>CAMZMU010000074.1:81358528-81864343 GCA_947311845.1 Poa pratensis
GGGTTAAATGAATCTCTGCGCCAGAAGGTTCTGTAGAAACTCGGATTATCCGAGTCGCCCGTGACTCGGAATATCCGAGTAAATCCGAGAACGTGTCTTTTCGAGTCTGTTTTCGTTTAGGTCGGTTTAGATCCGGATTTTGGGCATGGGAAAGTCTCCCCAGCCCCATATATTCCCAGGAACTCTATTGTAATAGGTTAGACCATGTTTAAACATAAACCCTAGATTGGATTGCTAAGCATTCATCTATATCAGAATTCCTCTTTGTTGCGATCAGAATTCACCCCTCCACTTTGTTTCGATCTGGAGGTTATTGCTACCAAAGTTTGAGTGTGATCTGTTGTTCCATTGGGAATTGTAGATCGCAGAAACCGCTTCGTGGTCGGCAGCTACGTTGCAAGGTGTGAGGCGTCGCGAATATCCATTGGGTTGAAGAGTTGTTGCATTGGCAACAGGGGAGCAGCCGGAAGAGGTTGTCGGATTCTCGCAGTTATCTTCCACCCTCGTCCATCTACCCACGCTCATCGAGAAGATCGGGCCACCCCTTATCATCTCCTCTCTTTGAGCTTCACTAATTAGCACGTATGAGCTGCTGAACATGATTACGGTCATCTTTGTAATACCGATGTGGTGGATCTTTTATGAGTTAATATATGTTTGAGATTGCAAATTTTTGTTTCAGTTATAATATAGATGCATATTATGTACCCCGTTCTTATTTACTTGTTATGATCAAGCATGTTTATGAGAGCGTGTGTGGGGTGATGTGTGCATTAGTTGGAGTAACGGGGGGTGGCTAGTGCAGTGAACGTGAGAGAAAGTTCTGCGATCCACTTGGGTATCTTTACCTTACTTGTTGCTTCACTAGGGATAAACAAAAATACCTTACTACAGGGGTTGTGGGTGACCATGCCACTTTCTGATCGTGCTAGATCTAGCATGTTCTTATTTTAACTTCATGTCATGATACTTAAGGCTATACTCTGAGTCATCTTAATTATTGAGGTGTTATGATTTAGTTCGCATCTTGGTGGAGTATAAGTGAGACTAATAAACAAAAGGTTTCTATGTTAGGACGTGATGCCCATATAATTAGTAACTTGTCATTAACTTTGTGTTGTAATCTCATATGTCAACTCTAGTGTTCCATTGTCTACCACTTTATTAAAGAGAGAGTGCATTTGTGAAACCATGAACCGTGGTCCATTTTTAATCATAAGAAACACTTTTCCAACACTTTACCACTTTTACATTTTCTGCATTATTAAAATCCGAAAATACAAAAACACTTTTACATCTTGCATACATCATATAAAACCCCAAAAAAATATCATTTATCATTGTTATCATCATCCTTGCATATTTATTTACCATCATTGCATATTTATTTCTTGTTCGCATCACATATTATCTTGATATCATTCTTACACCTTGTGCTTGACAACCACAGGTGAGGTTGAAGACTAAAACATTTAACTTTGTTTCGTAGGTAACCAAAAGAAGGATAGGAAGATAGATTTTTCACTACTGATTCCCCGAGAGTTCAATATTAAACCCTTGAGTCACCCTCGTGGGAAAAACACGTCTTCCACTTACTACACACTCCGCACTTGAAGTCTCAACCTAACCCCGTTTACTTTTTCATGCAGGTAGCTACCTGAAGGCTATCACATATACGAGTATCAGCTGGATGTCGACGAGGATTGAAATGAGGTGACACTATGTTATTCAGGGGTGTTGTGAGTGAGCCCTATAATGCAAGAAAACATATCTTTTGCATCATACTAGCTCGCTCACATCATCCCTGAATTTGTGTGTCCAATCTATTATATGAGGCATTCTTCCTAATTGGCTTAGTTTATTTGTGTATACTTTGTTTATTTCTGCACGACATGTGAACAATTTAGTTGCCTAGCTAACATTTTTATTTGTCTTTTGTGTATACGTACAAATGAAGAAGTGGGAAAGTATCTAAGGAGGAGGCGGAAGATATACACTTGAAGCCACTGAAAGAGAGCAACAACAACCGGATGATCGAAACGCCAACTTCATCGATCGCGCCCTCTCTTAAACATTGTGGTTCTCTATCTTTTATGTGATGTATTTGTGTATGACAACTTATTTTGGTACTATATTATATATTATGGTTTGTAATGCATGTGATAATGAACTAATGTATTTGTGTATCACAATTTTGTCATTTGTATGTGGAATTATTGTCATTTTGGTCGCCTGTACCTGAATATCATGTATTTATATTTGATATACTGCTGGAATACGTAATTTTAGAAAAAACAAAAAATACCCGAAAATTATACCGCTGGCGGACACAGAGGCGTACCGCTAGCGGCCGTGGGCGCACGCCAGCGCTGTCTAAGCTAACGCTGGCGGGCAGAAATTGTGCCCACCAGCGGTAACGAGCCTTACCGCTGGCGGACGGCCGCCCGCCAGCGGTATAAATTACCACTGGCGCGATGATTGCTGGCGTGCGCCCGCCCGTCAGCGGTAGGCGTTTTCCTACTAGTGACATGTTAACTAGTTGACCTTGTCGTTTGGTAGAGAGTCAAAGTAGCCAAGACAATGCTGACAAACGATGCATACACATATATGTGCCCCGATCGTGGTCGATTGCAGCTCCTATATATTTGGCTGATGACGTCGCTACGTTGATGTGAAGCGAGTACTTGGACGAAAACCTAAAATGGAGGGCGAGCTACATGGTGCTCGTTTTTTCAAAAATTGAAATCGACATTTTTAAGTTTTCAAAATACGTGAAAAAATCCCCATATGTACATATTATCTAGATCCACAATCGTGCGAATATTTAGATCCAAAGTCGTTGTATTTTGGGCTGGACATTAAGACAAATAAGTGGATCCGTGTGGTGTATATTGCACAGTTTCAAAAATTTCAATTTTGTCTGAATTTTCATTTTTGTACAGATCAAAATAGAACGATTTTGGAGCTGTAAATTTGCATGATTTATATCTAGACAATATCTACATCCGGGACTTTTTCACGATTATTCGAAAACTAAAAATATAGATTTTTTTAAAACAAACTCCATGTAGCTCGGCCTCCAAAAATTCACTCTCCTACTTGGACTGGTACACCAGCTCGGCTCAAACCACCCACTTTCCTACAAAGGAAAAAATAATGTAGACTGTGAATTTGCGAGCGCAGTGATACATAGGTCGAGCTACATAGCTCATTTTTTTTAAAAAAATCTGCAGTTTTATTTGTCCAAAATATTGAAACATAATTATGTGTGGAGATAATGTTGAGATCTATAATTCTGTGAAATCTCAGTAATGAATTAGCCTGGGCAAGAAAGAAGTATGTGTGATATATTCTGATGTATATATAAGGAGTTGGTCAGTCCCTTATCTAATACACAGTGATGTTGTCGAAAAATAAATATACGTTTCGGTGAACATAATCAGTGTTCGATGTTGTCTAATTTAGCAAACTTTGATAAATGGAAGGGCGACATTTGAATAAACAAGATCACTTCATAACACAAAATCGCAAAGGCTAGGTGTGAAATTTCCCATGGTTTTCTGCTCCACTCCGCTTGGATCCTCGTTACACGTTTGACTCTCGCCTCGCTCCGCCCCGGCACCCTCTCTATCGAAGCCAGACTTTAATTTAGAACAATCAGCACCTTATCGATTACGTCTATATCATCCAACCATGCATGATCCAATCTACAAACCTTGTTCTGATACTACTAGTAAAAAGAGTTAGATGACTTAGATCATAGTAGAAAGTACATGCACATATTCTACACAACATCAACATAACATCAATTGCTAGTAATATCTCGTGAAATCTTTGCCACAAATTATACATCCAATAGTTGGAAAATTTTGAATGATATGTATTAACGTAGTGCCACGATAAAAAAAATAACGATGATGATGATACATAGTTTAACTAAGGACAACATTTTAGATGGCAGCTCTGAAATGTAGTAGGCAGTTAGAATTACTTCAAAACCGAAATGGTGCAGTGCACATTTGAAACCTGTGCATTTTGGGTGGAAGCTCTTTAAATTTAGAGAGGATTTTGAAGTACAATTGCGACATTTAATTCAAATTATTTACTGTCTAAATTTTAGTTGAGAGTTTAAACGGGCCGCTAGCATGTTTGAAAATAGTAGTGGCCAGGAAAGAAAGCGAATTAGCATGCCCTTTGGAGGACGGGATTTGGAGGGTAGGCTCCATGCCTCCGTGGAGCTTTTAAAAAAAATAGAAAGGACATTTCTGAGTTTCATACAAAGGGGAAATAATTCTAGTTGTAGACTATGATTATTTGTACTAGTGTGTGAAAATCAATGTAAAATATAATTTATTTTGGACTATGTGGAAAATAACAAATTCCTGCATCTGAGATATGAACAGCACAAAATTCGTAAATTTTCAGATTTGTCCGGATTTTTCATTTTTATGTAGGTCTCAATACAAACTTTTTGCAGTTGAAAATTTGCAGGATGGTGAAATACCTAATGTAAACGTTTACGATTTTTTTCATGATATTTTGATACTTTAAAGTGTCGTTTCGAAAATATTCGACAAACAAGCTTTATGGAGCTAGCCCGTTCTTTGATTGTGCATTCGTACCTCCAAAGCCCTTACATTTTTCAGGGAGTTTATCGGACAAGCAAGAACTTGCACAGTGTTGTATTGACGCGGATTCGTTTCTGCAAGCGAAATTCAACCTACTTCTGTCTATCCAGATTAATTAAGGTCATGAAGCACATAAACCACACACACCATGTCACCATAGCTATACATGCAAAGACTGCTAGACAAACCTATATCACGAGTCTATCTCGTCTTTGGCCGTCTTCATGTTATCGACCTCAATGGATGGCGCCGCCCTGGCCGCCGCCGCCTTCTCTCGGCGCGCCAGGACCCGTGGGCGCGGACCGTGCGGTCAGTCGATGCTGGACTGGCCTAGGAGGCGCCGCCGACCTTGCTGCCGCCCTCATCAGCTTGGGGGACGGGAGAGAAGCGTCATGAATGACCGCCGGCGCCCTCTGCCGATGATCCGTACTGCGGCAGCAGAGTAAGGAGCGTGGGTGAAGCAGGAGAATTCATAGCTGCGTGTATAGCTAGCTGTCGACCGATCGAGCTCACGCTCCTGGCGATGGAGATCGAGTGCAAGAGCGTCGCAGATGATGTTGTGTCCTACTTCTTCGAGTTGGTCACTTGATGGCTCCATTGGCGCGGTTGATGAGCTCTACTTATAGCTAGGAGCCTAGGACGCCGTCGAGCGACACACCACGCGACACGCGGGAATAAACCGATCGAGCAGGAGACCTGGCTAGCTGCAGAACAGCAGAACTGGTCTGTACCGAGCACGCGCGTGGAATACTACTCTCCGGTCCGGTCTCGAGTTACCAGAGAACGGCCACGAGGTTGTCCATGGATTTTGATCGATCCCAGCCAACAAATCAACGGCGCAAGATGCATTGGCGCGTACGTGCGCTACGCCCAAGCGGACAAAGTGCCCATATGTCAATGTTGACTCCATAATCTTAATTGCGACTGGTTCATTAGTTTTAGTAGTGTACTAAGTTTAAGCAATTAATGGTCGAAAGTCTTGAGGCAGCAAGCTGACTTATCGAACTTTGACCACTTAATAATCCTCGTACCTTCAGCCAGAAGAACAACTTTGAGAAATGTCAAACCATGCAAAGTTACATACATAATTCGTTGAACTTATTTATAAGGTGTCATCCAAATATTGTAAAACGAGCATCCAAATTACGGTCCGTACTCACGGCGTGCTAGTCGCGTCGAATTTTCAAAACTATATCCCATTTTGATATGTTTCGACTAATTTTTCTTCTTACACTGTATAGAGTGTATAGATTGCATTGTCTTCGGGTTTGTAGTGCAATGGCTTTTTTCTTGCACTATGTTCGGTTGCATTCTCCTGAGTGGATGTTATGTCTTATCTGGTTGTGTTTTCATGTCCTACCCTTAGCTGTTGTGTTGCATTTTATTGCACTGATGTTCTTCCCTCAGTGCACGTTTTGCACTGTCTTGTATGTTCATCCCTAAGTGCATGTTTGACACATTTTTAATGTTTTGCCTTGAATGCATGTTTTACATTGTTTCTATTTCTTTTCCGAGTGTATGTTTTGTGTTGATTCCTATATTCTGGTAGGAGTGCATGTTTTGCATTGTCTTGTATGTTCTGTCTTTTCACTATTTTCTATGTTCTGCGTGAGAGCATGTTTTGGTTTTTATCCGCTGCAGTAGTGAACTAGTGATGCACTGCATTCTCGTGTACTGGTGTCATGCCTTTAAATGGGCGCATCCACCCGGCTCTCTACGACAAACGTCGTAACAGAGTGCAGCATGTAGCACGCGTCACGACAATCTCCACCCAAAAAAATATTACGTCCCGTTTTAGACCTCACTTATAAATATACAAGACCGGAGGGGGGACTCCACTCCGGTTTTGTCATTAAGGTAAAAGTGAGGACTCGAACCCGGAACCTGACCCTTATACGCTTATGCACGGCTATCACTAGTCCACAGAAGAGTTCTCAACACGGAAAAAAGAAAATAAAAGGAGGAAAGATCACGCGGAGCTGCGTCCGTGCGCATCCTTCGCACCCCCTAGCGCCGGCGCTCAGCCCTATGGGCAGACTCAGCATCAGCAGGGCAACCTATACATTTTATTACTTGCTATAGCAATTTTGTTCAAAGATTTGATATCTCAAATTGTTTCTCCAGCCCTCTGGAAGTTTCCGAATCCGTCAAGGCACCGATCTAGTCGCTCTCAGTATATATTGCTCCTAGAAGGAGAAGTTGTGGATCAATTGCCTCATCAAATTTCTTAGAAGTAAATTCCACTTAGAGCGGGAAGTATTTCGTCATTGCTCGCAGCACATGCAAGGCACTCGTGTCAATGCTCGTGCTTGCTTGGATCAAAGAGTGGGAACGCTAGAGTTGTAAACAAGAAATCGTCATCGCTCGGATGGAGGATTTGGTTTATATGTGATGTTCGCTCGGCCTATCCTGTAGGTACTGTCAGTTTGAGGGGGCATGAACGAAACACAACCGGGGGTTCAAAGTTGAGAAGGTACCCAGTTTGGAAGAAGATATGAAATCTACAATTTCCAGCAAATATAAAGATCTTTAGTTCGCGAAAAAAACGATCTTTAGTTTATAGGGCATGCTGGACCTTAAAGCAAAATTACCATTAGCATTGATGATATATAACAGGTGTGAATGTGTATAGTGGAGTAATACGGATCAACATTGCATCTTCGAACACTATGGTATTTTAATGTTAATTTTCTTATCCAAGCGAAATTCAGCTTATTACACTTCGATCTGTCCGAACCTCAGCTCATGAACAACAGGTACACTATACACATTCACACTTTAGCTATACACACACTATGTACGCACTACAATATCACAATTTGTGGGTGCATCAAAGCGGAAGAGACCTGTAGTTACTAGTCGCGATTGTTCTCGTCTCCCAGCTCCTTCATATAATCCTATCATAGAGGTCAGGAGTCAAGAGGAAGAAGCACTAATGATGGACGCCGCCACTGCCGCCGGCGCCTTCTCTTGGAGGGCCAGGAGGCGTGAGTGCGGCCAGTCGATACGGGACTGGCCGAGGGGGCGCGGCCGGTCTTGTCGCCGCTCCGACCAGCTTGGGGGACAGGAGAGAAGCGTCATGAATGGCCCCACCTTCGCCGCCGGTGCCTTGCCCCGACGACACGTACTGCAGCAGCTGGGGGAGGATCCTGGGCGAAGCAGGAGACGCCATTGTTGCGCGTGGCTAGCTAGCTGTCGATCGATCGATCTATCGAGCTCACGCTATCGTTGATCGAGAGCAACGGCGTGGTTCTCTCTGTGTTGTTGATGATGCTGTACTACTTCTTCGAGTTATTTCGTTGATGGATTCATTGGTGCAGTTGATGATCTCTACTTATAGGTGTGCCATCGAGCGAGCAGCTGACCGGACTAACCGCGGAACTGGTCTATGCCATGTAAACCGAACATGCGCGTTGAAGACTACTAGATCTCCGGTCCGGTCTTCAGTTATCAGAGAACGGCCACGAGGTCATCCATGGATTTTGATTCATCCAACAAGTCGACGCACAAATCAGCGGCGCAGGAACGTTATATGGCGTGTAATTTGTTCCAATGGATTCATTTTCAAAATTAATATGTTATGATAGTGATTTTGTATCACATAAATCGCGTATTAATCGAATTTTGTCTTAACGGAGTAAAATACATCTTAATCACCGGAACAGATTGAGTAAAGTATAAGCAACGGCCAAGTCTAGAGGCAGCATGCAGTTTGACTTTTACGGCCTAATTAAATCTTGTATCTTCAGGCACAACAGGAGAACTTTGACAAGTTAATGTCAAAAACTACTGTCCGCATAATTTGTTACACTTAATTATGAAACACAATGAGGACGCACAAAGCATATTGAATTGGTCCATTCTCATGTATCAGTTGATTGATCTGGTAGTTACTACTCGATCATTTCTCTTGCAAGATGAGATTACTAGATCAATTGTATGGAGGGATCAAGTCGACGCATCATACATGCATAATCGAGGCAAAAGAAAAATGGGAGAAATAGTTAGCCACTGAACTGACAGACGTCGACATGCCCCCATGCATGATGCATGGCCAATTTTGTGCATGTTAACCAATTTTGAAATTCCAAATGGTTTGTTTGCATTCTGTAAAAAATTCCTGACACTTAATTCGGGACATGGTCGGCTCTTGACACCCCCACCACGGTTGTCCCCTGGAGGTTAGCGTTTGCTGAGTGGTCCCATCTAGCGAATGGCGAGATGTTGTCTTCCTTTCCTCGTTGCCCGGCGTGGTGGCGAGTGGCGACCACGGCTTGGAGAAGCTTTGTTCCGCCTGCTTCCATGCTAGATGGCATGCTGGAGGCGCATATCCAGTGGCGGACCTAGAAGTTTCTGGAAGCCCAGGCAAACATGCCTAATTCCCCATTTTTCGTCTAAAATTACTTTACAAAGTTAGAAAATACAAGGGATTGTCAGCCGGCAAGCCCGGGCGGCGGCCCGGGCTGGAGGGAAGGTAGATCCGCCCCTGTGCAGATCCATGGGTATGTACTAGAATAAGCTCGGGTTCATCATGTTCCATTGAGATCTTCCTTGTTTGGAGGTCGTTGCTGGTGTGGAGGTGGCTGCTTCTTCGTCTCCTCTTCTCCCTTGTAGCCAGTGTGGTGCTAGGGGCAAGAGGGACGAGGATTGTGGGCTCTGCGGTCTGCATGGTGTGCTCATATTTATGGTGTCCACAAGCATAGGACTCGTGGTGGCCCCGCACGCCTTGCCTCTGCTATCTATGGTCGGGGCGTGACCCTCTTCGGCCATGAGGTGTTGGGTGTTCTTCCTTAAGTGCGGAGGATCTTTGCCTCCAGCTAGGGTTGCTCAGAGGTTGCAGACCAAGTAGTTCGGCACCAGCGCTGCCTCCTCTGTTCTGGCTGTCGAGCACGTCATCTTGGTGCGGTGGAAAAGAGTCCTGGAATCTAATCACGTTTTTAGAAAAATTAAGAGGTTCTTGATGTAATTGTGGAGGTCCTTATTGTAATTTTCTTTTATTTGCTGGACCACAGTGTAACTTGAAGCCCACCGAAAAATTTCCTGTCCTTCTAAAAAAAAAATCAATGTGCTGGAGGCTCACTCGCAGGCTACATCTCCATCTTTGTTCGATGGCCACGTGAAAAGCTACACAACCTTTTGTGCACGTGCACATAGAGGAATCACACAAAAAAAAACACGGTTGATTTTCAGTTAATCTGGAAAAAACATTTACATCCATGATCAACCGAGAGATAGGAAATTGTATGAAGAAGTGAAATGGTCACCGATTTGCCCTCGTGGCCAATCCAAAGCCCAAATATGGCGCGACAGAGCTGCGCGCGAAACAAGGCAGTGCCCCGAACCGCCGGGGAGCAAGATGACCCAGCAAGCCTAACCGCCACAAGATAACAACAGCCATCGAAACCCGCCTCCAGCCCGCACCGTTGCACGAGCTAGCTGCCTGCCGTACGTTCGTCTCGGCGTCCGGCCACCGCGCGCGCGCGCGCCAGCCGATGGGATTCGCCAACCACCAGGCGCGCCCCAACATGGACGGTGACCACAGCCGCAACAGCAGCGTGGCGTCCTCCGGCACGACCCCGGCGGCGAGCACCAGCACCAGCACGCGGACGTCGTCCCTCTCCTCGGTCGATGGCGGCGCAAGCGACGACGGGAATGGACGGCCCGGACAGTCCCCGGCCCGCACGCCGGGCCACACTCTGGAGGCGCCGTCGCGGAAGCACCGGTCCGGTCGTGGCTCCTCCCGGCCGGCTCGGCTGTTCCAGAAGCTGCGCAGCGCGCTCCCCGTCCTAGCGCCCCGGTGCGCGAGGATGCCGGCCGGGTCGGCATGCGGGATGGCGGCGGCGGCGTCAACCTCCTCTGGCGCCGCGGACTCCCACCTTCTGTCGCACGTCGTGTCGTTCTCGTCTGGCGGCGGGAGGCCGTGCCGGCGCGTGACGGGCACGCTGTTCGGACGGCGCAAGGGCCGCGTCGCGCTGGCGCTGCAGGAGACGCCCCGGTCCCTGCCGAGCCTGGTGGTGGAGCTCGCGCTCCAGACGCACGCGCTGCTCCGCGAGCTCGGCAATCCTGCCGGCGCGCGCATCGTGCTGGAGACGGAGCGCCGCGCGGCCGGAGCCGGCGACGGTGCGCCGGCCAGGCCGCCGAGGCGCCCGGCGCCGCTGCTGGACGAGAGCGCGTGGACCATGTTCTGCAATGGGAAGAAGACCGGGTACGCGGTGCGGCGGCAGGCCACGGACGACGACCTGACGGTGATGGAGTTGCTGCGGGCGGTGTCCATGGGCGCCGGCGTGCTCCCAGCTGCAGCGGGATCGTCGCCGGACGACGAGGTGGCGTACATGCGCGGCTGCTTCGAGCACTTCGTCGGCTCCCGGGACTCGGAGTCGCTCTACATGGTGGCGCCCCAGGGCGGTGGCACCGGCCCGGAGCTGGCCGTTTTCTTCGTCAGGCTCTGAACGAAACACAGGCCGGCCGTGCATGCAGTGCGCGCAGCACACGATACATGGTGTGCATCGAGACTTGTCCAACCTCAGAACGGCCTTTTGAGATGGTGGAATATCCAAGCCCACTGCAGGAACATTGTGATGGGCGACATCACGAGGACAGCAATGGCATTAGGTCGTTGGATGTGTATTTGTTTTATTTTGTCAGTGTGCGGCACAATCTAGTGATGTACGGGGAAAGTTGATAACCATTTGATTTCAGTAATCTTCTTTCTTTGTAACCCGCTATCAATTTCTTTTGACAAAACAGTGAGTGTAATCAATGTAGGGGATATCGTTTATCAAGAACTTATCGGTCAACCCTTAAAATCGGCCGGTTTATAGGCATATCAGCCGATTTAGCGGCATATCGGCCAATTTATCAGTCGATTTATCTTATCGGTCACACAATGAGAAGCGATAAATCGTCCAATTTAGCGGAATATCGGAAGATATCTTGAACAGTGAGTAGAAGGCTATAAGGTACGAGGTGGAGGCACACGGCATAGGCACATACTCACCACTACTGATGATTAATTGAAATCGTACAACCCCAAGGTTAAAGCAAGGTTTTGGGTCTCGAAGGAAGAAAAATCCCTATGGGGGAATTGAAAACTGAAGTTTAAACTCAAATTCCTTGGTATGACTATTTACGGAGTGTTCTCATTATAATTCAAAATTTTCAACAAAATGGGTAATTTTTCTTGGTATGACCATTTCCCGTAGGTTCTCGGAAAATCTGGTTACCAGGTGTTAACCGAATTTCCTGACTAGTAACCAAAACCCTGGATTGAAGTCACTACTTGGTAGTAAATATCCCACAAAGCACCCAAGTAGGGTTTCTTCCCTTTTTTTGGAAAATTTGTCTTCGTTCTTGTGACTCTGCCTACCATTGTTACTAGAGCTAGAGCAGAGCTTTTGCACCTAAAATCTGTATTTTTTGTATGTGAGTGTGCTATATCCTTTCGAATAGCTGATATTTTTAGAGAAAAATACTTTTGTGCATACTTCTACACCCGATTTTAGCTTATTTTGCAATGTTTGTGAATGGTTTATTAATTAATTCATAACGTTTCGAGTGAAATGACAAAAAAGTTTGCCTCCCAATAATTCCACGGTTTTGGAAACCATCCATGGAGAAGTTGCCTTTGGGCAAAACCGGGGCATAACAATTGTTATCAGGAGATGGTGATGTTTCATAGCATGTTTAACATGTTAGCCATGTCTAACATGTGCCCCCACTCTAGTTTCCCTTTATTCTCATTAGCAGTTTTTGCAACTTTAGTAGCCTCTTTGTTTCCTAACGTGTAGCAATAAATTGTCGCTATAGCTGCTTTATAAGATCTAACATTGCATCTTTGTTACATTTGTCAAGGTGTGTGTGTAAAATGCATGCCCATGTGATGTGGTCCATGATAAAAACAAAATATTGTGAGTTTGAACTTTAGGAGTTGGGGACACGTACTCCTCCAGTTCACCAATTAGTTAGTCTAGTGATCAACAATAATAATAAGCCTATCAATCAAATCAAAACATCTAGTCAATTATTCATCGTGGTGCGTTAGTGAAAGTGGAAATCATACATGCATCAGCAAAAAAGACATAGCAACCATGTGAAGAACATAATTAGAAAGCATGAAAGATGTACAAATAAAAATACCAAAAAAAAGGTTGCCATAAATTTTGTTGTTGTGAAACAACGATAGAATTGGGGTGTCTCTTGGTACCTAGTACCTAGTCGCAACACGATATAAGTAGGGCGTGCAACAAACTTGTGGCGAAGCTTGTCGTACAATATCAATGTATGTCACAACGATGCTTCTTGATAGGTTTGATTGCCTCGTTTGAGTGCAATTAATTGTATGTTAGAAAGGCGAGACCGCGAGAGCGTAACGGTAGGAGGATGGAGCGAAAGCAAGTCTTTTCATGTCCATCTCCAAACTTTATTCTTCAACGTCCATTTAGGCTGAAGTAAGTTTTTCCAAACTCGACCTTATACTCTCTTAAGCAAGTCTTGGGGCTGCCCTCCTCCTGATCTCATTCAAGTGAGGGCTATTTGTAATCAAGTGGTGCTTGACAAATGACTAAGATTGCCCTTATGTTGATACGTGGGAGGGTGTGGTGCATGGTCATGGTGGACTAGCTATACGTGCAAAGATATAGATAAACATCAGTAAACATGTTATTACATAATGAATATATTCTTCCAGCGATATGCATTTTTGTTCGCTAAACAAATTCGAGGCATAGAGTAGAACAGAATGCAGTGCGTTGTCGCAATCGATGTTAATGGGGCAATACATGCACCTTTTAGCTCCCGGAGCAGCTGAGGCCACAATAGATATGCTTAATCAGCTGCACGCTTGTCGCTCGGCTACTAATTAAAGTGGTGGATGTGCATGTTCATGATGGGGAACTGGGGGTGGTACAAAAATTACTCCACTAGCTAGCTTGCTACTACTAGTATTTGAGGTTAAGCTTAGCTAGGAGGTGCCAGTCTCATCTTAGTGCTTGCCTCGCTCCCACCAGAACCAGCTGTCTAGCTTCTTGGTCGCCATGGCCAAGCTCGCCGCGCAGCTGAAGAGCAAGTTCTTCGGCCTCGTCGGCCGCATCACCGTCTGCGGTCGCGCTTGGAACAAGGATGCCGCCGGTAAGTGCACACTGAATCACTGATCATATACACGCGGTTGTTCTCGCCATACAACGATTTACTTTTCCTAAGCATCTGGTAGCTGACGGTCTCGTGCGCTCGTCCATCTGCAGCTGCTGGTGAGCCCAAGTCAGCATCATCTCAGGTATATATGCTCATGAAGTCATGAAGAGAACATTCCAGAGCTGTCGGTCGCTCTCACTTTCCCCTTGAGAGACAATTTTTGAGCACACTCCGTCCGGCCACCTCGCTCGCCGGTGATTCGAGGGATTCCTCCCCTCCGTCGGCCGCTCCGGCGGCGGGAGGGTGGGGGATCCCCGGATCCCGGCCTGTACATAGCGTAGGTCGTGGTAGAGTCCCGTCGGCGGCGTCGTGGAGGTGGCGATGGTGTCGGCGGTTAGGTGGTGGTTGTCGCGTCTCCCCTTATGCGGTGGTGCTCGTCGGAGCTTCGCCGCGGCGCGGACGACTTTTGGTGGCCGCGGATCGTTGGTTTCCACGGCTTTTTGTGGTTCTTCCTCCTCTTTGCAGGCCGGCGAGGATGAAGAAAGCTTTGTGGGAGGTTGCAGATGGGAGGCTCTTCTCCGGCGAGCTCGGTTGGTTCTGCGGAGGAAAGGTGGTGCCTTCGTTCTCGTCTCCGGCGGGAGACGGCGAGGGCGAGCTAGCGGTGGCCGGAGCCGAGGTTTGTTCATCGCTCAGATTCCAGTGCTTGCGCTGGATGGTTTATGCGGCATTTCAACGTTGTTGGTTCGGCCTGCTGGCTTCGGTGCGTGGAGTGCTTGCCTTTTTCCTCCCTGGCGGCGTGCTGCTGGCGATCGGAAGAGGCTCGTGGTGTGGTGGTTCCTGGCTTCGCTGGGCGTCGAGTTTTTCTGTCTCTGTTCGTGTTGTGCGTGTGTGATGTAATCCTGAGGATCACGAACTCCCTTCAAAAAAAAAAAGTCATGAAGAGAACCTCTAATCTGATCTCCTGCATCCGGGCTTAAGTAGTACGGGTCTACTAGTGATCCATCGAGGGTTGATTTGAATTGGCAAACATCTTTAGTTAATCCTACTCTGTCAGTGATGATGATTAGTCGTTGATTAAAAGATGAATGATTACTTGCAGCATGTTGAGATCCGGGCAAGAGAAGGTGCGCCAGGTGTGTCGGCAGGGTCCAAGCCTCGTAGCAACTAAGCTTCGCCTACTCATGTGCTCGATCGGTGGCCAATGGATTTGGATCCTAGCAATTGAGGAATAATCAACAACATCCGTCGACGCAGTCTCTAGACTGAAGCCTCATGTTATTTCCTCAGTGTGTGATGTAAAATTGGTTGCTAATTTTATCGATTTTCAGAGTTTACCATGTTTGTGCTGTAGTATGTACGTGCTTGATGTTAATGTTCCTGTGTGATGAGTGATGACGATTGTACTTCTTCATCTCAAAAAACACCAGTATGATAAATGTACACGAGTAAATCTGCACCAACATGCAGTACGAAAGTACTGTAGTTCTTCCAAAAAACTCTCCGGCGGTGGTGTGGAGTTGGGGAGGTGGTGTGTAGGAGGTTGAAGCGGCGCTCTGCGAAGAAACTCTGCCGGGCTTCGTCGAGTTCGGTGGCCATCGGAAGGTGGAGCTGGAGGCTGTTGAGGGCGCTGGCCGTGCGTGTTCATCGTGCGAGGCTTCGTCACCGGGTGGCGGACGGCTTCTGCGGCCTTTTCCAATGTGGAGGTGCTCTCGGGCAAAGGAAGAAAGGCGGATCGGCTTCATCGTCTCCGGCGTCGGCAACGGCGTTGTTCTTCGCTGCTATGCTTCCTGTGTATGTTGGTTTGTACTGTGTGAGTCTTTGTACTCTTTTTTAGTCTAATACATATGCAGTTCTCAAAAAAAAAAAAAATCTGCACCAACATGCAGTACGAAAGTACTGTAGTTCTTCCAAAAAAATCTGCACCAACAAATTTAATGGTAGTAGGTAACCTTCAACCTAAAATGGGTCGAACAGTGTTTACAGGATTAATGCGACTGTCACAATGTAGATTATATCCCCCGTCGCAAAAAAATCTGATTCCTTATAGTGGCACTCTCACCCGCCTCTACTACGAGAGCAGAACTACTCGTGTCGGCGATGGACATGTTCATCTTTAACCACTCATGCAGCCTAGACGACGACCTCCATTCGCGATGGACATTGACATATACTCAACCAACGGTAAGGGAGGTCCATGACAACCATTTAGGCAGCAAGTAGAGCTGCCACACAGCCGACGAGGTTGCAGCCTGCTGCGTCGAGCTCCACGACAAGCGATAACATTACTATGAGAACTTGACACCAGAACGGCCATACAGAGAATTGCTTTTTCCTTTTGTTGATAAGAAAGTTACAATTGTCAAAACAGCAGATTGATTTGCTACTCTGAATGAAGAACAAATGCAGTAACATAGACAACAAAGAATGCACTACAAAAGAGTTGCATATGATTATATCATTTCCAATACTCAACACTTTTCTTGCGCAGAACAAGGTTGGGGCAAATAGAAGGAAACATAGAACGAAACGAAATAACAGCTTAACATAGGATAGCAATGCTCAATGGCTGAATCATAAACAGGAGGTCCTAAATGAAGAACTCTAGAAAAGCATTCTGAGAAACACACGGAGCTCATCAATAAGACGTTCTTCCTGCTCTAGTGGCTGCAACACATCACCAGACTGGAGGTTGTAAGTGCAGACGGAGAACGCAGCTGAATAATCGTCCTAGGATGCGCAATCAAAGGATTAAACAGAAAGAAAGCAAGTCCGCCGAAGCAAATGTGTGTTACCTAACAGAATGCAATACTCTAATGAAGTAATGTGTGTTACCTAAAAGAGAGCAATACTGACAGCTAGGTATCTTGAAGCTAAGCTTACAATATCTATTTGTACTTTTCCTCAGAATGGCCAATTACAAACTGATTTTTTCTCTTACCAAACATTTTCTACTGTCAAAGAACCATACTGAATTGCTGCAACAAACCTTTGCTTAACAAAAGAGACGAATCACTGCATTTATATTACTTTTCGAGACTCAACAAGTTGTTTGTTCCGAAGAACATCAAGAACCACAACAGAAAAAAAAATTGCTGCAATGGATTAATCATGTAAAGCTCAACTTAATATAGGGATGTCCATAGGAAGATACTTTGGTAAGCTAAGAATGTCCATTAGATCTTATCCTCAGAACGGCAAATTACAGACTCATTTTTTCTCCTAGTACCAAACACTTTAAATGCCAAAGCACCATACTGAATTGTTGCGGCCAAGCTTGCATAACAAAAGAGAGGACTCACTGCATTGATATACTTTTCAAGACCAGTTGTGCTCCCCTTCTGCGGTGGTGCTCGTCGGAGCCCGGCCTGTACATAGCGTAGGTCGTGGTAGAGTCCCGTCGGCGGCGTCGTGGAGGTGGCGATGGTGTCGGCGGTTAGGTGGTGGTTGTCGCGTCTCCCCTTCTGCGGTGGTGCTCGTCGGAGCTTCGCCGCGGCGCGGACGACTTTTGGTGGCCGCGGATCGTTGGTTTCCACGGCTTTTTGTGGTTCTTCCTCCTCTTTGCAGGCCGGCGAGGATGAAGAAAGCTTTGTGGGAGGTTGCAGATGGGAGGCTCTTCTCCGGCGAGCTCGGTTGGTTCTGCGGAGGAAAGGTGGTGCCTTCGTTCTCGTCTCCGGCGGGAGACGGCGAGGGCGAGCTGGCGGTGGCCGGAGCCGAGGTTTGTTCATCGCTCAGATTCCAGTGCCTGCGCTGGATGGTTTATGCGGCATTTCAACGTTGTTGGTTCGGCCAGCTGGCTTCGGTGCGTGGAGTGCTTGACTTCTTCCTCCCTGGCGGCGTGCTGCTGGCGATCGGAAGAGGCTCGTGGTGTGGTGGTTCCTGGCTTCGCTGGGCGTCGAGTTTTTCTGTCTCTGTTCGTGTTGTGCGTGTGTGATGTAATCCTGAGGATCACGAACTCCCTTCAAAAAAAAAAGTCATGAAGAGAACCTCTAATCTGATCTCCTGCATCCGGGCTTAAGTAGTATGGGTCTACTAGTGATCCATCGAGGGTTGATTTGAATTGGCAAACATCTTTAGTTAATCCTACTCTGTCAGTGATGATGATTAGTCGTTGATTAAAAGATGAATGATTACTTGCAGCATGTTGAGATCCGGGCAAGAGGAGGTGCGCCAGGTGTGTCGGCAGGGTCCAAGCCTCGTAGCAACTAAGCTTCGCCTACTCAAGTGCTCGATCGGTGGCCAATGGATTTGGATCCTAGCAATTGAGGAATAATCAACAACATCTGTCGACGCAGTCTCTAGACTGAAGCCTCATGTTATTTCCTCAGTGTGTGATGTAAAATTGGTTGCTAATTTTATCGATTTTCAGAGTTTACCATGTTTGTGCTGTAGTATGTACGTGCTTGATGTTAATGTTCCTGTGTGATAAGTGATGACGATTGTACTTCTTCATCTCAAAAAACACCAGTATGATAAATGTACACGAGTAAATCTGCACCAACATGCAGTACGAAAGTACTGTAGTTCTTCCAAAAAACTCTCCGGCGGTGGTGTGGAGTTGGGGAGGTGGTGTGTAGGAGGTTGAAGCGGCGCTCTGCGAAGAAACTCTGCCGGGCTTCGTCGAGTTCGGTGGCCGTCGGAAGGTGGAGCTGGAGGCTGTTGAGGGCGCTGGCCGTGCGTGTTCATCGTGCGAGGCTTCGTCACCGGGTGGCGGACGGCTTCTGCGGCCTTTTCCAATGTGGAGGTGCTCTCGGGCAAAGGAAGAAAGGCGGATCGGCTTCATCGTCTCCGGCGTCGGCAGCGGCGTTGTTCTTCGCTGCTATGCTTCCTGTGTATGTTGGTTTGTACTGTGTGAGTCTTTGTACTCTTTTTTAGTCTAATACATATGCAGTTCTCAAAAAAAAAAAAATCTGCACCAACATGCAGTACGAAAGTACTGTAGTTCTTCCAAAAAAATCTGCACCAACAAATTTAATGGTAGTAGGTAACCTTCAACCTAAAATGGGTCGAACAGTGTTTACAGGATTAATGCGACTGTCACAATGTAGATTATATCCCCGTCGCAAAAAAATCTGATTCCTTATAGTGGCACTCTCACCCGCCTCTACTACGAGAGCAGAACTACTCGTGTCGGCGATGGACATGTTCATCTTTAACCACTCATGCAGCCTAGACGACGACCTCCATTCGCGATGGACATTGACATATACTCAACCAACGGTAAGGGAGGTCCATGACAACCATTTAGGCAGCAAGTAGAGCAGCCACACAGCCGACGAGGTTGCAGCCTGCTGCGTCGAGCTCCACGACAAGCGATAACATTACTATGAGAACTTGACACTAGAATGGCCATACAGAGAATTGCTTTTTCCTTTTGTTGATAAGAAAGTTACAATTGTCAAAACAGCAGATTGATTTGCTACTCTGAATGAAGAACAAATGCAGTAACATAGACAACAAAGAATGCACTACAAAAGAGTTGCATATGATTATATCATTTCCAATACTCAACACTTTTCTTGCGCAGAACAAGGTTGGGGCAAATAGAAGGAAACATAGAACGAAACGAAATAACAGCTTAACATAGGATAGCAATGCTCAATGGCTGAATCATAAACAGGAGGTCCTAAATGAAGAACTCTAGAAAAGCATTCTGAGAAACACACGGAGCTCATCAATAAGACGTTCTTCCTGCTCTAGTGGCTGCAACACATCACCAGACTGGAGGTTGTAAGTGCAGACGGAGAACGCAGCTGAATAATCGTCCTAGGATGCGCAATCAAAGGATTAAACAGAAAGAAAGCAAGTCCGCCGAAGCAAATGTGTGTTACCTAACAGAATGCAATACTCTAATGAAGTAATGTGTGTTACCTAAAAGAGAGCAATACTGACAGCTAGGTATCTTGAAGCTAAGCTTACAATATCTATTTGTACTTTTCCTCAGAATGGCCAATTACAAACAGATTTTTTCTCTTACCAAACATTTTCTACTGTCAAAGAACCATACTGAATTGCTGCAACAAACCTTTGCTTAACAAAAGAGACGAATCACTGCATTTATATTACTTTTCAAGACTCAACAAGTTGTTTGTTCCGAAGAACATCAAGAACCACAACAGAAAAAAAAATGCTGCAATGGATTAATCATGTAAAGCTCAACTTAATATAGGGATGTCCATAGGAAGATACTTTGGTAAGCTAAGAATGTCCATTAGATCTTATCCTCAGAACGGCAAATTACAGACTCATTTTTTCTCCTAGTACCAAACACTTTAAATGCCAAAGCACCATACTGAATTGTTGCGCCCAAGCTTGCATAACAAAAGAGAGGACTCACTGCATTGATATACTTTTCAAGACCAGTTGTTCGTTGCACCGAACATCAACAACCCTCGGGAGGAAACTTGTAAGCACTGCAATGGATTAACCATATAGAGCTTGCAGGATCAATGGTTTACTCATCGGGATCAGTATCCTCCTGAGAGGCTTGGCGAAGAAGGTCAGCGAACGTCATTTTACCAGTCTGGAGATCATCAAGAATACGATCTTCCTCCTCTAATACATGCGACACTTGACGAGCCTGACTGTTGCGAGTGTAGAGGGAGAGCAGCAGAATTATGGTGAAAGGATGTGCATTGTAAGGACTACACACAAAGGCGGGCAGGTCAACCGAAGGTGCGTCTTCAGTGGCGTCGACACTCTGACCTAGTTGCCCGTCCTTGAGGTGATATATGTCAGTGGACGACGATCCCAGACGACATGTGAAGTATATGCAGTTGGCTTCAATGGAGCGGAACTTCTCGGCGTCAAGAGAGATGCACCTACCGGTACTGCTGATAAAGATGGCACGGTTGCCAATGCTCCGCACTTGCTCAAGCGTAGTATTTCCATCCACAATTTCCATCTTGAAAACCTCCATGCGATTCTCAAGCTTGAAGACCAGCAGCATTTCTCCTGCGGATTCCAGGAGGAAACAGAGTTTCCAAGAAGCGATGTTCCCATCGTGAGGCTGTTCGTGAATGAATGGGGTCAACAGATCAGAAAGCTTGGCGACCGCTGCAGCCGGGAGGGGTGGCAGCACTTCCCCGTAACCGTCTATGGCGATGCAACCTTGAACGGCCTTCCTGACCTAAGGGTATGCGTACTTCTTCTTGTACCTGACGAAGCTTTCGCTGTCAGGGTTAGCCCTATACAGCTTGTGGGAATCACTGCAGTATAGGACGAGGTAGGGCGGCGAGGAACCGGAGACAGCGGCCGCCATGACATGAGAACGCATCCGCGCCGCGAATTGGACCATAAAACCAGTAAATGGGTTGAGGACGCACGCGGCGTGAGGGGAGAGGCTGGCCGCCAAGACAAGGAGGCCGTCGGTGGTGACGGAGATGACGAAGTACTTGCGGAGCAGCGGCATGCTCCTGCCGTGGAAGCAGGAGCACTTGAAGAAAAGAAGTTCTGAAATTTATCAGAATATCCGAATTGGCACTGACCGGAATATCCGGTCCATCGAAGGATTGCACCAAAAATAGTTCTGGAAAATTCGGATTATCCGAGACACCTTGGATCGGATAATCTGGGTTAAATGAATCTCTGCGCCAGAAGGTTCTGTAGAAACTCGGATTATCCGAGTCGCCCGTGACTCGGAATATCCGAGTAAATCCAAGAACGTGTCTTTTCGAGTCTGTTTCGTTTTAGGTCGGTTTAGATCCGCATTTTGGGCATGGGAAAGTCTCCCCAGCCCCCATATATTCCCAGGAACTCTATTGTAATAGGTTAGACCATGTTTAAACATAAACCCTAGATTGGATTGGTAAGCATTCATCTATATCAGAATTCCTCTTTGTTGCGATCAGGAATTCACCCCCTCCACTTTGTTTCGATCTGGAGGTTATTGCTACCAAAGTTTGAGTGTGATCTGTTGTTCCATTGGGAATTAGTAGATCGCAGAAACCGCTTCGTGGTCGGCGGCTACGTTGCAACGGTGTGAGGCGTCGCGAATATCCATTGGGTTGAAGAGCTGTTGCATTGGCAACAGGGGAGCAGCCGGAGAGGTCGTCGGATTCTCGCAAGTTATCTTCCACCATCGTCCATCTACCCACCGCTCATCGAGAAGATCGGGCCACCCCTTATCATCTCCTCTTTGAGCTTCACTAATTAGCACCGTATGAGCTGCTGAACATGATTACGGTCATCTTTGTAATACCGATGTGGTGGATCTTTTTATGAGTTAATATATGTTTGAGATTGCAAATTTTTGTTTCAGTTATGAATATAGATGCATATTATGTACCCCGTTCTTATTTACTTGTTATGATCAAGCATGTTTATGAGAGCGTGTGTGGGGTGATGTGTGCATTAGTTGGAGTAACGGGGGGTGGCTAGTGCAGTGAACGTGAGAGAAAGTTCTGCGATCCACTTGGGTATCTTTACCTTACTTTGTTGCTTCACTAGGGATAAACAAAAATACCTTACTACAGGGGTTGTGGGTGACCATGCCACTTCTGATCCGTGACTAGATCTAGCATGTTCTTATTTTAACTTCATGTCATGATACTTAAGGCTATACTCTGAGTCATCTTAATTACTGAGGTGTTATGATTTAGTTCGCATCTTGGTGGAGTATAAGTGAGACTAATAAACAAAAGGTTTCTATGTTAGGACGTGATGCCCATATAATTAGTAACTTGTCATTAAACTTTGTGTTGTAATCTCATATGTCAACTCTAGTGTTCCATTGTCTACCACTTTATTAAAGAGAGAGTGCATTTATGAAACCATGAACCGTGGTCCATTTTTAATCATAAGAAACACCTTTCCAACCACTTTTACCACTTTTACATTTTCTGCAATTATTAAATCCGAAAATACAAAAACACTTTTACATCTTGCATACATCATATAAAACCCAAAAATATCATTTATCATTGTTATCATCATCCTTGCATATTTATTTACCATCATTGCATATTTATTTCTTGTTCGCATCACATATTATCTTGATATCATTCTTACACCTTGTGCTTGACAACCACAGGTGAGGTTGAAGACTAAAACATTTAACTTTGTTTCGTAGGTAACCAAAAGAAGGATAGGAAGATAGATTTTTCACTACTGATTCCCCGAGAGTTCAATATTAAACCCTTGAGTCACCCTCGTGGGAAAAACACGTCTTCCACTTACTACACACTCCGCACTTGAAGTCTCAACCTAACCCCGTTTACTTTTTCATGCAGGTAGCTACCTGAAGGCTATCACATATACGAGTATCAGCTGGATGTCGACGAGGATTGAAATGAGGTGACACTATGTTATTCAGGGGTGTTGTGAGTGAGCCCTATAATGCAAGAAAACATATCTTTTGCATCATACTAGCTCGCTCACATCATCCCTGAATTTGTGTGTCCAATCTATTATATGAGGCATTCTTCCTAATTGGCTTAGTTTATTTGTGTATACTTTGTTTATTTCTGCACGACATGTGAACAATTTAGTTGCCTAGCTAACATTTTTATTTGTCTTTTGTGTATACGTACAAATGAAGAAGTGGGAAAGTATCTAAGGAGGAGGCGGAAGATATACACTTGAAGCCACTGAAAGAGAGCAACAACAACCGGATGATCGAAACGCCAACTTCATCGATCGCGCCCTCTCTTAAACATTGTGGTTCTCTATCTTTTATGTGATGTATTTGTGTATGACAACTTATTTTGGTACTATATTATATATTATGGTTTGTAATGCATGTGATAATGAACTAATGTATTTGTGTATCACAATTTTGTCATTTGTATGTGGAATTATTGTCATTTTGGTCGCCTGTACCTGAATATCATGTATTTATATTTGATATACTGCTGGAATACGTAATTTTAGAAAAAACAAAAAATACCCGAAAATTATACCGCTGGCGGACACAGAGGCGTACCGCTAGCGGCCGTGGACGCACGCCAGCGCTGTCTAAGCTAACGCTGGCGGGCAGAAATTGTGCCCACCAGCGGTAACGAGCCTTACCGCTGGCGGACGGCCGCCGCCAGCGGTATAAATTACCACTGGCGCGATGATTGCTGGCGTGCGCCCGCCCGTCAGCGGTAGGCGTTTTCCTACTAGTGACATGTTAACTAGTTGACCTTGTCGTTTGGTAGAGAGTCAAAGTAGCCAAGACAATGCTGACAAACGATGCATACACATATATGTGCCCCGATCGTGGTCGATTGCAGCTCCTATATATTTGGCTGATGACGTCGCTACGTTGATGTGAAGCGAGTACTTGGACGAAAACCTAAAATGGAGGGCGAGCTACATGGTGCTCGTTTTTTCAAAAACTTGAAATCGACATTTTTAAGTTTTCAAAATACGTGAAAAAATCCCCATATGTACATATTATCTAGATCCACAATCGTGCGAATATGAAGATCCAAAGTCGTTGTATTTTGGGCTGGACATTAAGACAAATAAGTGGATCCGTGTGGTGTATATTGCACAGTTTCAAAAATTTCAATTTTGTCTGAATTTTCATTTTTGTACAGATCAAAATAGAACGATTTTGGAGCTGTAAATTTGCATGATTTATATCTAGACAATATCTACATCCGGGACTTTTTCACGATTATTCGAAAACTAAAAATATAGATTTTTTTAAAACAAACTCCATGTAGCTCGGCCTCCAAAAATTCACTCTCCTACTTGGACTGGTACACCAGCTCGGCTCAACCACCCACTTTCCTACAAAGGAAAAAATAATGTAGACTGTGAATTTGCGAGCGCAGTGATACATAGGTCGAGCTACATAGCTCATTTTTTTAAAAAAATCTGCAGTTTTATTTGTCCAAAATATTGAAACATAATTATGTGTGGAGATAATGTTGAGATCTATAATTCTGTGAAATCTCAGTAATGAATTAGCCTGGGCAAGAAAGAAGTATGTGTGATATATTCTGATGTATATATAAGGAGTTGGTCAGTCCCTTATCTAATACACAGTGATGTTGTCGAAAAATAAATATACGTTTCGGTGAACATAATCAGTGTTCGATGTTGTCTAATTTAGCAAACTTTGATAAATGGAAGGGCGACATTTGAATAAACAAGATCACTTCATAACACAAAATCGCAAAGGCTAGGTGTGAAATTTCCCATGGTTTTCTGCTCCACTCCGCTTGGATCCTCGTTACACGTTTGACTCTCGCCTCGCTCCGCCCCGGCACCCTCTCTATCGAAGCCAGACTTTAATTTAGAACAATCAGCACCTTATCGATTACGTCTATTCATCCAACCATGCATGATCCAATCTACAAACCTTGTTCTGATACTACTAGTAAAAAGAGTTAGATGACTTAGATCATAGTAGAAAGTACATGCACATATTCTACACAACATCAACATAACATCAATTGCTAGTAATATCTCGTGAAATCTTTGCCACAAATTATACATCCAATAGTTGGAAAATTTTGAATGATATGTATTAACGTAGTGCCACGATAAAAAAAATAACGATGATGATGATACATAGTTTAACTAAGGACAACATTTTAGATGGCAGCTCTGAAATGTAGTAGGCAGTTAGAATTACTTCAAAACCGAAATGGTGCAGTGCACATTTGAAAACCTGTGCATTTTGGGTGGAAGCTCTTTAAATTTAGAGAGGATTTTGAAGTACAATTGCGACATTTAATTCAAATTATTTACTGTCTAAATTTTAGTTGAGAGTTTAAACGGGCCGCTAGCATGTTTGAAAATAGTAGTGGCCAGGAAAGAAAGCGAATTAGCATGCCCTTTGGAGGACGGGATTTGGAGGGTAGGCTCATGCCTCCGTGGAGCTTTTAAAAAAAATAGAAAGGACATTTCTGAGTTTCATACAAAGGGGAAATAATTCTAGTTGTAGACTATGATTATTTGTACTAGTGTGTGAAAATCAATGTAAAATATAATTTATTTTGGACTATGTGGAAAATAACAAATTCCTGCATCTGAGATATGAACAGCACAAAATTCGTAAATTTTCAGATTTGTCCGGATTTTTCATTTTTATGTAGGTCTCAATACAAACTTTTTGCAGTTGAAAATTTGCAGGCTGGTGAAATACCTAATGTAAACGTTTACGATTTTTTTCATGATATTTTGATACTTTAAAGTGTCGTTTCGAAAATATTCGACAAACAAGCTTTATGGAGCTAGCCCGTTCTTTGATTGTGCATTCGTACCTCCAAAGCCCTTACATTTTTCAGGGAGTTTATCGGACAAGCAAGAACTTGCACAGTGTTGTATTGACGCGGATTCGTTTCTGCAAGCGAAATTCAACCTACTTCTGTCTATCCAGATTAATTAAGGTCATGAAGCACATAAAACACACACACCATGTCACCATAGCTATACATGCAAAGATGCTAGACAAACCTATATCACGAGTCTATCTCGTCTTTGGCCGTCTTCATGTTATCGACCTCAATGGATGGCGCCGCCCTGGCCGCCGCCGCCTTCTCTCGGCGCGCCAGGACCGTGGGCGCGGACCGTGCGGTCAGTCGATGCTGGACTGGCCTAGGAGGCGCGGCCGACCTTGCTGCCGCTCATCAGCTTGGGGGACGGGAGAGAAGCGTCATGAATGACCGCCGGCGCCCTCTGCCGATGATCCGTACTGCGGCAGCAGAGTAAGGAGCGTGGGTGAAGCAGGAGAATTCATAGCTGCGTGTATAGCTAGCTGTCGACCGATCGAGCTCACGCTCCTGGCGATGGAGATCGAGTGCAAGAGCGTCGCAGATGTGGTGTCCTACTTCTTCGAGTTGGTCACTTGATGGCTCCATTGGCGCGGTTGATGAGCTCTACTTATAGCTAGGAGCCTAGGACGCCGTCGAGCGACACACCACGCGACACGCGGGAATAAACCGATCGAGCAGGAGACCTGGCTAGCTGCAGAACAGCAGAACTGGTCTGTACCGAGCACGCGCGAGCAGCTGACCGGACTAACCGCGGAACTGGTCTCGAGTTGCCATGTAAACCGAACATGCGCGTTGAAGACTACTAGATCTCCGGTCCGGTCTTCAGTTATCAGAGAACGGCCACGAGGTCATCCATGGATTTTGATTCATCCAACAAGTCGACGCACAAATCAGCGGCGCAGGAACGTTATATGGCGTGTAATTTGTTCCAATGGATTCATTTTCAAAATTAATATGTTATGATAGTGATTTTGTATCACATAAATCGCGTATTAATCGAATTTTGTCTTAACGGAGTAAAATACATCTTAATCACCGGAACAGATTGAGTAAAGTATAAGCAACGGCCAAGTCTAGAGGCAGCACGCAGTTTGACTTTTACGGCCTAATTAAATCTTGTATCTTCAGGCACAACAGGAGAACTTTGACAAGTTAATGTCAAAAACTACTGTCCGCATAATTTGTTACACTTAATTATGAAACACAATGAGGACGCACAAAGCATATTGAATTGGTCCATTCTCATGTATCAGTTGATTGATCTGGTAGTTACTACTCGATCATTTCTCTTGCAAGATGAGATTACTAGATCAATTGTATGGAGGGATCAAGTCGACGCATCATACATGCATAATCGAGGCAAAAGAAAAATGGGAGAAATAGTTAGCCACTGAACTGACAGACGTCGACATGCCCCCATGCATGATGCATGGCCAATTTTGTGCATGTTAACCAATTTTGAAATTCCAAATGGTTTGTTTGCATTCTGTAAAAAAATCCTGACACTTAATTCGGGACATGGTCGGCTCTTGACACCCCCACCACGGTTGTCCCCTGGAGGTTAGCGTTTGCTGAGTGGTCCCATCTAGCGAATGGCGAGATGTTGTCTTCCTTTCCTCGTTGCCCGGCGTGGTGGCGAGTGGCGACCACGGCTTGGAGAAGCTTTGTTCCGCCTGCTTCCATGCTAGATGGCATACTGGAGGCGCATATCTAGTGGCGGACCTAGAAGTTTCTGGAAGCCCAGGAAACATGCCTAATTACCCATTTTTCGTCTAAAATTACTTTACAAAGTTAGAAAATACAAGGGATTGTCAGCCGGCAAGCCCAGGCGGCGGCCCGGGCTGGAGGAAGGTAGATCCGCCCCCGTGCAGATCCATGGGTATGTACTAGAATAAGCTCGGGTTCATCATGTTCCATTGAGATCTTCCTTGTTTGGAGGTCGTTGCTGGTGTGGAGGTGGCTGCTTCTTCGTCTCCTCTTCTCCCTTGTAGCCAGTGTGGTGCTAGGGGCAAGAGGGACGAGGATTGTGGGCTTCTGCGGTCTGCATGGTGTGCTCATATTTATGGTGTCCACAAGCATAGGACTCGTGGTGGCCCCGCACGCCTTGCCTCTGCTATCTATGGTCGGGGCGTGACCCTCTTCGGCCATGAGGTGTTGGGTGTTCTTCCTTAAGTGCGGAGGATCTTTGCCTCCAGCTAGGGTTGCTCAGAGGTTGCAGACCAAGTAGTTCGGCACCAGCGCTGCCTCCTCTGTTCTGGCTGTCGAGCACGTCATCTTGGTGCGGTGGAAAAGAGTCCTGGGAATCTAATCACGTTTTTAGAAAAATTAAGAGGTTCTTGATGTAATTGTGGAGGTCCTTATTGTAATTTTCTTTTATTTGCTTGACCACAGTGTAACTTGAAGCCCACCGAAAAATTTCCTGTCCTTCTAAAAAAAAATCAATGTGCTGGAGGCTCACTCGCAGGCTACATCTCCATCTTTGTTCGATGGCCACGTGAAAAGCTACACAACCTTTTGTGCACGTGCACATAGAGGAATCACAACAAAAAAAAAACACGGTTGATTTTCAGTTAATCTGGAAAAAACATTTACATCCATGATCAACCGAGAGATAGGAAATTGTATGAAGAAGTGAAATGGTCACCGATTTGCCCTCGTGGCCAATCCAAAGCCCAAATATGGCGCGACAGAGCTGCGCGCGAAACAAGGCAGTGCCCCGAACCGCCGGGGAGCAAGATGACCCAGCAAGCCTAACCGCCACAAGATAACAACAGCCATCGAAACCCGCCTCCAGCCCGCACCGTTGCACGAGCTAGCTGCCTGCCGTACGTTCGTCTCGGCGTCCGGCCACCGCGCGCGCGCGCGCCAGCCGATGGGATTCGCCAACCACCAGGCGCGCCCCAACATGGACGGTGACCACAGCCGCAACAGCAGCGTGGCGTCCTCCGGCACGACCCCGGCGGCGAGCACCAGCACCAGCACGCGGACGTCGTCCCTCTCCTCGGTCGATGGCGGCGCAAGCGACGACGGGAATGGACGGCCCGGACAGTCCCCGGCCCGCACGCCGGGCCACACTCTGGAGGCGCCGTCGCGGAAGCACCGGTCCGGTCGTGGCTCCTCCCGGCCGGCTCGGCTGTTCCAGAAGCTGCGCAGCGCGCTCCCCGTCCTAGCGCCCCGGTGCGCGAGGATGCCGGCCGGGTCGGCATGCGGGATGGCGGCGGCGGCGTCAACCTCCTCTGGCGCCGCGGACTCCCACCTTCTGTCGCACGTCGTGTCGTTCTCGTCTGGCGGCGGGAGGCCGTGCCGGCGCGTGACGGGCACGCTGTTCGGACGGCGCAAGGGCCGCGTCGCGCTGGCGCTGCAGGAGACGCCCCGGTCCCTGCCGAGCCTGGTGGTGGAGCTCGCGCTCCAGACGCACGCGCTGCTCCGCGAGCTCGGCAATCCTGCCGGCGCGCGCATCGTGCTGGAGACGGAGCGCCGCGCGGCCGGAGCCGGCGACGGTGCGCCGGCCAGGCCGCCGAGGCGCCCGGCGCCGCTGCTGGACGAGAGCGCGTGGACCATGTTCTGCAATGGGAAGAAGACCGGGTACGCGGTGCGGCGGCAGGCCACGGACGACGACCTGACGGTGATGGAGTTGCTGCGGGCGGTGTCCATGGGCGCCGGCGTGCTCCCAGCTGCAGCGGGATCGTCGCCGGACGACGAGGTGGCGTACATGCGCGGCTGCTTCGAGCACTTCGTCGGCTCCCGGGACTCGGAGTCGCTCTACATGGTGGCGCCCCAGGGCGGTGGCACCGGCCCGGAGCTGGCCGTTTTCTTCGTCAGGCTCTGAACGAAACACAGGCCGGCCGTGCATGCAGTGCGCGCAGCACACGATACATGGTGTGCATCGAGACTTGTCCAACCTCAGAACGGCCTTTTGAGATGGTGGAATATCCAAGCCCACTGCAGGAACATTGTGATGGGCGACATCACGAGGACAGCAATGGCATTAGGTCGTTGGATGTGTATTTGTTTTATTTTGTCAGTGTGCGGCACAATCTAGTGATGTACGGGGAAAGTTGATAACCATTTGATTTCAGTAATCTTCTTTCTTTGTAACCCGCTATCAATTTCTTTTGACAAAACAGTGAGTGTAATCAATGTAGGGGATATCGTTTATCAAGAACTTATCGGTCAACCCTTAAAATCGGCCGGTTTATAGGCATATCAGCCGATTTAGCGGCATATCGGCCAATTTATCAGTCGATTTATCTTATCGGTCACACAATGAGAAGCGATAAATCGTCCAATTTAGCGGAATATCGGAAGATATCTTGAACAGTGAGTAGAAGGCTATAAGGTACGAGGTGGAGGCACACGGCATAGGCACATACTCACCACTACTGATGATTAATTGAAATCGTACAACCCCAAGGTTAAAGCAAGGTTTTGGGTCTCGAAGGAAGAAAAATCCCTATGGGGGAATTGAAAACTGAAGTTTAAACTCAAATTCCTTGGTATGACTATTTACGGAGTGTTCTCATTATAATTCAAAATTTTCAACAAAATGGGTAATTTTTCTTGGTATGACCATTTCCCGTAGGTTCTCGGAAAATCTGGTTACCAGGTGTTAACCGAATTTCCTGACTAGTAACCAAAACCCTGGATTGAAGTCACTACTTGGTAGTAAATATCCCACAAAGCACCCAAGTAGGGTTTCTTCCCTTTTTTTGGAAAATTTGTCTTCGTTCTTGTGACTCTGCCTACCATTGTTACTAGAGCTAGAGCAGAGCTTTTGCACCTAAAATCTGTATTTTTTGTATGTGAGTGTGCTATATCCTTTCGAATAGCTGATATTTTTAGAGAAAAATACTTTTGTGCATACTTCTACACCCGATTTTAGCTTATTTTGCAATGTTTGTGAATGGTTTATTAATTAATTCATAACGTTTCGAGTGAAATGACAAAAAAGTTTGCCTCCCAATAATTCCACGGTTTTGGAAACCATCCATGGAGAAGTTGCCCTTTGGGCAAAACCGGGGCATAACAATTGTTATCAGGAGATGGTGATGTTTCATAGCATGTTTAACATGTTAGCCATGTCTAACATGTGCCCCCACTCTAGTTTCCCTTTATTCTCATTAGCAGTTTTTGCAACTTTAGTAGCCTCTTTGTTTCCTAACGTGTAGCAATAAATTGTCGCTATAGCTGCTTTATAAGATCTAACATTGCATCTTTGTTACATTTGTCAAGGTGTGTGTGTAAAATGCATGCCCATGTGATGTGGTCCATGATAAAAACAAAATATTGTGAGTTTGAACTTTAGGAGTTGGGGACACGTACTCCTCCAGTTCACCAATTAGTTAGTCTAGTGATCAACAATAATAATAAGCCTATCAATCAAATCAAAACATCTAGTCAATTATTCATCGTGGTGCGTTAGTGAAAGTGGAAATCATACATGCATCAGCAAAAAAGACATAGCAACCATGTGAAGAACATAATTAGAAAGCATGAAAGATGTACAAATAAAAATACCAAAAAAAAGGTTGCCATAAATTTTGTTGTTGTGAAACAACGATAGAATTGGGGTGTCTCTTGGTACCTAGTACCTAGTCGCAACACGATATAAGTAGGGCGTGCAACAAACTTGTGGCGAAGCTTGTCGTACAATATCAATGTATGTCACAACAATGCTTCTTGATAGGTTTGATTGCCTCGTTTGAGTGCAATTAATTGTATGTTAGAAAGGCGAGACCGCGAGAGCGTAACGGTAGGAGGATGGAGCGAAAGCAAGTCTTTTCATGTCCATCTCCAAACTTTATTCTTCAACGTCCATTTAGGCTGAAGTAAGTTTTTCCAAACTCGACCTTATACTCTCTTAAGCAAGTCTTGGGGCTGCCCTCCTCCTGATCTCATTCAAGTGAGGGCTATTTGTAATCAAATGGTGCTTGACAAATGACTAAGATTGCCCTTATGTTGATACGTGGGAGGGTGTGGTGCATGGTCATGGTGGACTAGCTATACGTGCAAAGATATAGATAAACATCAGTAAACATGTTATTACATAATGAATATATTCTTCCAGCGATATGCATTTTTGTTCGCTAAACAAATTCGAGGCATAGAGTAGAACAGAATGCAGTGCGTTGTCGCAATCGATGTTAATGGGGCAATACATGCACCTTTTAGCTCCCGGAGCAGCTGAGGCCACAATAGATATGCTTAATCAGCTGCACGCTTGTCGCTCGGCTACTAATTAAAGTGGTGGATGTGCATGTTCATGATGGGGAACTGGGGGTGGTACAAAAATTACTCCACTAGCTAGCTTGCTACTACTAGTATTTGAGGTTAAGCTTAGCTAGGAGGTGCCAGTCTCATCTTAGTGCTTGCCTCGCTCCCACCAGAACCAGCTGTCTAGCTTCTTGGTCGCCATGGCCAAGCTCGCCGCGCAGCTGAAGAGCAAGTTCTTCGGCCTCGTCGGCCGCATCACCGTCTGCGGTCGCGCTTGGAACAAGGATGCCGCCGGTAAGTGCACACTGAATCACTGATCATATACACGCGGTTGTTCTCGCCATACAACGATTTACTTTTCCTAAGCATCTGGTAGCTGACGGTCTCGTGCGCTCGTCCATCTGCAGCTGCTGGTGAGCCCAAGTCAGCATCATCTCAGGTATATATGCTCATGAAGTCATGAAGAGAACATTCCAGAGCTGTCGGTCGCTCTCACTTTCCCCTTCTACAGTAGACGGGAGACGATTTTTGAGCACACTCCGTCCGGCCACCTCGCTCGCCGGTGATTCGAGGGATTCCTCCCCTCCGTCGGCCGCTCCGGCGGCGGGAGGGTGGGGGATCCCCGGATCCCGGCCTATACATAGCGTAGGTCGTGGTAGAGTCCCGTCGGCGGCGTCGTGGAGGTGGCGATGGTGTCGGCGGTTAGGTGGTGGTTGTCGCGTCTCCCCTTCTGCGGTGGTGCTCGTCGGAGCTTCGCCGCGGCGCGGACGACTTTTGGTGGCCGCGGATCGTTGGTTTCCACGGCTTTTTGTGGTTCTTCCTCCTCTTTGCAGGCCGGCGAGGATGAAGAAAGCTTTGTGGGAGGTTGCAGATGGGAGGCTCTTCTCCGGCGAGCTCGGTTGGTTCTGCGGAGGAAAGGTGGTGCCTTCGTTCTCGTCTCCGACGGGAGACGGCGAGGGCGAGCTGGCGGTGGCCGGAGCCGAGGTTTGTTCATCGCTCAGATTCCAGTGCTTGCGCTGGATGGTTTATGCGGCATTTCAACGTTGTTGGTTCGGCCTGCTGGCTTCGGTGCGTGGAGTGCTTGCCTTCTTCCTCCTTGGCGGCGTGCTGCTGGCGATCGGAAGAGGCTCGTGGTGTGGTGGTTCCTGGCTTCGCTGGGCGTCGAGTTTTTCTGTCTCTGTTCGTGTTGTGCGTGTGTGATGTAATCCTGAGGATCACGAACTCCCTTCAAAAAAAAAAGTCATGAAGAGAACCTCTAATCTGATCTCCTGCATCCGGGCTTAAGTAGTACGGGTCTACTAGTGATCCATCGAGGGTTGATTTGAATTGGCAAACATCTTTAGTTAATCCTACTCTGTCAGTGATGATGATTAGTCGTTGATTAAAAGATGAATGATTACTTGCAGCATGTTGAGATCCGGGCAAGAGGAGGTGCGCCAGGTGTGTCGGCAGGGTCCAAGCCTCGTAGCAACTAAGCTTCGCCTACTCAAGTGCTCGATCGGTGGCCAATGGATTTGGATCCTAGCAATTGAGGAATAATCAACAACATCCGTCGACGCAGTCTCTAGACTGAAGCCTCATGTTATTTCCTCAGTGTGTGATGTAAAATTGGTTGCTAATTTTATCGATTTTCAGAGTTTACCATGTTTGTGCTGTAGTATGTACGTGCTTGATGTTAATGTTCCTGTGTGATGAGTGATGACGATTGTACTTCTTCATCTCAAAAAACACCAGTATGATAAATGTACACGAGTAAATCTGCACCAACATGCAGTACGAAAGTACTGTAGTTCTTCCAAAAAACTCTCCAGCGGTGGTGTGGAGTTGGGGAGGTGGTGTGTAGGAGGTTGAAGCGGCGCTCTGCGAAGAAACTCTGTCGGGCTTCGTCGAGTTTGGTGGCCGTCGGGTGGAGCTGGAGGCTGTTGAGGGCGCTGGCCGTGCGTGTTCATCGTGCGAGGCTTCGTCACCGGGTGGCGGACGGCTTCTGCGGCCTTTTCCAATGTGGAGGTGCTCTCGGGCAAAGGAAGAAAGGCGGATCGGCTTCATCGTCTCCGGCGTCGGCAGCGGCGTTGTTCTTCGCTGCTATGCTTCCTGTGTATGTTGGTTTGTACTGTGTGAGTCTTTGTACTCTTTTTTAGTCTAATACATATGCAGTTCTCAAAAAAAAAAAATCTGCACCAACAAGCAGTACGAAAGTACTGTAGTTCTTCCAAAAAAATCTGCACCAACAAATTTAATGGTAGTAGGTAACCTTCAACCTAAAATGGGTCGAACAGTGTTTACAGGATTAATGCGACTGTCACAATGTAGATTATATCCCCCGTCGCAAAAAAATCTGATTCCTTATAGTGGCACTCTCACCCGCCTCTACTACGAGAGCAGAACTACTCGTGTCGGCGATGGACATGTTCATCTTTAACCACTCATGCAGCCTAGACGACGACCTCCATTCGCGATGGACATTGACATATACTCAACCAACGGTAAGGGAGGTCCATGACAACCATTTAGGCAGCAAGTAGAGCAGCCACACAGCCGACGAGGTTGCAGCCTGCTGCGTCGAGCTCCACGACAAGCGATAACATTACTATGAGAACTTGACACCAGAACGGCCATACAGAGAATTGCTTTTTCCTTTTGTTGATAAGAAAGTTACAATTGTCAAAACAGCAGATTGATTTGCTACTCTGAATGAAGAACAAATGCAGTAACATAGACAACAAAGAATGCACTACAAAAGAGTTGCATATGATTATATCATTTCCAATACTCAACACTTTTCTTGCGCAGAACAAGGTTGGGGCAAATAGAAGGAAACATAGAACGAAACGAAATAACAGCTTAACATAGGATAGCAATGCTCAATGGCTGAATCATAAACAGGAGGTCCTAAATGAAGAACTCTAGAAAAGCATTCTGAGAAACACACGGAGCTCATCAATAAGACGTTCTTCCTGCTCTAGTGGCTGCAACACATCACCAGACTGGAGGTTGTAAGTGCAGACGGAGAACGCAGCTGAATAATCGTCCTAGGATGCGTAATCAAAGGATTAAACAGAAAGAAAGCAAGTCCGCCGAAGCAAATGTGTGTTACCTAACAGAATGCAATACTCTAATGAAGTAATGTGTGTTACCTAAAAGAGAGCAATACTGACAGCTAGGTATCTTGAAGCTAAGCTTACAATATCTATTTGTACTTTTCCTCAGAATGGCCAATTACAAACTGATTTTTTCTCTTACCAAACATTTTCTACTGTCAAAGAACCATACTGAATTGCTGCAACAAACCTTTGCTTAACAAAAGAGACGAATCACTGCATTTATATTACTTTTCAAGACTCAACAAGTTGTTTGTTCCGAAGAACATCAAGAACCACAACAGAAAAAAAAATTGCTGCAATGGATTAATCATGTAAAGCTCAACTTAATATAGGGATGTCCATAGGAACATACTTTGGTAAGCTAAGAATGTCCATTAGATCTTATCCTCAGAACGGCAAATTACAGACTCATTTTTTCTCCTAGTACCAAACACTTTAAATGCCAAAGCACCATACTGAATTGTTGCGGCCAAGCTTGCATAACAAAAGAGAGGACTCACTGCATTGATATACTTTTCAAGACCAGTTGTTCGTTGCACCGAACATCAACAACCCTCGAGAGGAAACTTGTAAGCACTGCAATGGATTAACCATATAGAGCTTGCAGGATCAATGGTTTACTCGTCGGGATCAGTATCCTCCTGAGAGGCACCTACCGGTACTGCTGATAAAGATGGCACGGTTGCCAATGCTCCGCACTTGCTCAAGCGTAGTATTTCCATCCACAATTTCCATCTTGAAAACCTCCATGCGATTCTCAAGCTTGAAGACCAGCAGCATTTCTCCTGCGGATTCCAGGAGGAAACAGAGTTTCCAAGAAGCGATGTTCCCATCGTGAGGCTGTTCGTGAATGAATGGGGTCAACAGATCAGAAAGCTTGGCGACCGCTGCAGCCGGGAGGGGTGGCAGCACTTCCCCGTAACCGTCTATGGCGATGCAACCTTGAACGGCCTTCCTGACCTAAGGGTATGCGTACTTCTTCTTGTACCTGACGAAGCTTTCGCTGTCAGGGTTAGCCCTATACAGCTTGTGGGAATCACTGCAGTATAGGACGAGGTAGGGCGGCGAGGAACCGGAGACAGCGGTCGCCATGACATGAGAACGCATCCGCGCCGCGAATTGGACCATAAAACCAGTAAATGGGTTGAGGACGCACGCGGCGTGAGGGGATAGGCTGGCCGCCAGGACAAGGAGGCCGTCGGTGGCGACGGAGACGACGAAGTACTTGCGGAGCAGCGGCATGCTCCTGCCGTGGAAGCGGCTGGTGGCGGTGTTCACCAGTAGGCGGGCGTCCTCCCCGTGCGACGGATAGTCGAGCATGACCCAGTTGTGCGGGCGGAAGCGGTGGTCAAGGGTGTTCCTGGGGTCGGCGGTGGCGCCGCGCCAGTCGCGGCAGACGGCGCGGAAGGCCATGTAGCAGTCGAGGTCGGAGGTTGTAACACCCCTGTTTTCCAATGATCCATTTCCGGTAAAACATGTTTTTGGACTCTCTACATCCATATTAAATTTGGTTTACCGAATCATAAATCCGTCTTCGTAGTTGTGTTGGGCTCGTCGAGACGATCGAAATAGACTACTCATTTGGTCGAATCGGAGTCCGGATGCTTACTACATGGCTTATGTCATTTCGATGGCCAAGATTATTTGTCATGGTCGGAAATAATCTTGATCAAATGTTTTTCCTGGCTGGATAAGCTCTATTCCTAGCTCTTTATCCTCCCGTGGCCTACCATCCTCCAAAAGCTCAATCCCTTTCTCTTCCTCACCTTGAGCTTCTCCCTCCCATGGCGCCCCCTTCCTCCCCTCTTCTTCCCTGACCTCTCCTACCTGCACCACGTTCTAGCCCTCCTCCAGGGCCAGCTGCTGGACCAGGTCTTGAGGAGGAAGAAGAAAGAACAAGAGGAGCACAAATACAAGAATAGAAAGGAGAAGAAGAGAAGACCCCCACGTTTCCCTTGTCCGGTTTTCCTTTCTCAAGCTTCAAGGGTGAGTTCCCCCACCCTCTATGACACTCATAGATGCTGTACATGTTGATACCAAAATCTCTAGGGAAGGGGAATAGCAAGATCTATTCGAAATTAGCTGAAAAGAGTTCAATATTTCCGTTTCTGGGCAACCAGGGACACAAATCTTCAATTTCGAGTACCCTATGGGAAAAATCAGTAGCTGGGTATGTGAAATGTTTTGTAGGCTCGGTTCCTACGATCGTTTTGAGAGGTTCAATGTGTCAATCGGAGCTGCAAAACTCCTGTTATGCCTAGTTCTTCGTAGCTGTACCAGATTTCAGAAACAGCACAGAATAGGTTTTCTCCATGTGTATTAGGAGCATTTAAAATTCATCTAAATGCATGATTTATACCCTGACAAGCTGTATGTGATGCCTAGTCTCTAATACAGAAGGATTCACTTAATTCCCATGAGTATTCTTGCTTCCATGTTTAGCTGAAGGTGGCTATTCGATATTCTGAAAACTGGAAGCAGCAGAGTAGTATTTGTTGGCTACGACCTTCATAACTCCTTATTTCGAGTTTGAATGGTAGTAGTTATTTGTAGCTAAGTTCCACGTGAATCCATAGCCATGTCTTTTGCTTGTTTTGGAGCTGTCTAGCTCGAGATAGGAATTCTTCTGTGGAGGGGCAGCAAAGGGGTTGCTCTCTTGGGATGCGATTAGGACCGTTGCATGTCTTTCTTTATATGCCATGGTTTGGTCCAATGTTTGAGATCATATATGTGTTCCTACAGCAGGTTGCAGCACCAATCCACCGGAGGTAGCCTCGCACCACCTCCCTCGCAACGGTTGAGGCGAGTACACCGAGCAACAACGGCTTCATTGCTCCCTTATGTTTATGTTTATGTTCACACTATTCATTTACATTCATAAAATGGTGAACATGCCATTCCTTGTGTACATTCCAATACACAATACCACTAGTATGACAAAGGGTTTGGATCTTCTTGGTTTTTCTTGATAAAATTCCATTATGAGGGTATCTTCCCAATTCCAAGGAATGATCCTCGCTCTACGAGTTATGGTCCTTTTGGTCCAACCTCATATGGTCCTCTCACGGAGTGAGGGATGGAAAGGAGTCGTGGTGAGACATCGCCCCTCCTCAGCTTGCCGGCAAAAGCTCAGAGCCAAGTCACGGTCTTATTCAGTTGAATTATTTCTTCATGCATCCTCATGCTATTTCAAGCATGGTTCTGTTCATGATATTAATTTCCACTGCTTATGTTGTGTACTTGCTGAGTCATTGGACTCACCCTTGTGGGCTTTGTTTCAGGTACTTTACCGTGAAGCCTTGCAAGTAGATGGAAGGACGTAGCTCACATGAGTGTTCACTCACAAAATTTCACCACCCTTTCATCCACCTAGCTTGATCATGGTACTTAAACACCTCAGTTAATGATTTCTGATAGCTAGGTCCTACTGGTTGTGTATAAAGCATGTTTTGGTTTGTTGAACAGACCAGTCTAGTTGCTTTTTAAGGTGTGGGCTGAAGTCTACTAGGTTCTCACCTAGTGTTTGGGTGTGCTTAGAACTTGTGGTTTCATGTTTCAGTGTCCCATGTTGGTTTGTGGCTTCACCACAAAGCTCTTGTGGATGTTTATGAGCTGTGGAATGCTTCCGGTTGTGATTTTTTTATATATGTTTACTTTGTTATTTCAACTGCCTGTCGTGGATGTCCGTCAATACAAGGGAGGTGTTGCCGGATTTTTCTATTGTCAGTTAAGTGTGGGTGATTGTTTTGGGGTAACAATCCTTCTTACAATGAGGGGTGTTATAGTTGGTATCAGTTAAGCCATAACTTTGCTATACATGTGTAAACATGTATACCATTGAAAAGATTTTTGGACCTTTGAAATGCTTGCTTGCTAGCTTATATTGTTGCTTGTTAGTGTACAAAATCAAATTGACGAGGACGTCAATTCTTTTGAGGTTGGGTGAAATATACCAATTCTCCAATAGTATGTTACTAGGTTTCTAAATAAAATTTGATTAGATGGTTAAACAACATAAAACTTGACACACTGGTGCACAATAGGACCGTTTTCCTTTCAGTTGTATGCTTTCAAGCTTTGTCTGGTGTGCGTTGATTGCTTGTGGTGCTTTACTAAGGCATATTAAGCAGTCTTGTGTTCGAATAGCACTCGTTTCCGGGTATCATGGGTGTTTATTTCAATTCTTAATTCCGTTCGAAGTATGAGTTCCTATCTTACTCAACAATATTTTATTCTATTCCTTTGCTTGACTGGGTAACCTTCTTGTGTTCCTTAGATGGCAAGGGGTAGAGGCGGCAGAAACCGGGTTCCTTCTGCCCGGGCGGCTGCAGCAGCTGCTAATGCTAATCCCCGAGGTCAAGGACGCAATCGTGCCCATCGTGTAGCTGAGGAGAGTGTTGAGGAATCGGTGGCAGCTCCTGATGTTGGCGAATATGCTGCTCCACCACCTCAAGCTGAGTGGCGTGAGCTAATGCAAGAACTCCACACACTCCGTCAGCAAGCCCAAGCCGCAGCTACTGCGCCTGCCAATGTCCAGGGCATGATGAATGAGCCATTTGGACCTAGACAAATCAATCCTCTTCTCACTTGGTCTATGGTACACGCCGACACTTTCAACGGGGCCGGTTCTCCTGTTGTTGCGGCTGATTGGTTGCGCACCATGGAACGACGCCTGGAGATCATGCAAGTGCAACCAACCCAGAAAGTGATGTATGCTGCCATCCAGCTGAAGGGCAATGCAGATATCTGGTGGGAGAATGTTCGTTCCTCTCTACCACCTGAACATGCTACGCCCACTTGGGAGTTCTTTCGAACTCAGTTCATCGGGAAGTACTATCCAGTCTCCTATGTCGAGAGGATGGAGAATGCACTTAGCAAGTTAAAGCAAGGAAGTAGAAATATTCAGGACTATGAAACAGAGTTCAATGACATTGTCCGCTTTGTGCCAACGGTGGTTCATGATGATAAAGAGAAGTCGAGGAGGTTCAAAGATGGGCTAGAGCAGCAGTACCGTGTTGTGCTCAGTGCTGTTGGGTCATCTACCTTTGCTTCCTTGATTGAGAAAGCCAAGAAGATTGAGTTTGAACTACAGAATGGTTCACCCCTCTGGTGACATCTTCCCCAAATGGTGGCCCCAATAACATTTCCACTGCAGGGAGCAGCCAAAAGAGAGACTACAATGATGGTGGCAAGTCTCATCGTCGCTTTGGGAAGAAACCTAAGTATGCACAACCTACCTCCCAAGCCTTTAAGCAGAAGTCGCAAAGGACCTCAACCTCCAATGCCCCACGTGTGCTTTATCGTCCAACGCCAGGGCAAGGGATGATATGCTTCAAGTGTGGCGAAGGTCATAGAGCCAATGAGTGCAACTGGTCTGGCACCTGCAATGGCTGTCATAAAAGTGGTCACATGGAGCGCGTTTGTAAATTGAACCCTGCTAGCATCATCAAATGGCAAATCATCCCTTCCCAAACTGATCCTTCATCTGCACCTGTATCTTCACATGGGTCTGTTCAAGCTCCTCCTTATCCGTATGCAGCTTGGGGCCCTCCTCCTCAAGGATACTACTGGCCACCACCTTTCATAGGGCCACCAAACTATGCAGCACCCCATGCTCCTCCATCTGTGCCACAGATTGGCGCACCACCTGCACCAGCTTTCCAGAGCTACTATACACTTCCCTCGTCATCCTCGACCGTACGTTCGGATGTGGTGACAGGTACTCTACCAGTCAACTCAGTTGAAGCTTAGTACTGTTTGATTCTGGTTCTAGCTTCTCATTCGTATCGCTAGACTTCGCGAATCGGCAAACATGTCTAGGCAAGAAATCTCTCAACCAGTTAAAGTTAGTTCTCCGGGTGGATTGCTTTCGTGTTGCATTGTGTGTCCTGGCTGCGATATTTCTATCGAGGACGAAGACTTCACTACAACCTTTTCATCCTTCAGTTTCAGCCTTTTGATGTCATTCTTGGCATGGATTGGCTACAGACCTACAAGGCGGTGATCTCTTGCTTTTGGAGAGTCATCACCCTTGATTCTCCTTCAGGAAAAGAGTGTGTCTACCAAGCTAGTGCACCTCCACGATCTTTGCCAGTATTATCTAGTCTCTTTCCGGGTCAACCCTCTCCGAAGAGTGGGATATTTTGGACCCTTCTAGGGAAACCAAGTACCCCACTGTGCCTCCAAAAGATACCAGTAGTGTGTGACTATCCTGATGTTTTCCCAAATGAGCTTCCGGGCATGCCTCCGGAGCGAAACACCGAGTTCTGCATTGATCTGATTCCTGGAGCTCAGCCTATCTCATAGCACCATATCGCTTAGCTCGACCCTTCCAGGAAGAGCTTAAGAAGCAATTAGATGACCTTCTCGCTAAAGGACTAATTCAGAGGAGTGTGTCCAAATGGGGCGCACCCGTGCTCTTCACTTCTAAGAAAGATCTCACTTGGCGCATGTGTATTCATTTTCGTGGCCATGAACAAAGTGACTATCAAGAACAAATATCCACTCCCCGCATCGAGGACTTGTTTGATCAATTGAAGGGTGCTAAAGTTTTCTCTAAGATTGACTTGCAATCAGGGTATAATCAAATTCGAGTTCGAGAGCAAGATATCAAGAAGACTGCTTTCTCCACAAGGTATGGGCATTATGAGTTCAAGGTCATGTCTTTTGGTTTGACGAATGCCCCTGCCTGCTTCATGGAGACGATGAACAACATGTTTCACCCTTATCTCGACAACTTCGTAGTTGTCTTCATTGATGACATTCTCATCTATTCCAAGACAGAGGAAGAACATGCTCGACATCTTAGAATAGTGCTTGAAACCTTGAGGCAAAACAAATTTTATGCCAAGTTGAAGAAGTGTGAATTCTGGCTTTCAGAAGTTGGCTTTTAGGCCACGTGATCAACCAACATGGCATATCTGTTGACCCAAGCAAAATCTCCACCGTTAATTGGGCAAGGCCAACTAATGTCAAGGAAGTAAGAAGGTTTCTAGGCTTTGCCGGTTATTACCGTCGATTTGTGAAGAACTTCTCTCTATTGCCAAGCCAATGACCAAGCTAACGCAGGTCAACTCTAAATTCCATTGGGATGATTCTTGTGAGAAGAGTTTTTGCTATCTCAAGGAGCGTTGGTGACTGCTCCAATCTTGTCGCTACCTGAACCAGGTAAGCGTTTTGCAGTATATTCCATGCTTCCCAACTTGGACTTGGTTGTGTGCTGATGCAGGATGACAAGGTCATTGCCTATGCATCTCACAACTGAAGCCCATGAGCAGAATTATCCAACCCATGATTTGGAATTGGCTGCAATCGTTCATGCTCTCAAAATCTGGAGACATCATCTCTATGGTGAGGTGTGTGATATGTATACTGATCACAAGAGTCTCAAGTACATCTTTACTCAGAAGGAGTTAAATCTCAGGCAGAGAAGGTGGTTGGAACTGATTAACGATTATGATCTTACCATCCACTACAAACCCGGCCGAGCCAATGTGGTGGCCGATGCTTTGAGTCGCCAGGTAGTTGTTCCTAGTGTGGCGGCTCTCTAGTCCGAGCTGGAGAGGATGATATTTCCTTCTGTTGCGCGGGCGTTGCTCAGGCAGAAACCCAAATGATCCTTGAGTCTGATATTGTGGAGCGCATTAGGCGAGCACAAGAACAAGATCGGTTGCTGATGCAAGCTGCCACCCGTGTCCGTGAAGGAAGGGTAGGTCCGTTCACCATAGATGGTGCCGGAGTTGTGCGATTTCAAGGTCGCCTTTGCATTCCGCAAAAGGCTCAAGTGAAGGATGATATCCTCAAAGAAGCCCATCGTACTCCTTACACCGTTCATCCTGGTGAAACCAAGATGTATCATGATCTAAAGCAAAACTTTTGGTGGAAGCGATGAAAGTAGATGTGGCTAAGTATGTGGCTTCATGTGGCGTTTGCCAACGAGTCAAAGCTGAACACAAAAGCCCTGCTAGAAAGCTGCAATCTCTTGAGGTCCCGAAGTGGCCATGGGAAGATATCACCATGGACTTTGTCACTGGCCTACCTCGCACCCACGTGGAAAGGATGCCATTTGGGTCGTTGTGGATCGTCTCAGTAAGTCGGCCCACTTCATTCCAATTCGTACCACAAACTCAGCTAGTGATTTAGCTCCAATCTACACCCGTGAGATTATTCGTCTCCATGGTGTCCCGAAAACGATCATCTCTGATCGTGATGCAAAGTTCACATCCAAATTCTGGGAGAGTTTGCAGAATGCTTTGGGTACCGAGATCCGGTTCAGCACAGCTTTTCACCCACAGACTGATGGTCAGTCTGAGCGTACCATTCAAACCCTCGAAGACTTGCTCCACACCTGTGCTCTATCATGGCAGGGTAACTGGGAAGATCATCTGCCTCTGATGGAGTTTGCCTATAACAACAGCTACCATGCAAGTATAAAGGCTGCTCCTTTCGAGGTCCTATATGGCCGAAAGTGTAGGTCACCCTTTGTTGGGATTCAGTAGGCTAGCGGTCAGTTCTTGGACCAGACTGGGTTCAACAAACTGTTGACGCGTCGCAGAAATCCGTCAGAACATGCTTACTGCACAGAGCAGACAGAAGAGCTACGCTGATGTCAGAAGGCGACCTCTAGAATTTCAAGTGGGTGACCAAGTGCTTCTTAAAGTGCACCTACTAAAGGAATCGTGAGATTTGGCACTAAGGGAAAGCTTAGTCCTCGTATGTCGGGCCATTTCCAGTGGTTGCTCGAGTTGGAAAGCTCTCCTACCGCTTAGATTTGCCACAAACAATGCGGGGAGTACACACTGTTTTCCATGTCTCCATGCTTCGGAAGTATCTTGAAGATTCTGAGCGTCTCATTCTTTCTGAACCTGTCACAATCGAGCAAGATCTTACGATCGAGTCCCGTCCTTTGAAGATCCTTGGTGAGTCTGAGCGTGCCCTAAGGCATCGAAAGATCAAATATGTGAAGGTTCTTTGGACAAATCAGACAGAACGAGAAGCGACTTGGGAACTTGAGTCCCAAATGCGAGAAAAGTACCATGAACTGTTCTCTGATGGTACGTTCTAACCTTAAAATTCTTTCTGACGGTGTTCTGTGCTTGGCTTTAGCTATCGTTAGTAGTACAACGAGAAAAGAACTTGGGGCGAGTTCCAGTTAAGGTGGTGAGACTGTAACACCCCTGTTTTCCAATGATCCATTTCCGGTAAAACATGTTTTTGGACTCTCTACATCCATATTAAATTTGGTTTACCGAACCATAAATCCGTCTTCGTAGTTGTGTTGGGCTCGTCGAGACGATCGAAATAGACTACTCATTTGGTCGAATCGGAGTCCGGATGCTTACTACATGGCTTATGTCATTTCGATGGCCAAGATTATTTGTCATGGTCGGAAATAATCTTAATCAAATGTTTTTCCTGGGCTGGATAAGCTCTATTCCTAGCTCTTTATCCTCCCGTGGCCTACCATCCTCCAAAAGCTCAATCCCTTTCTCTTCCTCACCTTGAGCTTCAACCTCCCATGGCGCCCCCTTCCTCCCCTCTTCTTCCCTGACCTCTCCTACCTGCACCACGTTCTAGCCCTCCTCCAGGGCCAGCTGCTGGACCAGGTCTTGAGGAGGAAGAAAAAAGAACAAGAGGAGCACAAATACAAGAAGAGAAAGGAGAAGAAGAGAAGACCCCCACGTTTCCCTTGTCCGGTTTTCCTTTCTCAAGCTTCAAGGGTGAGTTCCCCCACCCTCTATGACACTCATAGATGTTGTACATGTTGATACCAAAATCTCTAGGGAAGGGGAATAGCAAGATCTATTCGAAATTAGCTGAAAAGAATTCAATATTTCCGTTTCTGGGCAACCAGGGACACAAATCTTCAATTTCGAGTACCCTATGGGAAAAATCAGTAGCTGGGTATGTGAAATGTTTTGTAGGCTCGGTTCCTACGATCGTTTTGAGAGGTTCAATGTGTCAATCGGAGCTGCAAAACTCCTGTTATGCCTAGTTCTTCGTAGCTGTACCAGATTTCAGAAATAGCACAGAATAGGCTTTCTCCATGCGTATTAGGAGCATTTAAAATTCATCTAAATGCATGATTTATACCCTGACATGCTGTATGTGATGCCTAGTCTCTAATACAGAAGGATTCACTTAATTCCCATGAGTATTCTTGCTTCCATGTTTAGCTGAAGGTGGCTATTCGATATTCTGAAAACTGGAAGCAGCAGAGTAGTATTTGTTGGCTACGACCTTCATAACTCCTTATTTCGAGTTTGAATGGTAGTAGTTATTTGTAGCTAAGTTCCACGTGAATCCATAGCCATGTCTTTTGCTTGTTTGGAGCTGTCTAGCTCGAGATAGGAATTCTTCTGTGGAGGGGCAGCAAAGGGGTTGCTCTCTTGGGATGCGATTAGGACCGTTGCATGTCTTCTTTATATGCCATGGTTTGGTCCAATGTTTGAGATCATATATGTGTTCCTACAGCAGGTTGCAGCACCAATCCACCGGAGGTAGCCTCGCACCACCTCCCTCGCAACGGTTGAGGCGAGTACACCGAGCAACAACGGCTTCATTGCTCCCTTATGTTTATGTTTATGTTCACACTATTCATTTACATTCATAAAATGGTGAACATGCCATTCCCTTGTGTACATTCCAATACACAATACCACTAGTATGACAAAGGGTTTGGATCTTCTTGGTTTTTCTTGATAAAATTCCATTATGAGGGTATCTTCCCAATTCCAAGGAATGATCCTCGCTCTACGAGTTATGGTCCTTTTGGTCCAACCTCATATGGTCCTCTCACGGAGTGAGGGATGGAAAGGAGTCGTGGTGAGACATCGCCCCTCCTCAGCTTGCCGGCAAAAGCTCAGAGCCAAGTCACGGTCTTATTCAGTTGAATTATTTCTTCATGCATCCTCATGCTATTTCAAGCATGGTTCTGTTCATGATATTAATTTCCACTGCTTATGTTGTGTACTTGCTGAGTCATTGGACTCACCCCTTGTGGGCTTTGTTTCAGGTACTTTACCGTGAAGCCTTGCAAGTAGATGGAAGGACGTAGCTCACATGAGTGTTCACTCACAAAATTTCACCACCCTTTCATCCACCTAGCTTGATCATGATACTTAAACACCTCAGTTAATGATTTCTGATAGCTAGGTCCTACTGGTTGTGTATAAAGCATGTTTTGGTTTGTTGAACAGACCACTCTAGTTGCTTTTTAAGGTGTGGGCTGAAGTCTACTAGGTTCTCACCTAGTGTTTGGGTGTGCTTAGAACTTGTGGTTTCATGTTTCAGTGTCCCTGTCGGTTTGTGGCTTCACCACAAAGCTCTTGTGGATGTTTATGAGCTGTGGAATGCTTCCGGTTGTGATTTTTTATATATGTTTACTTTGTTATTTCAACTGCCTGTCGTGGATGTCCGTCAATACAAGGGAGGTGTTGCCGGATTTTTCTATTGGCAGTTAAGTGTGGGTGATTGTTTTGGGGTAACAATCCTTCTTACAATGAAGGGTGTTATAGAGGTGTCCAGCAGACGGCCGGCGATGCGGTCGACGAGATCGGACGGGAGCGAGGACCAGCATGCGGTTACCATGGCCGATCGAACTGGTGGGGTTCAGAAGTTGTGAGATTTTGGGGGCCTCTCTTGGCTTTGGCAGGTGATGAGACACACGGAGGCGAGGAAGGGGTTAGATACTGGAGCTCGAGACGGTGAAGGGGCGGCTGCGCATGGTGGCGATGTGGCGGCGCCGGTCAGGTAGGGTAGTGGTAGTGGTAGGGTAGATGGAGAGTCGTGGGTGGGAGAGAAGGCATCGTGCTAATGGGCTGTTGGGCTGGGATCGCTGTATCTGTTTCTGGCATTTACCTCCGCGCGGCCAAAAATTCGAAATTTCTTTTGCAGATATTACTCCAATCCAGATCTCAACGCAAAAATGGATGGCTACAATGCTAGATAGAAGAAGATTTATGACCTGTGAAAGATCAACGTTGACTAGAGAGAGGTAAATAGACGATGATCAAAACTTGAAGTTTGTACCATTTAGCAAAGCGAATCTACTTATTTTCTAGAACACCTTACACGTACAATTCTACAAAGATAAAATTTGCAGAAATGTGGAGTAGATTGCAACAAAATAAAGAAGCTAGGGAAGATACCAAAATATGGAGATGTATCATGAGGTTTTGGATAGTTGACACTATCCTACAACTTCGTTGGAAAAGGTTAGAATACAAAGTCTTTCGTCGCCAAGACCAACATCCAACATGTTTTTACTTGTGCTATGACACAAAGTACATGTCCTACCGCGAAGAGATAGATCGTCACACATAGTTCGTGATTTCTGGCATTTTACAAACTCTTAGCTCCTTCACAACACACCAGGAAGGTTTCCAAATGGCTCTCTGGCGGGCTAGAGTCCGCACGCCCTCCAAAAGTAATAAACTTGGCTAAACCATTAGATCTTCAAGCAAACGGTGAAGATTGACGAAAAATTTAATCAGGGCCAAGAGGCAAAAATATGAGTACATCGGTTTCAGGGCAAGAAATTCTCAACAAAATGGGCCGACGTTGAGGTTTACCGAAGGAAAATAGCTTTGTCTTGGGGGCAACTGCCCAACGTAGATCTGCCCCTCCTTTAAGCCGTTGCACCGAAATCAGGAAGGTAGTCTCTCCAGGCACCATGAATCTCAAATGATTTGAGTGTAGAAGTATGAGGTGGCTGCAAGATAGGTTCTAACCAAACTTTTCTCGGTACTGCCGAGCCTACTGGAGTTCCTGGAGTAGGAAAATAGAAGAGTCGACGGTTTCGGCTAGTGTATCAACCTCACTAGAACAGACAAAACATGATATTGGAAAACTTGTATTTGATTTTGAGAGGAAAACTTTGGAATTTTCGCAATGGTCTCTTGCCTCTGCTTTTCAAGTGCCCCTCTTGAATCTTGATAGTACGCCATGCCTATGACTCAGTTTTGCGGATATTATAGGTATAATACATAGTCAAAATGATAAGCAAAAATCAATTGTGACTTGGTTTTTGGGACGTAGAGAGCAATGGTTTTAGACAAAAGCTAGCGGTCTTAAACACAAATTGTCCGATCACAAAATCTTGTGAACACCCAGAATCACTCAATGGATCGCTTGCATCGTTGCGGACCAAGAAACTTGTGTGCACAGGGGCGAATCTGCCGTGTAAGCGCTGGGTTCAGCTGACACCACGAAACAGGTTTTCGTCCCGCTTTATAAATAAAGCCCAACGGCCAAACCGATACATAGTGATGAGGAAACCTCTTACAGATCAAAGATAAAACAAGAAAAACTAAGAAACATCGAGCTTTGCCACCGAAGACGCCGTCGAGATCAAGGAAACCAGAGCTCCACGACACCGCCTCCAAGGAGGTAACGACACACGCAAGCGCCGCCGACATCGAGACCATAAGGTCTAGGGTTTTCACCCGGAGCCCTAGTGCGGAGAGTAGCCACAACGACGCCCTCAAGAGGGTCACGACACCCGCAGGCGTCGCCGTCGTTGGCGCCGGAGCACTAGGCTTTCACCCGGATACACCCTGCTTGGTACCTCAGATCATCCACAGTCTTCAAGCCGAGCTTCCACACACGATCTGGGCGCTGACCACGATGTCGCCGCCAACACCAGGAAACCCAACGACCACTCCTTGTCATCCACATGGTCCAAAGAGATGGGCCATCACCACCACAACGCCGCCCTGCCGTCAAGACGCTCGTGTAGTACACCTTCCGGAGCCGCCGCCCCGGCATCCGCGGACTCGCGCCCGTGTAGCGAGGCTCAGCCTATGGCCTGCGAGGCGGGAAGTGTAGGAACGGTTGAATCGAAGGACGGCAGTAGCACAGCCAGCCGAAGGAGACCATCCTTCACCGCCATAGGCAGTTGTCGACCGGACGCGGCAGCGGGGGCACACCAGGCCCTCTGCCCGGCCGGGCCCCGGAAGGGGCCCGTGAAGTCCCTGCCGCCACGCTGCAGCAAGAAGGTCGTCGCCGCCGCTGCCCTTGTTCCCACCGCCCCACCTTACTACCTCACCATGCCAGCACCGATGCCCACAGCTCCAGGAGCGGCCTCCTCGTCACGGCCCGTCCCTGGCCACCACAGGCCCGCCTGACCCGTGGCAGGCCCAGATCGGGCCCGACTCGTCGCGCCGCCGGTTGGAGTGCTGCCGCACCGCCTCCCAGAGGACCACCCGCCCGCTGGAGGCCCTCGCCAGTAGCCGAGCTACCCACCACGCCGCCGGAGGGCCGCGCCGACGCCCCACTCGCCGAGGGCGTCGCCTTTCCCGGCAGCCAAGATCCGCGCCCTGGCAACCGCGAGAGGGGAAGGAGGAGGTCCCGCCGTCGCCGGCACCACGCGGGCCTGGCCCGGCGGCGCTCGCCGGCGACGGCGGGGAAGAGGGGACGAGGGGGAGGACTGGCGGCGGCGCTAGGGTTTCGCGTCTCGGTCGCCCGCGCGGGGGGCGACGCGAGACGCAGGCGTCGATATTCTTCAGCTGACACCAATGCAACCCTCGTAACCATGAAGAAGGCCCGTACAGATTTCTTATCTGACCCCATCCGCAAAACCAATCTGACCCCATCTAAGCCCAGCTGCACAAGAGACACGCTTTGTGGCTTAAGGAAATGAGAAATAGGCCATCAATTAACCATAATGGCCCACGCTAAGACTGTCTTATCGAGTCGTTCGCTCGATCGCCGCACATATATGGTGAGCAACCAAAAACAAAATATCTATATGACCAACCGCTGATCGTTAGATGTGCGTAATTATTTCCTTCCGTTCTTCTCTCTGGGCGGCGTCTCAGGCTCTCTCTCAGGATTGAGCGGCGGCCGGCCGCACCAGTCCAGCGACTACACGACCAGTCGATCTTGCGCCACGCCGTCAGGATGCGATAGCTCGAATAAGGCGGCAGGACTGCAAGACGGAAACAAATCTAAGACACCAGCGCGTCCAGAGCAGATTGAAACCAAAAGTTCAGGTAATAGCCAATTCACAAATCAAATGGGCGAGCAATTGATGAGTGATTGTCTCATCTGCTTAGTGAAAATATTGATTGAGAAGTAAAAAGTTGAGAAGGGGTCCAGAGTGGCTAGCAGGGGGGTGGATTTGCCCCGTGCCCTCCCTGTCGCCTCCTCTCTGGGCGACAGGAGGGCGAAAACCCTAGCACCCGCCGCCACCCACCTCCCCCCGCCGCCACCCACCTCGCCGTCCCCGGAAGTACCCGCCGGCAAAGCTCGCGCGGCGCTGATGAAGGGGGCGGCGGGGATCTGCCGCCCGCGGTGCTCGGCTTGCAGTTCAGAGGAGGCGACTGCGTCGGGCCCCGCCGCCTCTCCCCGTGATTGCGTCTCCGGCGTCCCCGCACCGTCGCCCCCCGGCGTCCCGCGGCCCCGAGTTTTCCTCCGCATCCCGCGCCGTCCGCGCCTCGCGTCCCCGCGAGCTCGCCTCCGTCGCTTCCGTGCTCTGCTCCCGCATCGTGGAGGTGCCCTCCTCCCTTTCACGGCCGGCTGCCCTCCACCGCCTCCCTCTGGTCTGGTCATGGCCAGCATCTACAGCTGTGTGGACTGGGGGTGCTGTATGCTGCTCTGATTCGGCGAAAGCCCTCTGCCGGTCCTTGCCGGCGTCGACAACGGCGGCGCCACTGGTGCTGGGCGCCGTCTTCCTCGCTGGAGGCGTTGTCGGGAAGTCTCTGCATCCACTCACCCCTTTTGAGCCCCGGGCGAAAGCCTAGAGCCAGTTCATGGCTCGGATTCAGCGGCGTCTCGTCTGACGTCGCTACCCCCCTCTGGGGCGATTTCTTGGTGCGCCAAGTCCCTGCTGTTGGATGTCTCGGTGCAGCCTGCGCCGCTCTCCATCGGGGTCTGCAGATTCCTCTTGAAGTTCGACCAAGTTTTGGAGGTGCTGATGTTTTCGTCGGAAGCCGGGTTAGCGGGAGTTTGATCCATCTTTGGAACCTCCCGTTCCTGTTGATGCCCCTCCCTCCCTTGAAGTGGTGTCGGTGGGTGGCGACCAGACAACCAGCGGTCATGGAGCTTGGCGCGCTGGTTAGATGAAGATGAAAACTGAAGCCCGCCGGTGTCTTTGCCGATTGCTCAAGATGTTGATGACGACCTTGTATCCACTTTTCACCCTGTTGTCCAGCTCTCTCCTCGGCTGGCCTTCGCGTGGTCTCGGCCTCCTGGATGTGCTTGCCCAAGACTCTCCTTGGTTGCTGTTGCGGTGTGGAAGTTTCGTGCTTTTGGCTACGTCTCGGCTCAACTTTGCTCAATGACGAGACAATGTGTGTCTCCCCCACCTGCTGCTTCTCGACCTTCGTGGCGGAGCTCCCTACCTAGGTTTGTGCTAGGTGCTAGGCTTGACTGTGGGGACCCCGGACTAACTGTCCGAAATACCCTTGTGCCTACATATCAGCGATCCCATGATCAGTGCGTCGCTGAAGCACAATTAAACTTGGTAACCAAAGAACATCCATACATACCGAATTTATTTACTTACTTGATGGAAGTGATCAGCTTCATCAGGTGCTTGCAGCGGAAATCACCAAACAACGTGGAGCCCAAGTCATTCGCCTTAACCCTACAGGCAGCTGACTGGGAAGCGCCCTAGTTCGCAAAGACGCCAGTGAACTCCTCTCCTTCGAACTGTTCCTCTTTAAAATCTGGCTAAGACAATAGCCAGGGACGAAACCAATATGAGTACATTTGATTGTACTCGCAAACTACCCCAACTAGAGTAAGCACTAGTTTTAGTTTGAAAACTTTTACTTAGCTTTGAAACATCTTAAAAGAAAGCCTTTTCTGAAAAGGGGTAAGAAGAAATTTTTACAACTATCCTTTAAGAAGACATCATTTTAGCTGTTTCCCCGAAACTCCTCCGGTATCCAACCACATTCCAATCATGGTTCCCAAACCCATCACAACCTCGTACCAACTCATTGGTACAGGTATGCAACCTTTTCCACTTCAGTTTCCTTTCAAAACTCAATATTTTATAAAACTTGCACAAGGTCTTAAGACAGCCTCCCAACTGTCCATATCCGAGGACTCGGCTATTCGAATAGTTTTACCCTCTGCAGAGGTAGCACGCTTTTCCCACACCCATCCGGTCACTCATCGTGTCAGCCACGTCCCGCCATACCAGAGGTATGCGAAGTTGAGTTCCCGGCCATAGCCTGTCCTTTGCTCATGCTAGTATAGGACCCTGCCTCTACGACACTTTCCATCGACACTTAAATCCTCAGAAACTAAGTGTGAGGACTCGTAGTTCTGTCCGGCGGACCCAAGGGAGCCCTTCAATCCTCTTCCTCCGACACGTTCATACCGGCTTCCGGTAGACTTCCATGAAGAGGACCCAGGTCAGGGGGTAGGTCCTCAGACCATCCCCTCATGGAACGAGGTTATCCTCGTTATTGAGGCATCCAGTACTAACACGAGCAAATTATATGACTACGCCCTTGCCCATATGTGGGTAAATGTGGTCGCACCGGTTATTGGTTGGTCGCCATAGTGTTAGGACACAATGTGCACTTTTCCAAAACAACACCACCATTTTCCAACTTAATACCGACCTTTCGGCATTTCACCTTCATCCAAGTACCTTCAAAGGAGTTTTGAATAAACAATGTTTTTCCCATCCCATAGTTTTATTTAAACAAACTGATATTTCTACATAGAGTGGCAAAATAGTTTTTCATAAACTTTTGAAAAGGTTTTCACAATCATTTCCAATTCTCATAGCAAAATTCTTTTAACCAAAACTTGGGTGGTTCGTCATCCCACCAAAAGATTTTCGTAGAAGGCTTCTGAGTAAAACAAATTCATTTAGAAATCACTGTATACCACTAACACCTCTATATCGGGTGTCTCAACAATATACTTGTATTTTGGAAAAGGTTTTTCAAAATCATGGCTTTTGTGGCAACACCACATAAATCGTTTATGCTACTTATAAGTAACACAGGTAAATCAAAATAGATGTATATAGATGCAAACTCAGTGAAGTAGCTTGCCTTGCTCCACAAAGTGGTACTGATCCTGGTCTTCTGGTTCAATAAACTTCCCTTCCTCGATAACTCCGGCAACGTTCTTGTCTAAACGTTAAACAAACAATACAAACAATCACTACACTAACTCAATCACATCACAACATTACAATCGTAAGTTCTACAACCAGCCACTGCATATATCAAGCAATACCCTTTGGTTTCATTTTAAGTGAATTAACCTTTATTTAAATATTTTTAAACTATGGCAGAAACTAGTGGTACCTAATTAATTCACCATTTAATCTATGTTTGTCACAAAAATTCAAATTAAATTTCTATGGATAGCTACTGATGTGTAGAAGACAACCCAATTGGATTGGGGTCATTTGGAGTTACCAAACTCCCTACACATTTGTTTTGGTTCAGAAGGTTTTTAATCAAGTTTTAGCTACCAAACAATTTAGGTTGCTCCAAAAATTAAACCCTTTTAGGGGTAGCTAACCTTGGTTGAGTGTGACCTAACAAAATTGGTTTTAGTTAATTTGGACCTACCAAATTTTTACACTAATTGGTGTAGTGCAGAAGGGTGTGCTGAAGTTCAACCAAAGGCTAAGGATTTTACACTACTCAATTAATTCTACCAAAATTTGGGGAGCTAAAGGATCCTAATACAAAGCTACCAAAATTGGTTTCAAGTTATTTGGATTTATATAACTCCAGAAACAAATGGTTTAGTGTTTTAAACCTTCTGGAGCATTTTTATTAATACATTTTTATTATTTATTTAAATGAGATGAGACCACTTTTGTGAGTTAAAGAATTTTATAATCTTTCCAGAACAGTTGAGTTTGATTTAATTGGATTTCTAGAACTCGAGATAATGAATTTCTAAACTAGGTCCAGTACTGAATTATCCAGAGAAAAAGAATTAGGAAAATCATCTCCTCTGGATAATGTTGAAAACTATGACATGTGGGGTCGGGTGGTCAGTGACTCAGTGGAACATTTCCCGCGTGTGGATAATGTTTAAAACGCTGACGGGTGGGTCCCGCTTGTCGGTGTCTTAACGAGACGAAGCGGTATGTGACCGTTGATCATAGATCGAACGGCTCACAGAGCCCGCGTTCGTCGACCTCTAACTCGCATCGGCGCCGGAGCTCCGGCGACGGCGAGGTGCACTGGAAACTCACCTAGGGGGCTCGGGAGGCTGCGGAAATGATGCAGAACGTGCGCGGGGGCTCGGGAAGGATCATGGGGCGGCTGGCACTTGCTGGGGAAGCTCCTGGCGTCGGCGTAGCTCGGCTGCTCCTTCGCGGCCGTGCTCCAACTCCGGCGACGGCTCCTGGATGCGTCTGTGCACGAAACAAGGATAAACTACGGCGGGTGAGGGCGGTGATAATGGTGGTGAGGATGCAGGCCAGAGAGGAAAGAAAGAGGGAGTATCACGGCCGGGCCGTGATCGACCTCCACCTTCGGCTCCGGCGAAACTCGAGGAAACTCAGAGGCAAATGGGGCTTCGAGGGAGGGGCTCCTCCCTCCTGGAGGTGCACGGGGTGTGTGGGGAGTGCGGGAGAGGGAGATGGCGGGGTGTGGAGGCACGGGTGCGGGGTGGCTTTTTATTGCCGATCGTTGGCGTGCCGTGGACAGGGTGCACGAGAGGAGCTAGGGGGTGGGAGAGCACGTTATTGGCGGTGGTACGGTGCGGTTACGGAGTGGGGTTGCTCTGCTGGGGCTCAGAGGGAGAGAGTGGTCGCGTGTGGCTCGGGAGTGAGCTCGGGACGCACGGCGTCCATGGCGTGGAAGCGGAGTGCGATGGATCGCTGGCGTCGCTGCAGGGCTCCAGAGGTGGTGTGGGCGTGTCTGCGAGGTTGAGGGGTGACAGGAGCGCGTCGGTGACGAGTCACACGAGCTGGGGTGCCGTGGTGGAGAAGAGCGGGGTCGGCGTCCACGCGTGGCCGTGACATGGCGAGCGGCGCACGGCTGCACGGGTACGGCGATGCAGGCGTCAGGGCGTGGTCTACTCCGTTCTGACGAACGCGGGGCAGAGTGGAGGTGATGGTACGCAGAGAGGGGCCAGTGCGGCTGCTTTCCTCGACACGCCATCATCGCCGGCACGGTGCAGTGCGGTGGCGTGCGTTCTTCGACGGCCACGGGCCTCTGGCCCAAATTGCTCGCTCTCCCCTTGCTCTGGTGGCTCAGTGAGGTGAGAGGAAGGGTGTGGCAGCAAGGAATTGAAGAAAGAAACATCAAATCGATCGATTTGATTTCGGTTTCAAAGATTGGGGGATGAACTCGTTTCCTGCCTTCCAAGCGTTCGGCGAAATGCCCCAACCAACATTTAATTTTTTAATTTCTCTGATTTATTCCATACTTTGGTTCACATGCATAAACATGGATTTTTGGTATGGTGGTAGAATTTATTTGATATGTGCATCGTAGCACATTTGGTGTTTTGAAAAGATAAAGAAGATATTTGATATTGAATTTAGACTTTTGGAAACATTTATTTGAGAGAGGGAAGTTGCAAGAATTAAGTGGGTAAGATCATACTACCACTCACTGAAGTTTTGTTTGAAAAGAAATAATTTCTTTGAAATATTTTTGTGTCATATTCCTAATAACCCCTAAAGATTAAAGAAGGGATCTTGGAATTTGACAAATTGAAAATGTCTCTGTAATTAGATATTTTGAGGAAAGGGTAATATGATAATGAGATGGTTATTATTGCATCTCATTCCAGGATTTTATAAAATAAAATAATTGTTATAGCAAAATAGAGATGTAGATAGGGAGGGAAATTTAAATAAGACCTTTTTCTTTTAGTTAGTGTTTTTATTGGGAGTGTGTGAACAATCAAGTCCCCTCCCAAATTGCTGTCAGGGGTGTTCTAAAGTTTTCAAGCACATTTGAATAATTAACCACACAAGCTATCAAGTTGGCAGGAAATAACAACCAACACTTAGACAATCATTTATAAATTTTTCAACCAAGTTTTTAATCACTCCGACAAGTGGTGGGGTGGTGATCAAGTATCCTCTTGACAAGAATAATGTAGGAAAAGTTCAACTCCATAATTTGATATTTTTCAAAAGGGTTGCTAAAATATATGGGCAACACACTTCCCACCTTTATTGTTTTCCAAAAAGTATGAGTTTAAAATAGGGCTACCAATACAAGGGGAATAGCAAGGTTGGAGGTAGTATATATATCTCCATATTTTTGGAAACATATAATTTTGGAAAATGCTTTTATTCTCTCAAGGAGTGGGTATTTTGGTTGTTGCTAAACAAAGCATCATTTGAGAATAAGTTGGTCCAAATAAGAGTGGAGGAGATATATGGAATATTTTGTTCTTGTCATGACAGGATCACCAAGTTTAATATATAGTTATATTGGTTGGGTCTTGGGTTTACTAGTCAAACAACTCAAACAACAAGTCACACCAGTTCAACATAGCCATTGGAAGGAAAACACAATCATCAGCAAAGCATTTCAAAAAGTTTTTTGTTGGTTCTGAGATTTTGGGGTCTGGTAAAACTAAGTTTTTTCTTGGTTTATAAATTTGGGATGTTACAGATCCTTCCCCCCTTAAAATAAATCTCGTCCTCGAGATTTGCCCGGGGGTACGGGGGATTACGAGGGCACGGGTTTTGGAAAATACAGGGTTGGCTTTTACACAAAATATTTGTGCCGCCAATAATTGGCTCCTAGACACAGGGGGATTTGGATTATCCAGAGGGATTTATTTTGCAAAGGATACTGGGAAAGCCAGGGACACGATTTAGAATAAAGGATATAAGAACACGGGGTTCAACCGCTTACTCACTGACGTGTGGGACCAAGGTCCACCTGACAGTCTCTCCTTCCCTTTCTCCTCTTCTTCCTCCTTGCTCACCCTAGCTTCGCACCCGTCCACCTCTTAGTGCGCGAAGCACTCTCCTGCGGTACTGCTGCGCGTGCGGTCCGTCGATGCAGCGGCAGACACGGCTTTAGGACACGACGCCTATGGTTTCGCGCCATTAAGGCGAGTACTGCTCGGGATTCCTCTTCTTTCCCTCGCAAAGCGGTGTCGAGGAGCGGCATCCGAGCTCCGGCTATAAATCGGAAATCTCCGAGGCTTTTCTCCCCCTCATCTCCACCATGAGTTTTATTCACGCCTTTTTCAAAGCCTATTACGAGATGTTGGAGAGAGCGGGTTTCATCGAGCAGGTCATCATCGTCGTGCTCTTTGGGATCTCGTCGTCGGTGGTGACCGCACTGCTGTTTGCGGCGGTGGTCGTCTTGACCCTTGGCTTCTGCAGTTGGTGGGCTGACGCGGGTGGTGAGGCTGCGGCAGTGGTGCCAGCTGCAATGGAGGAGCACGCGGCGGTGGTGGAGCAAGTTGTGGTGGAGGAACCAGCTGCAGTGCCGGTGGATGAGGTGGCAGATCTTCCTGCTGGAGGTGAGCCGGCTGCTCGGGTCGTTTATCGCCGTCGCGCGACTCGCGACTCGGCTTCGGGTGAGCCAGGCTCCTCCTCCGGTGGCGTCCTGGAGCTCGAGAGGGAGTAGGAGTCTCTGGGGTGCCGTTGCATCCGTGCTGAATACTGGCAGTGTTCTTCGTAGGAGTAGAATTTGTATCCTCTGTTTGCTTCTGTACTGAACTTAGTTGATGTATCCACTTTGCCTCCTTAAGTGAGACTTGTATCTCTGAATTTTCCTTAGTTGTAATAGATCTGATCTTGCAGCACAGATAGGAGGTAGAGGTACTAGAATAGTCTTGCTTTAGTGAGAAAATATATTTTTAGGAAATAACACTGCATTATATGGTACCAACCATTTGCAGTGGTAGCATAACATTTCAACCATATAGGTTGAATACAACAACTAAAAACACCCTACAAGAAATCCTTCTGTGTTCCAGCGAGCATTGACACTCAGCAAGCATTCTACGGCTTGTGAGAGTTATATCTCGTGGAGGGCTCAGGCCCTTTCTTTAACATGCGGGGCACACAAGGTTCATATTGGGTGAGGAACCTTGCGAAGAAGGCATGTAGGAGACCACACACAAAATAATTTGCATACTGCCAAATAGTCCCATTCAAAGTTTGCATTAATTCGCAGGGGGGGGGTATATGCGTCTGGGGTCACATATACGGTTCCTGGTTTAAGTGATCTGTTGTTTCTTTTAAAACCTTTAACTGACGAAAGAGCATGACATTCCATCAGGTGTCAACCAAGTGGTTAACAAGATGATAAGAACACCAAGTTTTTATTTCGGGCTGATTTGACATCAACCGGGGAACAGACAACAACCTTGCATTACAAGAAACACGAGAAAAACAAACAACAAACAACCATCCTCCTACTTCTTACCTACCAACATACGAGCGTCACTCAGGCTAACTAAACAGAGGTTCTACTCTGCTTGACGGCCTCTGGTTGTCGGTGGAGCGTGGGCGAGACGAAGGGTGGTGTCCACGTCTCCATCTTCCACGGGGTGGGGAACTACAGGTACGCCTTCGAGGATTACACCTCGCTCTTGGGGTTGCTGCTGAGCTCGGGCTAAAACTTGTGCTACAGATGCATCAAGGCTGTGGTCCAGCAAATCATCTGGGAACGGTTGTCCTGACTCCTGAGCTTGCACATGATTGAAAGTGGGTGGGTTCCTTGCTCGACTCAGTTCCAGGTGGGCTCGACCAAGGTGGCGCCTTGTGATTATGAGTTCCGCCATCAGGGAATGGAGGAGTCTTGTCATGGAGGCTCCATAGGTGACCAGGGTGATTACGGCAGGATCGACTTCTCTTTCAATGGGAATTTGAGCAGGCTCCTCTCCAAGCGGAGGAGTGACGGGAAGAAGGTGAAAAGCTCGACTCTGCGCCATCGCCGGTTCCGAGTACCGGAGACGGACAAGGCCTTCCCAGGCTGCTACCTGGAGGGCTTGATCTAGGGTGGGCATGCTCCTTCCATGAATCAAGTAGGCCTGACTTGTGCCCAACGGACACGAGTTAAGGTGCACGTCGGCTTGGAATTCACTCCCGGCAGGCGAGAGGGAGTTCTCGAACACCACATATCGGGGGCGAGCAGGGTTACCAAGAAAATGGCAGACGGCCTTCCAAAGCATCAGTGGAAACCCGCCATGATCTTCGGCAGTGGTTTCCAGGATGACCCTGGGGCTTGCCATTGGGGGGGCTTTGGCTCGGGAGAAAGGATAAGAACACGGGATTCCTGCCTCAGGAGAGTTGGGTTGCTATGGACGGTGAGTGAGGGTGGGTATAGACGGCAGATGGAACGGGGCCTTATATAAGCTAGGTTGTGCCAGCTCCTTTCTATGGAAGAACCTGGTGAGCGTCTCTCATGTAGTTGGGGGACAAGTCCTACTGTACTTTACTGTGAACCGACGCCTGGCCATGCCGGTTAGGCAGGGATGGGTCAAATCCGTTGACTCACTGTAGGGGAACGTCACCAACAAACAATAAACACACAAGGTATATGTAGTACCGGTGTACGCCTAATACTCGTGGTAGTGGGTAGTATACTAAAGTTCCCTAGGGGCCTTGGTTATACATGGTTGATGAAGTCTCCATTTCATCACCTTGGGCTTAGCTGGAATACTTGAGATTGTCGGGGTTGCAACTGCAGTAGATTTGTTGACGTTGAACGAAAGTCTTCAGAAGTCCCTTGCTTTGTTGATATCGATGAGCTTGGCATTTGCAGATCAATCACCTTGATGTTGAATGTTGAATAGTCCAACTGGAGACTTCTTCTTGTAGGTACTAGCTAATTAGGTCTCCTTTGGGTTCATCGTCAAGTATTGTGAACAGGTATAAGAGAGTAGAAAAATTCTTGGAAAATCTTAAAATAGAAGGGTAAGACTCGGAAATATTTGAGAAGATGAGAAGAGTGGGAGTCATTTTTGGACTTCCCTAGATAAAGATATCTTTTTGGTATTAATATATTTTTAACAAAATATTTTCCTTCCTAACTAACGTCCATGCTAACTAAGGTCTGTTACAGTCAGGATGGCTCTGATACCAAGTCTGTGGGGACCCCGGACTAACTGTCCGAAATACCCTTGTGCCTACATATCAGCGATCCCATGATCAGTGCGTCGCTGAAGCACAATTAAACTTGGTAACCAAAGAACATCCATACATACCGAATTTATTTACTTACTTGATGGAAGTGATCAGCTTCATCAGGTGCTTGCAGCGGAAATCACCAAACAACGTGGAGCCCAAGTCATTCGCCTTAACCCTACAGGCAGCTGACTGGGAAGCGCCCTAGTTCGCAAAGACGCCAGTGAACTCCTCTCCTTCGAACTGTTCCTCTTTAAAATCTGGCTAAGACAATAGCCAGGGACGAAACCAATATGAGTACATTTGATTGTACTCGCAAACTACCCCAACTAGAGTAAGCACTAGTTTTAGTTTGAAAACTTTTACTTAGCTTTGAAACATCTTAAAAGAAAGCCTTTTCTGAAAAGGGGTAAGAAGAAATTTTTACAACTATCCTTTAAGAAGACATCATTTTAGCTGTTTCCCCGAAACTCCTCCGGTATCCAACCACATTCCAATCATGGTTCCCAAACCCATCACAACCTCGTACCAACTCATTGGTACAGGTATGCAACCTTTTCCACTTCAGTTTCCTTTCAAAACTCAATATTTTATAAAACTTGCACAAGGTCTTAAGACAGCCTCCCAACTGTCCATATCCGAGGACTCGGCTATTCGAATAGTTTTACCCTCTGCAGAGGTAGCACGCTTTTCCCACACCCATCCGGTCACTCATCGTGTCAGCCACGTCCCGCCATACCAGAGGTATGCGAAGTTGAGTTCCCGGCCATAGCCTGTCCTTTGCTCATGCTAGTATAGGACCCTGCCTCTACGACACTTTCCATCGACACTTAAATCCTCAGAAACTAAGTGTGAGGACTCGTAGTTCTGTCCGGCGGACCCAAGGGAGCCCTTCAATCCTCTTCCTCCGACACGTTCATACCGGCTTCCGGTAGACTTCCATGAAGAGGACCCAGGTCAGGGGGTAGGTCCTCAGACCATCCCCTCATGGAACGAGGTTATCCTCGTTATTGAGGCATCCAGTACTAACACGAGCAAATTATATGACTACGCCCTTGCCCATATGTGGGTAAATGTGGTCGCACCGGTTATTGGTTGGTCGCCATAGTGTTAGGACACAATGTGCACTTTTCCAAAACAACACCACCATTTTCCAACTTAATACCGACCTTTCGGCATTTCACCTTCATCCAAGTACCTTCAAAGGAGTTTTGAATAAACAATGTTTTTCCCATCCCATAGTTTTATTTAAACAAACTGATATTTCTACATAGAGTGGCAAAATAGTTTTTCATAAACTTTTGAAAAGGTTTTCACAATCATTTCCAATTCTCATAGCAAAATTCTTTTAACCAAAACTTGGGTGGTTCGTCATCCCACCAAAAGATTTTCGTAGAAGGCTTCTGAGTAAAACAAATTCATTTAGAAATCACTGTATACCACTAACACCTCTATATCGGGTGTCTCAACAATATACTTGTATTTTGGAAAAGGTTTTTCAAAATCATGGCTTTTGTGGCAACACCACATAAATCGTTTATGCTACTTATAAGTAACACAGGTAAATCAAAATAGATGTATATAGATGCAAACTCAGTGAAGTAGCTTGCCTTGCTCCACAAAGTGGTACTGATCCTGGTCTTCTGGTTCAATAAACTTCCCTTCCTCGATAACTCCGGCAACGTTCTTGTCTAAACGTTAAACAAACAATACAAACAATCACTACACTAACTCAATCACATCACAACATTACAATCGTAAGTTCTACAACCAGCCACTGCATATATCAAGCAATACCCTTTGGTTTCATTTTAAGTGAATTAACCTTTATTTAAATATTTTTAAACTATGGCAGAAACTAGTGGTACCTAATTAATTCACCATTTAATCTATGTTTGTCACAAAAATTCAAATTAAATTTCTATGGATAGCTACTGATGTGTAGAAGACAACCCAATTGGATTGGGGTCATTTGGAGTTACCAAACTCCCTACACATTTGTTTTGGTTCAGAAGGTTTTTAATCAAGTTTTAGCTACCAAACAATTTAGGTTGCTCCAAAAATTAAACCCTTTTAGGGGTAGCTAACCTTGGTTGAGTGTGACCTAACAAAATTGGTTTTAGTTAATTTGGACCTACCAAATTTTTACACTAATTGGTGTAGTGCAGAAGGGTGTGCTGAAGTTCAACCAAAGGCTAAGGATTTTACACTACTCAATTAATTCTACCAAAATTTGGGGAGCTAAAGGATCCTAATACAAAGCTACCAAAATTGGTTTCAAGTTATTTGGATTTATATAACTCCAGAAACAAATGGTTTAGTGTTTTAAACCTTCTGGAGCATTTTTATTAATACATTTTTATTATTTATTTAAATGAGATGAGACCACTTTTGTGAGTTAAAGAATTTTATAATCTTTCCAGAACAGTTGAGTTTGATTTAATTGGATTTTAGAACTCGAGATAATGAATTTCTAAACTAGGTCCAGTACTGAATTATCCAGAGAAAAAGAATTAGGAAAATCATCTCCTCTGGATAATGTTGAAAACTATGACATGTGGGGTCGGGTGGTCAGTGACTCAGTGGAACATTTCCCGCGTGTGGATAATGTTTAAAACGCTGACGGGTGGGTCCCGCTTGTCGGTGTCTTAACGAGACGAAGCGGTATGTGACCGTTGATCATAGATCGAACGGCTCACAGAGCCCGCGTTCGTCGACCTCTAACTCGCATCGGCGCCGGAGCTCCGGCGACGGCGAGGTGCACTGGAAACTCACCTAGGGGGCTCGGGAGGCTGCGGAAATGATGCAGAACGTGCGCGGGGGCTCGGGAAGGATCATGGGGCGGCTGGCACTTGCTGGGGAAGCTCCTGGCGTCGGCGTAGCTCGGCTGCTCCTTCGCGGCCGTGCTCCAACTCCGGCGACGGCTCCTGGATGCGTCTGTGCACGAAACAAGGATAAACTACGGCGGGTGAGGGCGGTGATAATGGTGGTGAGGATGCAGGCCAGAGAGGAAAGAAAGAGGGAGTATCACGGCCGGGCCGTGATCGACCTCCACCTTCGGCTCCGGCGAAACTCGAGGAAACTCAGAGGCAAATGGGGCTTCGAGGGAGGGGCTCCTCCCTCCTGGAGGTGCACGGGGTGTGTGGGGAGTGCGGGAGAGGGAGATGGCGGGGTGTGGAGGCACGGGTGCGGGGTGGCTTTTTATTGCCGATCGTTGGCGTGCCGTGGACAGGGTGCACGAGAGGAGCTAGGGGGTGGGAGAGCACGTTATTGGCGGTGGTACGGTGCGGTTACGGAGTGGGGTTGCTCTGCTGGGGCTCAGAGGGAGAGAGTGGTCGCGTGTGGCTCGGGAGTGAGCTCGGGACGCACGGCGTCCATGGCGTGGAAGCGGAGTGCGATGGATCGCTGGCGTCGCTGCAGGGCTCCAGAGGTGGTGTGGGCGTGTCTGCGAGGTTGAGGGGTGACAGGAGCGCGTCGGTGACGAGTCACACGAGCTGGGGTGCCGTGGTGGAGAAGAGCGGGGTCGGCGTCCACGCGTGGCCGTGACATGGCGAGCGGCGCACGGCTGCACGGGTACGGCGATGCAGGCGTCAGGGCGTGGTCTACTCCGTTCTGACGAACGCGGGGCAGAGTGGAGGTGATGGTAGACGCAGAGAGGGGCCAGTGCGGCTGCTTTCCTCGACACGCCATCATCGCCGGCACGGTGCAGTGCGGTGGCGTGCGTTCTTCGACGGCCACGGGCCTCTGGCCCAAATTGCTCGCTCTCCCCTTGCTCTGGTGGCTCAGTGAGGTGAGAGGAAGGGTGTGGCAGCAAGGAATTGAAGAAAGAAACATCAAATCGATCGATTTGATTTCGGTTTCAAAGATTGGGGGATGAACTCGTTTCCTGCCTTCCAAGCGTTCGGCGAAATGCCCCAACCAACATTTAATTTTTTAATTTCTCTGATTTATTCCATACTTTGGTTCACATGCATAAACATGGATTTTTGGTATGGTGGTAGAATTTATTTGATATGTGCATCGTAGCACATTTGGTGTTTTGAAAAGATAAAGAAGATATTTGATATTGAATTTAGACTTTTGGAAACATTTATTTGAGAGAGGGAAGTTGCAAGAATTAAGTGGGTAAGATCATACTACCACTCACTGAAGTTTTGTTTGAAAAGAAATAATTTCTTTGAAATATTTTTGTGTCATATTCCTAATAACCCCTAAAGATTAAAGAAGGGATCTTGGAATTTGACAAATTGAAAATGTCTCTGTAATTAGATATTTTGAGGAAAGGGTAATATGATAATGAGATGGTTATTATTGCATCTCATTCCAGGATTTTATAAAATAAAATAATTGTTATAGCAAAATAGAGATGTAGATAGGGAGGGAAATTTAAATAAGACCTTTTTCTTTTAGTTAGTGTTTTTATTGGGAGTGTGTGAACAATCAAGTCCCCTCCCAAATTGCTGTCAGGGGTGTTCTAAAGTTTTCAAGCACATTTGAATAATTAACCACACAAGCTATCAAGTTGGCAGGAAATAACAACCAACACTTAGACAATCATTTATAAATTTTTCAACCAAGTTTTTAATCACTCCGACAAGTGGTGGGGTGGTGATCAAGTATCCTCTTGACAAGAATAATGTAGGAAAAGTTCAACTCCATAATTTGATATTTTTCAAAAGGGTTGCTAAAATATATGGGCAACACACTTCCCACCTTTATTGTTTTCCAAAAAGTATGAGTTTAAAATAGGGCTACCAATACAAGGGGAATAGCAAGGTTGGAGGTAGTATATATATCTCCATATTTTTGGAAACATATAATTTTGGAAAATGCTTTTATTCTCTCAAGGAGTGGGTATTTTGGTTGTTGCTAAACAAAGCATCATTTGAGAATAAGTTGGTCCAAATAAGAGTGGAGGAGATATATGGAATATTTTGTTCTTGTCATGACAGGATCACCAAGTTTAATATATAGTTATATTGGTTGGGTCTTGGGTTTACTAGTCAAACAACTCAAACAACAAGTCACACCAGTTCAACATAGCCATTGGAAGGAAAACACAATCATCAGCAAAGCATTTCAAAAAGTTTTTTGTTGGTTCTGAGATTTTGGGGTCTGGTAAAACTAAGTTTTTTTTCTTGGTTTATAAATTTGGGATGTTACATTGACACTCGCCGATGATGATGGTGGTGCTCCTCAGTTGTGCCGTGGGGTTCGAGTCGCACGCCGGTGCGTGTGCGTGGGGCTGATTGAAGACTCTTGGCATTGGTGATCCCTCGACTGCACCCCCACCGCTTGTGTCTCTTGGTGGCTCTTGCTTTTCCTTTTCTAGTGGTCTTTTTTCTTGTATTTTCTTTGTTCTCTCCCCTGTATCCCCCTGTAAAATTGCTATTCTGTTGTAAGAACATGGCCCGCCAGGCTACTTTCGGAAATATAACAAGCGGTGGGGAGCAATCCCCCCTCCCCCCCCCCCCCCCCCGTTATTCTCGAGAGAAAAAAAGTTGAGAAGGGAAATTGTAAATTGTGAGTGAGTCCTCCCAGTCCCACCACATGTTTCTATTATACATAATCCTCTCGTATTTATTTTTATTGCTTGCATTTTGTTTAGTATAAAATGTGTTTCTTATTGTCTCGATACTCCAGGATTCTACATACAAATGAGGCCTTGGACTAAATTTTTGGGAATTGCATCTTTACTTTCTCATTATATTTGGAAATATGTCGATTAATGGTGTCATGTAAATGGTACATGACATCTACTCTACTAGCGGAAAAAAGAGCGTCGCCCGAGTTTTTGCAGAGGGTTTGTCTATTTAAATAGTTTCTTGATATTTTTATATTTTCCTTTATCGAAAAAATCTAAATGGTATGTCCCCTGTAACTGTTATTCTATCATAGTAAATTTTCCTCGTCTTATTGTCTTTTAGGCCTGCATTATGGTTGGAGTAGCCGACCCCATCGCCATTTTTTTCTAGATTCGCCCCTGTGTGTGCACCCGAAAAGGAACTATTGTTTTCAGACCTAGATGGCTAGACCTTGTTTTCGCTCTGAAGCTACTCCAGTGTTGGGTCTAGTATGCGACTAGACCACCACGCCTTGTCTTGATCCGCCACAAACGTGGCTGCTTGGCGTCACCCAAACCCTCAGATACGCCTAGTAGATTTTTTTTAATAAAGGGAGTCTTTATTACTTAAAAAGTTTAAACATTATACCCAGCCTTTGCATAACAAAGATGTCCCCAGCCGAATCAAGTCTAGAGTACGAAAAATAAAATAGGCAAATTACATATCAATATGAGAAATTGTATAAACGCTTATGATGGTGGAGGGCCGATACGCAAATTATGCTGCCATCCATGTAGGGATAAAAAGTCGCTCGCCGTATCCTCCAGTCTTGTACACACCTCCATAAACAGGTCTCGATGCCCCCACACATTGCAACTGAGACCACGAACGGAGTGTAGCAGTAATCCTGTATAGGAGAACATTTTTATCATTAAAAACCTTGTCATTTCTATATAGTCAAATCGACCATATTACGGCAAGCGCTGCCACCATAATAAGTTGTTTGAACCTATTATCCACTCCATTCAGCCAATTGCCAAAAATATTAGCAATGCTTGTAGGTGGATAAATAGTAGAACCTATCTGGATGATGGACCATATAGAGCTAGCGAATTTGCACTCGAAGAATAGTTGTTTGATTGTCTCGTCTTTATGACAGAAGACACACTGTTTACTCCTATGCCAATTGCATTTTGCAAGGTTGTCTTTGTAAGAATTACTCCTTGACGAAGATACCACGCAAAAACTTTGTTTTTAAGTGGAATTTTCATCTTCCAGATTTTCTTATTATTATCTACTGGCACCTCCAGCTGAACAAGTGTTGTATACATGGAGTCCACGAGAATTTACTGCAATTGCGTAAATTCCACCGAAACTCATCAGACCCTTGAGTCAAGTTGACAGTAGCGAGTCGCTGGAGCAACTCATGCCAAGATGCCAGCCTAGGTCCAACAAGATCTCTACGGAACGTCACAATGGGATGGTTATCAGCCAATACCTTAGCAAGCGTATCGCTCTTGTGACGTCCTTGGACTATACCATATAACGCTGGATATTGTTCTTGGAGTGGGGTAGTACCCAACCATGTATCCTCCCAGAACCTTATCTCAGACCCATCCTTAATGGAGAAAGAGCCATATGGGAAGAAGAATTTCTTCGTCGCCATTAGGCCCGCCCAAAAATGGGAATCACCTGATTTCCAAGAAACCTGTGATAACGCACTTGAGCATATGTATTTCTTCCTAAGAAGGGTTTGCCACACCCCCTCTTCCGTCCGCAGCTTAAACAGCCACTTACCAAGAAGAGCTCTATTCTTGACCTGGAGATCATGAATCCCAAGACCACCATGGTCCTTAGGGTGACACACGACATCCCATTTAGCTAGCCGGTACTTCTTCTTTTCACTATCCCCTTGCCAAAAGAATCTGGATCGAAAGTAATCCAATCGATTCAATACTCCCTTTGCTAATTGAAAGAAAGATATCATATACAGTACCATATTAGTTAGGACTGAATTTATGAGTACCAATCTCCCCCCTAAGGATAATAATTTTCCTTTCCAGCTACTTAGCCTCTTTTGCAGTCTTTTCTCAACATGTTTCCATTGAGCTATCGTTAGCCTCCTAAAGTGAATTGGGATGCCGAGATAGTTAATTGAAAACTGGCCAAGCCCGCAGCCAAATAGTTCGGCATATTGGGCAGCCTCCTCTTGGGCGTCGCCAAAACAAAACACTTCACTTTTATGGAAATTGATTTTTAGACCGGAAAGTTGATCGAACGCTGATAATATTAATTTTAGGTTTCTTACCTTTTCCATATCATGTTCCATAAAAAGAATTGTATCGTCGGTGTATTGTAGAATGGATAATACGCCATCCACTAGATGCGGTACCACACCAACAATTTGCCCATCGGACTTTGCCCGCTCAATGATTATGGCTAACATATCAGCAACTATATTAAACAATATAGGAGATAATGGATCGCCTTGCCGTAATCCCTTTTTCGTCTGAAAGTTTGTACCAACATCGTCATTGACTTTGATGGCGACACTTCCTTCGGAAATGAAATTATGAATCATTATGCGCCACTCAGCTGAAAAACTTTTCATTCTGAGTGTTTGTTGCAAGAAAGACCACTTGACTTTATCATAAGCCTTTTCAAAGTCAATTTTTAGGATGACTCCATTAAATTTTTTCCGATGCATCTCATGAACCGTTTCATGTAAAATCACAACTCCATCAAGAATATTGCGACCTTGCATAAATGTCGTCTGAGTAGGTCTCACAACGTAATCAGCCACCGAGTTAAGCCTAATAGTAGTGGTTTTAGTGAAAATCTTGAAGCTAACGTTAAGAAGACAGATAGGACTATATTAATGAATCTTTTCTGCTCCATTAACCTTTGGCAACAAAATTATCTCACCGAAATTTATGCGAAACAGCTCAAGATGTCCAGTATGTAAATCCTGAAACATCTCGAGCAAGTCCGATTGGATTATGTCCCAGAAAGTTTGATAAAACTCTGCAGGGAAACCATCCAGACCCGGTGCTTTGTTGTGTTCCATTTGGAATACTGCCTTCTTCACCTCCTCCATAGAGAAAGGAGCGGTCAGATGGGCGTTTTTCTGATCGGAAACCTGCGGGATATCATCTGTTTGGGTTCATCCAGCGAGAAATGGTCTGCATCCGGCTCTCCAAAGAGATTTTTATAGTATTTCGTGATGTAAGATTTCAATTGCTCATGGCTTCAATCGTGCCCTCATCCTGGATTAAGGAGTGAATGAGTTTCTTTCTATGTCTTCCATTAGCAAGACTATGAAAGTATCTTGTATTCGCATCTCCTTTCAGAATAAATTGGGTCTTTGATCGTTGGTACCACTTGATCTCCTCTTCACGAAGAAGACCCGCCATCTCGGCATTAGAGCGATTTTTTAATTCGATCTCTTGCGTTGATAGTGGTCTAACTTCCGCAACAGCCTCTAGTTCATCTATAATAGATGACAACCGGAGCTTCTCGTTTTTTAATTGCCCAACCATATGTCTCGCCCAACCTTTCAGGTGTTTGCGCAATGCGCTTATTTTATTATTCCACCTTTGGATTGGAGTTAGACCAGGTACCGGCCTTTCCCACACCCTCTTTACCATATCGAAAAACCCATCCCTATGCAACCAACCCAATTCAAATTTGAATTGTCGCTTGCACAATGGGTTTGGTGTTCCCGTGGTATGCCTCTATACGTTCGAGGACTCGTGTCAGTGAAACGAGACACTTCCTATTGTGAAAATGGAATGCCAAAAGTATTTGGAGGAGGTGCTCAAAGACCGCCACACGACATGTCTAGTGTGGAACACACGAAAGCCTCCGAACCATTGTAATCTCCAACGACCACCACTGTATCCTCACAAGCAGGCCACTTCCCGATCCAAAAGTGTGGCGTCCCCTCGGATCGCTCGCCCCACATCAACGCGGTTATGAGTTATGACTCCACAGAAGACAATCAAGGAAAGTTCCCGCTGCCGTCAGGGTTCCTTTCCGGGTGTATCTAAACCAGATGGTCTACAATGTTCCTTTCCTCACGCCTTGTTGTGATGCACCACTACTGCCCAGATGAAAATCCTAGACTCGGTCTTATTTGGTCTACAACAGTGCAAGTTGTATTACTCGTTGAAGGCGTTGTGTGATGGTTTAGCTACATGCAACTTAGTTGGTGCATAGGCCGGAGGCATGTAGCTTCCATTCTCTAGAACAATAAACCTTGTGAACTGACTATCGAGGGAAAAAATTCCTAGTAAAATCCGCTCCAAGATAAGCAAACCCAGATGCTTCACTCGGTTACATTAGGTTCAGATACTACCGAAATATGTACAGAGGCAGATGAGATCAGTCCAAACGCCAAAAGATGGTAGCATTCTCTTGAGGTAAACCAGTTGATCTCGTCTATATCGCTTACAGGTCTCTTAACCTTGCTTGTTCTGCAGTTTCCTAGTCAGCGTTGCTGCAGTAAACAAAGCTTCTTTCTCGAACCGCGAAATCTCAATGTCCCTGCAAAAAGACGGTATACAAAAAAAGTTAAATACAAAAGGAACTTCACAGCGTTTGAAACATGGTGGCCACTACCATATTAAAAACAACAGAATATACTCACATGTTGCATGTTCTCAGATTCTGAAAAGCGGACACAAACTTGCAAGATATCTCGAGGAGACTTGCTCCGATCATCTTTGTTGCATCATCAGCTTTGCTAGGATCAACTTGAACAGACACACAGACCTACAAAATATGAAAGTTGGCTAAAATTATAACACAGGAGGAAGATTGCTGAGACTAGAAGAGTGTCAAAGTACATCAGGGGCAGGAACATGGAACACAAAGATAAAACATGGTTCCTGTTCAAGTTTCTTAATAAGGATACTATCATACTCTTCAGTTAAACAAGGAAAAAGAATGTGCTCTATATATTGCCAGGTTAAATAGAAACATGCTGAATTTATTAAACAATTATAATGGATGGACTGATGAATGAATTACATTGCTCTCAACCTATGACTGACAAAGAACCAGGGTATTCTTGCTTCCGCACACACAAATTATATTCTAGACTTAAAATCAAACATGTTTCCTGCCTGTCTAGTATCCAAATATTGCCCAAGAAACTATATTCTGGAAAAGTGTATGTATCCATATTATTCTGTATACTATCATACTGCTTCTAGGGTAAAATAAGATAGCTAGTCACCTCTCTCCATATGTACCGGCACAGAAAAAATATCCTACATTTTGATAATATATTAATATGTAACCTAGCAAGGAACCAGAAGCGAACTTTCTTTTATACAAAGCCAGGAGCAGCATGTAATTCACTAGCCTGGTATGCATGTGCTAGGAGAAGCTGGGCAACTTCTGGAAACATCTTTTGGCAATGGCTTTTGCGCTTGTCGCCGTTGAAAATAAACTCAGAACACTTTCCACTGTCAAATCTTCATGGGAATTATCTGACCTCCGAGTACGGACTGCAGGCTATAACAAAAACAAGAAGGAAGCAATAGCATCCATGATTTTACTTCAATCACAGAATGAACATATGTTAATCTTACAAAATTAGCATGCCAATATTAAAATTTAACAATTATTTCTAGTAGAAGAAAACCCACTTTTCGTCCCTGAACTTTAAGAAAGTTTACATTTGATTCTAAAACTATTGTTTGGTCCAAAACAAACCTCGAACTCTCGTAAAAAGTTCACACCCGTATGATCCAGAAAAACGATGACGTGGACTGCCCCATCACGTCGCCCTCCCAAAGCTGACCGGCTAGCTGCACCTTCCAACTTGAAGGAGAAGGGCAGTACTTGACCACAGGATTTCTTTGATGAGCTCAGAGATGCAGGGATATATGGGGTATAGACTTCTCCAAGAATTCAAGGTTCGTTTCAGACTAAACAGAAGTTTTAGGATAAAAAGTGAACTTCCTCAAGCGTTCAGGGGTGTAAAATGGGCTTTCTTCTTTCTACTACAGAATAGATGTGATGCTAAATCTATGCTCACATAAGAGCCCCTACAGAAACAGAATAGATGTGATGCTAAATCTATTCTCCAAAAAATGTTAACCTTACCAAATGACATTCTTTTTTATTGATATCTAAAGTGGATTGTACTTGTTACTTCTATTAACATGTCTAAAACTATTTTTAATATTATAGGTTAAATCATGAGTTTCTTATTTAGAGAACTGCTAATTCAATCTTACTAGACTTCAAAATAACATTGCAAAGAGCAAACACACAATGAAAAAGTCTTGATCAGCATGATTCAGGTAATCTTAGAGACATGTAAAACTTGAATCAGCTGGAGAGTGACACTCGGTAACCACATTTACCACGATTTTCATGGGCATGCTGTAACTACATGGGCATAAGATGTAACTAAACAACAATCACTGTCTTGTGTAGGGGTATTTCTCATGTTGCACAAAAAGGGTTTGTATGCTTGCAATTCAGGTGATTATAGAAATAAATTTAGTATACCTTGACATAATATCTTGAAAAGTACTGCAAAATAATCTCCAGTTTCCACTTCCATTCTGTGAAGGTCTGCCACAGTTGATACATAAATCATTAATTAACTAGATATTGTTGCCAAATAGTTAACTTGTCAAGCAATTTTCGAAATAGCTAGCTATCACAGCTCTGCATGGAGTTCCACTAACAGAGCTATGGCAGCTACTGCGCCAGCTAGCAGTGCTGTTTCGTTTCGTGTGTAGCTATATACAGCACATCTATTCCATTTAAATGACAATGAGCCAAAACAACAAGGCACAGTTACCCAATGAAGGTTGGCCGGCATCATCATAAGGAGGCTGCCAGAGCATTCAAGACCCCAGACTTTCTGTACAGTTATCTATGCACTGCTACATATTTGTAGAAGTTCCGGTGCCGGATGCTCAGAGCTCGCTTGCGCAATGGTGGCCTGCTGCTGTTCAGCGTCTATCTCGGACCGATCAAAAGACAGCGAACTCCCTCATCATGTTGATCATCAGGGCTTTGTGGTTGGCGCGCAACGCCCGGGTTTTTGAAGCCAAATTTCTGCCCCATGGAAGTGTTCTCGACGCTATCATCGAAGAATGGAGGCTGTGGGCAACATGTAGATGTAGGCAGCGGCGAGAGTAATCAGTTTGTTGTCTGTAGGTGCCATGCCCAAAAGAGGCATCTGGCCGTGGTGTTGCTGTCTGCCTGGCATGTTGCCACGGCGTGTAACTTGCAATGTATTTCACTCTCCTTGATAAGCTTAATATAAAAACGCGCAGATCTCCTGTGGGTTCTCTAAAAAAAAAATTGTAGAAGTTTGGGGTGCATAGAAAACAATTAGATCAAACTCGTCTGTAACGGAAATCACAATAGCAGTGGGCTCCAGCAAGAATGATTGCCTTATTTTAACCTCCTTAGAATAATTTAAAAAGGAGATTTTTTTTTTAGGAGATTAACATGCATAATTCTTTATTTCTTGTTGTTTCGAAAGAAAGGAACTAACAGATTAACAGAAGGGAGTGAATATTCACAAGTAAGACCAAAACAAGTCATAGAAAAGGAACCACTGCAAAGAAAGGCAACCAACAATGTACTTCCTCTGAACTCCCAGGAGCAAAGAAATAAAACCAACATCGTTGTTGGCGCCACATTTTTTGCAAGAAGCAAAATTTTAGGAACTTGGGATGTACAACTCATAGCTAAACTGAAACAATCGTGTTCAAGTTTGGACACTACTTATGAAGCAAAGTAATCAAATCAGAGAGAAATATGAACTATAGATTATCTATTTGAGACCTTTAGCTGAATGTATAAATTAAGTGGAAGTTAATACAGTAAGGCTCATAAAGAACGTCACCAATGTTAGGAAGGTATCTGTACTCCCGTTAAGGCATGAAGCCATAGGCCAGTACACATATACACGTATAGGCAGGGACAGGGTGGGGGATATCAGGTGGACTTATTTTACTATCTGATGTATGGTGGCCCCTACCCCCTAGTATAAATTTCCTAGCTCCGTCCATGCCTATGTGTGTGCAAGAAACCCCTCCTACAAGAGGGACATTACACGGTGAATAGGAAAACAACTATAGACATATGTGACAACCAAAACAAATTCAAGCTGGCACCATGCTTAATGACATAGTTACTAAAACTGCAGAAGCGTTTTTATCTTCTAGCTCAGCAACGTATTGTGCAGAAGCTTAATAAGGGCATCCATATTCCATTCCTGGGGAATATCCAACAGCACAGATGCCGATTAATGATTGATGAAATAGCAGACAAGGAGAGGTGATTAGATTTCCAGTCAAACCATCTATTCCAATTTAGTGTGTGGTCTTCAGTTTCTATCATTTGTTGGCATGAAGGAAACAACATGCAATAAAATGAACAATTGTAAGTTTTAGACACTTCTTATGAACTTTGAGAGGGTTTACAGCAGACTTTAGAGCACCACCAATTCAGTTTCTCGTGGAAGTTCAGCACTATAAGGTATCGATGATAACGAGTAAGATACCAAAAGGATGCAATGGTTTGCAGTTACCGAAAGAAATGGGGATAGGTTGATTGTGTTGTATGCTAGCTCATCTAAAATTACTTCCAAGATAGGACTCCTACAAAGAGACAAATGGAATATCAGACAGTAACGAAGTTGACATCTTTAATCTTTAAGGAAATAAAATCAGACACTGACCTGGTACCATCAGCTCTTGAAGTCAGACCTAATTTGTCTGCTTCTTTTTTAATCAAGTCAAGGTTTATAACCTAAAAAAATTGAGGTGGTTAAGAGCCTATTGTTCATACAAGGTATGTGTATGATAAAAGTACTCTATGATCTAACTCACCATAATAATAAGTTTTTTAGCAGATAAAAGTGCTTCTCTTTCATACTCAAGCAGTGAAAAGGTTAAGGAAGAATCTGAATCAGATGTTGTTTCAAAAGGTATGTTATCTTCAACCTCCCTTTGATGTTGGCTCAGAAGGGCTATGCAGTTCTTGACGAAGGTTTTGAATACCAGTTTTCGTGATGTCTGTTAATGAATATAAGCAGGGGATTCCAACAATGTCAAAGAATGTCATAAATAAAACGATACAAAAGGTTGCACTCTTTCACGTAACTGCAAATGTCCGAGGTGAACCTTTTCTTCAACAAAATATGGTGAGACAAAAAAAGATTTAAACCAGAAAACTAAGATGGTACATTATGGATGTGGGTCATACCAGAAGCATATTTAAAAGAGATTCCTTGATAGTCACCCAGTCTAATGAGTCTGTAACAAAATCAAAAGAATATTATAACATCTTATCTTTTACTCCCTCTGTATCATAATATAAGATGTTTCAGATATTCCAATAAGAACTATATACAGATGTATATAGACGTATTGTGTAGGTTCAGTCATTTTGCTCCGTATGTAGTCCGTATTAGAATACCTAAAACATCTTATATTATGGTACTGAGAGAGTACCAGGCATACTAAATTAGTTAAGTTCATGAGTACATTACCTTTATATGCAATATTACGAGGTACAAAATCAGCCTCGAGTGTGCAAACAAGATACTTGAACAGCACCATATTCTCAATACGCTAAATTGCAGAACAGAACAAACATTAAATCTCAATGACAGGCAAAATAAGTACTGTAAATGCATATTATCTTTCTGCAGTACAGCCATGGAATGTGATAATAGAACACAAGAACAACAACAAAGCCTTTTATTCCCAAACAAGTTGGGTAGGCTAGAGTTGAAACCCATAAGATCTCGAAACCAAGTCATGGTTCTGGCACATGGATAGCTAACTTCCACGCAGCCCTATCCATGGCTAATTCTTTGGTGATATTCCAATCCTTCAGGTCTCTTTTAACCGACTCCTCCCATGCCAAGTTTAGCCTACCACGACCCCTCTTAACATTCTCATCCCGCTTTACCCGTCCGGAATGCAAAGGCGCTTCCAGAGGCCTACGTTCTATATGACCAAACCATCTTAAACGGTGTTGGACAACCTTCTCTTCAATCGGTGATATCCCAACTCTCTCACGTATATCATCATTCCTAACCCGGTTCTTTCTTGTGTGGCCACACATCCATCTCAACATGCGCATCTCCGCTACACCTAAATGTTGGATATGTCGTCTCTTGGTCGGCCAACATTCTGCGCCATACAACATCGCAGGTCGAATCACCGTCCTATAGAATTTTCCTTTTAGCTTCTGTGGCACTCTCCTATCACAGAGGACGCCAGAAGCTTGGTGCCACTTCATCCAACCAGCTTTGATTCGATGAGTCACATCTTCATCGATATCACCATCCTTTTGGAGCATAGACCCCAAATATCGGAAGGTGTCTTTCTCAGGTACCACCTGTCCATCAAGCCTAACCTCTTCCTCCTCGTGCCTACTGGAACTGAAACTGCACCGCATGTACTCAGTTTTGGTTCTACTAAGCCTAAAACCACACAAGAACCATGTGTGTAATTCTTCCAAGTTTGAGGTATTCCCTCAGTTCATCTTTATCAGGTGTAGTTTGACTTGGCAGTCTTGAAAAATGGACTTTGGTGGTTCATTTGTCACTACAGGTTGCTAATAACTACAAAAAAATGATCACATGAATATACATTCAAATAGAAATGAATGGTATTCCTACGTGCCCTTGGCAAGCTTCCAAAAACGTCTTATAAAAGGGGACTAAGAAAACTATAAACAGTTGGTTTGTTGCTAATAGTTAAAAAGTTTGAATCTTGAAATGGCTTGGACAGTTTCAGGAAGATTAAAAAAATGAGGGTGTAAAATAAGGCATAGTATGCTGCCTTACTTGTCATGAACATAACAATAGAAAATATAGTTTGCCCTGATTTAGGAGTAAACTGGATTACTTCATTATCACACAAGGTTTCCTCCTTCAGGCATATTTAGTGGTAGACATTTTATTCAACATTTCACTCGTTCCCATTGTCCTGTAGACAAATATTTCCAGTCAAACTACTACCATCATTAAAAGGGTCGCGGACCAATTAAATATCTAGAGCAGAGCAGATGATCAACAACAGTTTTTTTGTGCAAGGCTGGACGTGCTGCCCACTTGCTGTATGTCCACAATAGTTCTTAAATTGACAAATTACTTCGATAAACAAACCAAATAATGTGATATAAACAATCAAAGAGAGACAACGGACCATATTCAAGATGCTTAAGGAAATACAAAGACATCAATGGCCAAGCGGCTGGTATATATATGTTTCAAGCAAGTCAAGTTTTCAAAACTCGAAAAATCCTCTGAGTTGCAACCTTGAACTATTGAAACTGACCGCTTTACAACATCGGGGGTTTCACATGTGTTTTGCCTCAAATGAAGTTAGCCACATTACCACCATGACATGAGACAAAGGAGCAAACAGAGTCTGGGCGGCCGAGAGGGTTGGGGGGCGGATGAGTAGTGAGAGCTCAGTGCGGTTTTAATCCACAGTATATCCATCCGGTCAACATGAACCGATCTGTTTGATGGCATGACAGTTATGTGGCGTACATGTGGCATCTAAGTCAAAAAAAACACCTGAGGTGAAAAATTGACAGTTGCCATAGAAGTTACTATTCAGACACTTTTAGAGTTTGTGGTTGCAAAGTAGACTTATAGGAGCGCAGGATTGAAAAGTGTGATTTCTTCTGTTCTCGGAAGTTAGAAACCATCAGCAATTACCTTAAGTCGATTACTGGTACTTGTATCATTAGCTGCTTCAACTATGTCCTCGATCAACGACGAAAATCTCTTCACAAGGGTAAATTTGAATTAGATACTTCAAGACACAGAAAACTCAGGAAGACAAATAATGACTATATGACAAATAGTCCATAAGTTTTCCACATCCAAAAGATACTCCCTCAAGTCATTTAAAAGCTATCATTTTGGATATTGACAGTCTTCAAAATACAACTTCGATCATTATTTTAGACTATGATTTATCGTATAATCCAAATTGTATATTGTGAAAAATGATTTCAACGTGGGAGAACCACGTGATTTTTTGATAGAGGAGGGTGCAACATCACCGAAATTGCAAGCATGAGGACTTGAACTCGGGTGGGTGGGAAGGCATCAACCCCTCCCCACCACTAGGCCACGCCTTAGTCTGCAAATTGTATATTGTGAAAGTACTGTTTGAGACATTCACACGTATGATTTTCAAGTGTCCAATCAAAATGTGTGTAATTATCTTAGTGGTAACATTTAAGAAAATTGACTATATCCTTGGCTTTTTTACAGGACCAGGAGAGTAGTAATCTAAAATAAATCAGCCCAAATGGAAAGTTGGCGACTCTAATTACTATTTCCTACTGAGCAATTTATATTTTCCCGCTGATTAAATAATCATCTTGATTTTTTTCTTGCTCTCATTGGATAAAAAAACATATCTTACTTCTGTTCTTTTCTAGCCACTTGCTTACTCGAGTTCCTCAAAGAAAATAATATGTAACACATTAACGCCAGCTTACCAACGAGTCAAAGAGTTGATCTATGCGTACTCCAGTCTCGCCACAAGGAACATTTTTGTCAAGGAGAAATGGTGACCATGACTGGCAAATGGGAAAGTACATATGCATGTCAAATCTTAAAACAGAATAGAAGTTTAATACTGATAGCACTACAGAAATTGTTGAATAAGCATCTGCTGAAATTATACCATATTTTACCTCTTTAACTATCACTGAAGGTTGGTGAGGGCCAGGATTTGTCAAATATACTCTTGGATATTGCTGAAAGTTAACATCAATTGCACATGAAGTGAGATGAATCATGAAATGATAATATACTTAGTAGCCTATACCCTATAGGTTTTAAAACAATGCAGCTTAGTGGTATGTCAGTGTAGGAATGCTTGAATTGTTAAGTGAATAATTTTCATTCTACTGGAAAAAATGCTTGAGTTTTTAATTGAACATGAGTCATGGTACTGCACAAAAAGAAATATTGCCAGCATTGTCAAAAGTACCATGGCAGATAAATGGAGGGACATCTCAACTTGAACGAAAGTGACAAGAAAGAGGGAAAATTCACCTTGCCCAGCTCCATTAAGAGATGGAAACTTGCCATGGTAAGCTCCAAAGAGGTGCTGTTTTGAAGAATCTTAAAGACAGCATTGTGCATTCTCCTTCCAGAAGTACATTATTTACATAAATAAATGGACATGTCAGATAGATATTAACTAATAATTTAGAAATTAAAAATACACTTCGTAGAGAGATATTGCACACAATATTCAGTTAGCGGAAGACCGTAATGACTGCCCTCCCCAGTCCCCACTCCCCAGCCCTGTTATACACACAGTCCCCCTTTTTTTTGTGTGTGCATGCATATATCACATATTAATGAAGGTCTATATAACTTGATTGATGAATGTTTCGTTTGCTTGTTACTTTCTTCGTTACCTAATGTTGAACAGGTGTTTTCCTGTTTGAAGATCATTAAGAAAAGGTTGGGCAGCACGATGGACGATGCCTTTCTTGCCACTAGAATGCTAGTAAGCATGGAAGGTAAAACTGCAGCACACCACAGTTATGAACATATAAATTATATATTCATGTTACTATGTTAGTCACACAAATGTGAAAAATATCACTCGCTAATACTCCCTCCGTACAAGATGTTTTAGCCTTTTTCCACATTCACATGTGTACACATGTATGTAGACATGTTTTAATGTATATGTACACTTATTTTGGTATGAATCTAGACAATATGTGTAACACCTAAAACATCTTATATTGTGAAACGGAGGGATTATTTCATAAAAAAACGGTGCCGCTACTTCTCTATCAGGTTTAGCACATAGTACCAACAGAGCGGCACTAACTTACTGCTACCATATATTTATGTATCCCACCCCTTCACTCAACAGACGATCTATTAATTTGAGTATGCTTAAAAACGTTGCCCCTCACATAACGCAAGCAATTCTCTCTGGGAACCGAGTAAACAAAATACACACATGATCCTTACTCTGATACGCAATTGAATGGACACAAAATGTGAATTTAGTAGATAAACCAGTTTCGAAATATTCCTTAGTAGCGGACAAGTAGAGACTAATGTTCATCATATCCTATGAGATGATACAGAAAGTTTAACCATTAGAGCCAAAGCGTGCGCAACAAAATAAAGTAAACCGTTCAGCAGGTGAACTAACTCGTGGAGCAGGAATATTCAGATAGAAACATTTCGCACTATGCATGTCTGAATAATTGACAGGTAAGTGCAGCATCCTGCTGGACAAACAAATCTACTCCATGAACGATGGGGTCCGTACCAAGAGGGGGGCGAGGGGTTGTCGCTGGCAAGGCAGGCGGAGCGCACGGCCTCGAAGAAGGCGATTTCTGCGTAGATGGAGGCAAAACGTTAGCACCGGAATCAGCAGGCAAGCGGGACGGGAGGGAGACCTAGAAAGTATTGGGCGGCGGGGGGAGAAGGAGGAGGGGGTGTGGTGGTTACGGTCGTCGTGGAGGTCACGGGAGTCCTTGATGCCGAAGCTGTCGAGGATGGCCATCGCGTTCTCCTCAACGCCGCCATCGGCGGCGCCGGCGCCGGCGGTGGGCGATTTGCGTGAGGGCGCCATTTTTTGGAAGATTTGGGCGCCGACGGCCAGGAGCCCGTGGGAAGCGGGAAATAAGGTCACGGTATGGTGAAATCCACATTGGCACGATGTGTATATCCACCCGGTATTTGAAAAAAAAATGAAATAAAATTCATGGATACATCTTCACACTCTATGTGTTCACAAATTTGTTTTGGGAGAGTTTGATACTTTTGTGGACTATGTTAAAAAGAGAAAAGAATATCACATGAAAGACTTAATTTAACATCAAATTTTATCTTTTTACACAGTCCATAAAAAAATGTTGCTTTTGTGAGATGGCTGTGTTAACACATAGTATATTTATATTAATGCAGGGATATTTGTTTGCAATTTGATTGGCAATTGAAATGAGTTTAAATGTATTCTAAATAATATGCTCATGGGAGCCAACCCCCCCCCCCCCCCCCCCCCCCATACAGTACTTTTGTCAAAAACAAGAAGTTTGAAAGTACCATTACCTAGCGGTGAGACTTGGGCCAGGTCGGGCCACCATGGCATGGGTACGCGCACTCCGGGTTGCATCACGAATTTGAAGATCAAAGCAACAATATCCATGGGCAGTTGTCGGCCAGCCCGGGCTTGTTGTTAGGTCCTCAGGGAAGGGCAGACGGGGGTACAAACAGAGGCGGGAGGAGCGATGGAAGGGGAGGCACGTAGAGGCGGTGGTCGGGAGTGGAGGTGAGAATTTCTCGCGGGAAACCTTTTTTAGGGAAAAAATGTTCTCAAGGGTAACAAGTTTTAGGCGATCAAACATAAAGAAAAATTGCATTTAGGCATTGAAACAAAGGCACGTTGGCTCCTTTTTTGGGTTCAGTCAAACTAAAATGGAACCAAGTCCCATCCTTAGTGTTGGGCATGGATGGCTCATCCGGTCCGACCATCCACACACAAGGGAAGGGGTACTTCGTTGTCGTTGTCGTGATGGACACATAATTGTTATGGACGTCGCCTATGCTTGGCAGAAGGAAGCGAAGAAAAAACATTTTGTTAGCGGTGTTGATCTGCGATAGTGTGTCGTCTATGCTATGCGGAAGGACTAGCAAGCAACGCTCGATTTTTACGTTTGTGTCACTCTGTTTTCTTTAGGATTGATTTCGGTATGTGATTTGAACGCTTTAGGCTCGGCTGATGCGTAGGGTTGGCTTGTTATTAAGCAGTGAGCTATACAACTTATTTTGTGTTTTTTTGGGGCTCTAGTGAGCTATATAACTAGCTATTTTTTTTGTCGGCTCGTGGTCGGGTCAGGTCATTAAGTCTTGCTAGGTTCCTTTGATCTGCCAAACCGACACGCAAGTCGTGTGTGGTGCTTTACAGTTGTCCCTTGTGCCGGACCAAAAAATGGCACAACCAAAGTCCAAAGTTCCAGAATAATCATACCAAAATACCACCGTAATGGACCAAAATGTAAATTTTCTTAACCAAATTTGCTTTCAGTAGTTGTAGCAGTGCTTATGATGGTATGGTACCGGTGCAACGGTAATCGTCTAATCACAGAATGCCATCACAATGGCCAACATTAATTTTGCTATGGGTGTTACGGCACCTACGGTACACTTTGTGTAAATCAACAAGTGATCTGCATCCAAGCGATTAGGAGAGAAAAAATTGACGTATATTTCACTCCACTTTGAATCTCAGTAGCAGAAAGCACTTGTCTCTGGGTACCAACTTACCATGAGCGACACATGAAGGGAAGTGGGACTCAAAGGGGAAATGGCGGCGAGGGGAGTGGTCGCCTGGAGGACGGGTGTGTTGGGTGGCTGGTCTGGCTGCTCCGGAGTCGGCGGGAAGAATGGTGGTCTGTGGTTGCAGGTGCGCGGCTGAGCTCGTTCATCGTTCTGGGTGTTCGTCGCGTGGCGGCGGCCGGTTCTGCAGCCTTCTTCAACGTTGGAGGTGCTTGCTTCCCTGGGCTTGGCGGTACGGCGTTCTCCGGTGGAGGCTAGATGTTTGGGGTTTGGGGTGGATTCGGCTCTGTTTCTTCTTGTTGTTTGGAGTGTTGGGTGCAAGTTCTTTTGGATCTTTTGTAATTTCGGTTTCTTCTGATCCTGGATGTAATTTGTGCTTGCTTTCTAATATAATTGCCGGATCCTGTTAAAAAAAAAGGAAGGATCAAAGCAAATAGTTTATGAGTTTGAGGTTTACACCTGTCTCTTGCCACGTACTAGAGAGCATGACAGGTGGGACGGGTCTCGGGCAGTCAAAGCGACAGGAGGGAAGCACGAGCGAGCGGAGCAAAAACCCCAGTGTACTCCCAAGCCCTGGCACAGTAGCAGTCTAGGCTGGGCACCCACTCCCTCTGCGCCGATCGTCCTTGCAGCTACATAAAGCTGCGGCAAGGGAAGCGCCTCCTTGTCCTCTGCCTCCCCCCATCCTCCCTCGCCTCGGCCGCGCCGCCGCCCAAAACCCCAATCTCGATCGCAGGTAGGGTTTCCCTCGCCACCGGCGGCGGCGGCGGCGTCCGGTGATCGCCAGCGAGCAGGTAACCCCCGGCCGACCCCCCCATTTCCGCTATTCTGTCTGGGTTTCTTGGCGCCGCCGGACCGTCCCGGGGTTTTCTCCTCCCGCCGCCGCGCGCGTGTCCCCTGCTCTGCTCTGCTCTGTTTTGTTCTGTTCTTGGCCGCTCCCTCGTCTATAGCCAGCGTGAGATCGTTCTTTTGGTGGAGATTGCGGTCCTTTTTGAAAAAAAGACCACCTTTTCTTTTCTCTTTCGCACGAGCAAGCGAGGGTTTTTGGGAGCCCGTGGCCTCGCCGTGCGGAGGCGGCCGTGGCGGGTGGTTTGCTCTGCCTCCGCTGTTTGTTTGTACCCTGTTGTGGTTTGCGCCCTCGGGCGAGCCTGGTAGCGACGAGCGCGGTCAATTGCGTTTTTTTTTCTGGATTTTGCGGTCAATTACTCGTGGATTGCCGATTGCGGCGGCGCTGGGGTTGTTAGCGCGGAGGGGATCCTTGTCTCGGTCTGCGTCAACCGGTTCAATTTCTCCATCTGGTGCCGTTAGGCCGCGACGTGTGGCAAACCTCGATTGGAGAAGGGGCAGATGCAGTGGCACAGAGGGTTTTGTGTTTGGGATTTTGCGGTGCTGTTCAAGCGCCCAGTTCAGGTGAAACGGATGTTTCTGGTGCTCTTCTATGATGGTCTGGGGAAGTTTTAGAGATTCTGCTTTGTGTGCCCAATTTCTTGTGGATCTATGTATGCACGTTTTCTGTCGACTCGTCCTCTGATTGCTGAATTCTCTTTATCGAAAAAAGATTGCTGAATTCTGTATGCATTTACCATGAACTTGTTGACATGTTTTCTCTTCACCTGTTGATTGTGGAGAGGGGGCTGCACTCATATGTGTTTCAGTTCTCTCTCTTTTGTGGGAAGTAAAGACAATATTTGTGTTGACAGGGGGGAACTTCCCGGTGGTTCAGAGATGGAAGAACCGGAAACGAATGGCCATCAGTCACCAAATGGATCAGACAGGTTTTCTCCTTGTTTACTGTGGAGATGGGGCTCTACGTATATGTGTTTCTTTTATCTCCCTCTCTATCGCTGTCGTGGAAACTAAAACAATATTTATGTTGACAGGGGAAGCTGCCTGGTGATTTAGCGATGGAAGAGCCGGAAACGAATGACCAACAGTCACCTAATGGATCAGACAGGTTTTTTCTTCTCTTGCTCATTGTGGGGAGGGGGCTTTACTTGTATGTTTTTCTTTTCCCTCTCTCTGTGTTATGGAAAATAAACCGATATTTATGCTGACAGAGGCCAGCTGCCCGGTGGTTTAGCAATGGAAGAGCTGGAAACGAATAGCCAGCAGCCACCAAATGGATCAGACAGGTTTTCGCTTCTCTTGTTTACTGTGGAGTGGGGGCTTTACTTACATGTGTTTATTGTTTCTCCCTCTCTCGCTGTTTTGGTAACTCGAACAATGTTTATGTTGACAGGGGGCAGCTGCCCAGTGGTCTAGCGATGGAAGAGTCGGAAACGAATGGCCGGCAGTCACCAAATGGATCAGAAAGGTTTTCTCTTCTCTTGCTTATTGTGGAGAGTGGGCTTTTGTTTCTTTTCCGTGTGTCGCTGTTGTGGAAACTAAAACAATATTTATGTTGACAGTGGCGAGCTGCCCGATGGTGTAGCAATGGAAGAGCTGGAAACAAATGGCCAGCAGCCACCAAAGGGATCAAATACTGAGATTGATGTCACGGACTACATGGTTTTGGATTCCGATGGAGAATGGAAGTTTCCTGTAAAAGATGATGCAAAAGGGGGGCAACAGCCATCTCCTGATGCCGATGCAGAACATTGTCCTATGGATGTGGATTTGGAAGGAATAACAGCTGTGGAAGATGAAGGGAAAGTCAAGTCTTATTCCGTCCCACGCACGCCAGTACCGATTGACATGACTGTTGAAAGCTTGGAGAAGTTTTGTAAAGAAGCAGCAAGATCATTCTTCAATGAAAGAGGGCTAATCAGTCATCAGATAAATTCCTACAATGATTTTGTCTCCCATGGACTCCAAGAGCTCTTTGATTCTCTAGGGGAAATTACTGTGGAGCCTGATTATGATCCTTCAAAGAAAGTAGATTCCTGGAGACATGCAACCATCAAGTTTGGCAGAGTGAAGCTCGAGAGGCCAGAGTTTTGGGCTGATAACAGTGATCTCGATGAGCAGACACTCAAACTGAAGCCTGCACATGCTCGCCTTCAGAACATGACATATTCATCTAAGATGAATGTAGAAATGACTGTTCAGGTCAGGATGCTCCTTACTTTTTACTCAGTGCAGAACTGAACTGTTGTCCGTAGAAGTAACTGCAATGTATGCAAGAAAAAGTGATTATAGATTTGATTCATGCCTTCATAGGAAGTATAAAATTCATCTCAATCATTTCTGATTGTATATAAGTATCACAGAAGTTAATGGGTTTAAGCTTGTTGAGAAGCTGATGTCCACTTGTTGCGTTGGACGTCACATACACTCTTATCAATGTCTCTTATATGGTTCCTCTTACCGTGTCTATAAACCTCTTTTAAGTTTTCATTACATGCATTGATTTTTACGCTATTTCTCAGCATTCTAACCTTGATCATGACATGTCTGACCTTAAGGAAACCAAACAAATATTTTCCTCTATCGATTCGTGGGTGTGAGTTAAAGCTAGTCAAGATATCATATTGAATATTGTGTAATTAAGATATTATTATATATTGTGCCTTCTGATTTCTTAGCGTTTTGACTGTATCAGGTTTATTCACTCGGGCCAAGTGACAAATCGAAAACCGGAAAGGATCCATATATGCAGAAGAAAGTTATATTACCTCCAGACACTCAATGGGTCACCATCGGCAGGTTGCCTGTCATGGTGAAGTCAAAATTGTGCTGGCTTCATGACCTTAAGGAAACTGAGTGCGAGTTTGATTCTGGTGGATACTTTATAATAAAGGGAACGGAAAAGGTATTGCCTTACATGATATATCCTTCATTCTGCTCTGATCTAATTTTTCGCAAATATCATTGTATCTTCACATTATATTGCACGTTTTATAGCCTTTAAGGAGCTGCAAATCCCTGTTTTTTCTTAAAGTTGAGTGGAAGCATCTTGTTTCAGATGTGTGGTGACATATATAATATATTTAGTAGAACCTCTGAATTACGCTCTATACATCAATCATACATGAGAGGAATCCTGCTACTGCCACACATATATGAATTAGCAAAATGTATCTTAACTTGTGATATACTCCGTTCGGAAAAGGATGTCACAAAAATAGTCTATCTATAGTTCATTTTTGTGACATCCTTTTCCGAACGGAGGGAGTATATATTTAGGGGAGTGACCATAATTCAACTGGAACTTTATATCCCGTGTGTATCTACGGTTAAAGAAAATCATAGTACATGTTGTTAAGACTGCTTATACTTTATTAGTTTGAGGTGCTACTCAGTGTAGGCAAACTTCATATAGGTCGGGATGTTCTTGCAGTACCAAGTTAACTGGATAGTGAGCAATCTGATCTAAATCTCAATAGCTGGTAGCACACCCAGTGGTTGGTAGAAAAAAACTAATATTGCTGCTTACATTTTCTCTGAAATATTAATGCAGACTGTTTGAATAACGCATACCTGAATTATAGTTTAATTCTCTTAAAGAAATTTCAGTTGCTGGATTTCCATTGCCCAACTTTCTTCAGATTAACCCTCTTCTGGAATGACTTTATGAAAGTCCTTACGCCATGTACAAATGTTGTCTTTGTACCATGTGGTTTTTTAACCTGAAAGGTTTATTGCTTTCAACTCTGTAGGCATTTATTGCTGAAGAACAGAAATGCTTATCCAGGATTTGGGTCAGTGACCGTGGGGGCTGGGGTGTCTGTTACTCGTCTCAAATCTATCGAGAAAGGATATATGTAAATCTTTTTCAGTCTAAAGAGACTGATGATTTCCGCAAATTCATCAACCTGTCCTTCTTGGGTGCGGCTATGCCAATATGGATAATGTTTTTTGCACTAGGTGTATCATCAGACAAGGAAGCCTTTGATATGATTGACATACAAGATTGCGATGCTTCTTTGGTTAACATAATAGCAGCAACTATTAGAGAATCTCATGAACGATGTGAAGGCTTCCGCAGAGCAGGTAGAGCCCGACAATATGTTGATGAGTTCATCAGAAATACGAAGTCTCCGCCAGAAGAATCCTTTGATGGGTATGTTGGTAAGTATCTGTTTCCTGGAGTCAGCGACAATAGGGGCAAGGCACTTTTCTTGGGTTACATGATGAAATGTCTGCTAATGGCCTACTCTGGTCACGCAAATGTGATAATAAGGATGATTTCCGTAACAAGAGGTTAGATCTAGCATGTCAGCTGCTTCATAGAGAACTTCGGGCACATCTTAGGCATGCGGAGAGACGCATGGTCAAGGTAATGCAGAGACATTTGTCTGGTGATGGTGACTTACAAGTTCTCAATCATTACGTTGATGCATCAATTGTTACCAATGGTCTGAACCGTGCCTTCTCCACCGGTTCCTGGCGCCATCCATATAAATTCTATGCAAAATGCTCAGGGGTTGTTGCAACCCTTAGGAGAGCAAATCCGCTTCAAATGATGTCTGACTTGAGGAAGACAAGACAATTGTCTAACTACTGGGGAACAACTGGAGATGCTAGATATCCGTAAGTTGTTCTTTTGTACACATAGTGATGCATTATATTATATTTTAGATTCACTGCATCATATTCTGTGCCTTGTAAGATATCCCATTGTGAACTGACATGGGAAATATTTTTGTAGGAATCCCTCCTACTGGGGAAAGCTGTGTTTCATGTCCACCCCTGATGGTGAAAAATGTGGATTTGTGAAGAATCTAGCTGTTAGTGCTATTGTTAGCTCTGTGATGAGGGAGCCCTTGCGTGACTTATTTATCTCATGTGGAATGAAGAAACTGGATGAAGTTCTTCTACAAGAGCTTGGTGGTAAAGACAAGATTTTCTTGAATGGGAATTTCATTGGTGTGTGTGCATACCCAGGCGAATTTGTTACGCACCTAAGAAATATGAGACGGAGCAAGCAAATCGATCCACAGGTTTGCAGTTTGTCTATTTCCTAATTCTTCCTAGTTGTCCAATTTTCACCTCTGAGCATATTTGTTAGTTTTCTTACATTCTCGTGCTTGTTGGTTGTTGCCTGATCCATTTGATCTTTCATGCCAATTAAATATTTTTCACGATTTATTTCAAATTTTTAATTGTGTACACCATTCTTAGTTTATTACCAAATTTAGGTAATCCGATCTCAGACATTGTATATTTGAGATGCATCATTGTTGGGCCGTAATTTTGCTGCAAGCATGAGAACATGGTTTTCCCATGCACCATTTCTTATTCTGTGGAATATGTAAAACCGCATATGTGCCACAAGATACTACTAACATGGTTCTTGTTTCCATGTCTAACTTTGTTTAGGTGGAAATCAAAAGGGACAAGCAACATAAAGAAGTCCGTGTGTTTTCTGATGCAGGGAGAATTCTAAGACCACTTCTTGTAGTTGAGAATCTTAAAAGCATCACTAAACCGAATGGTGGATCATACTCATTTTCGGAACTTATGAACCAAAATATAATTGAGCTGATTGGTGTTGAAGAGGAGGAGGATATCCGATGTGCTTGTGGTATTAGGGATCTTTTTTCAGGGGACAAAAAAGACGGTCTTCTGCACTACACCCATTGCGAACTTGACCCTTCTTTTTTGCTAGGGTTGAGTTGTGGTATCATTCCCTTTGCCAACCACAATGCTGCTCGGAGGGTTTTGATGCAAGCTGAAAAACTATCACAGCAGGCTATTGGCTACTCGTCTACAAATTCTCAGTATAGGGTTGATACTCTATTTCATCAACTGTACTATCCACAGAGACCCCTGTTCAAAACTGTAGTGTCTGACTGTCTTGGTAAGAAAAACCATAGTAGACCAGAGTATTTCAATGGCCAAAATGCAATAGTTTCCGTCAGTGTTCATCAGGGATTTAACCAAGAAGACTCCTTGGTATTGAATAGGGCTTCTTTAGAGCGAGGCCTGTTTAGGTCACTCCATTTCAAGAGCTACAAAACACAGATAGAAAACAAAGAGGTGACCAGACGACTCAAACACAGGGAAAACATTGATTTTGGAAAAACCGAAAGCAAGAAAGGACGTGTTGACAATTTGGATATCGATGGCTTACCATATGTTGGAGCAAGTCTTCAAAGTGGCGACATTGTCATTGGGAAAGTCTCTGAGTCTGGTGAAGATCATAGTAGGAAGCTTATGCATACGGAAAAAGGGATGGTGGAGAAGGTTGTTCTTTCAGCTAATGATGATGGGAAGAACTCTGCAGTTGTTACTCTAAGACAGGTGAATAATTATAATCACATAGAAATTATTCTGAATTTAATTTCATGATCCTTATTTACATACTGTGGCATTAATACTGCAAGACAGTTTTGTATGGCATTATATTTTATCTGGTTAGTTGTCTTTATGTACAAAAAGATTAAACTGGAATTCCTCTTATGAATCTGCATGATTTTGTGATAACTCTTTTCATCACAGGTCCGCAAAAGTACCAAATTTCTATTTTAGCTCACCCTCTTTTATTTATTGCACAACTCAGAATGAGAAGATTGCAATTTTCCAGATCATAATGTATTCCCTTTACATACAGGAGGGAATTTTCTTGGAACTTTATGAACATGAAAAAGTACTTTTCAATTAATAAATTAAAGATCACTCTTTTCATTACAGAATGAGAAGATAACTCTTTTCATTCACAGGTCCGCAAAAGTACCAAATTTTTATTTTAGCTCACACTTTTTTATTTATTGCACAACTCAGAATGAGAAGATTGCAATTTTCCAGATCATAATGTATTCCCTTTACATACAGGAGGGAATTTTCTTGAAACTTTATGAAACATGAAAAAGTACTTTTCAAATAATAAAATTAAAGATCACTCGGGAGTGAAACATCCTAACCTATCAAAGAGTCATTGTTAGTCTAGTTAAAAAATAGCCAGCCGTGCACCGTATGTTTTCTTTGACTTATCCCATCTTTGGTAGTTTCTCTTGTTCTCCTGGTGCCTTTCCATCCATTGTAATGATATATACGGACAACACAATGTAACTTCAACATGAAGTTGCGCACGCATGTGGCCTGATTTGTGTTGGTGAATTCTTGGTACCCACACGGCTAAACTTTAGAATCCACTGTATTAAATATTGATGTCATAGTTCGACGATGGTATATAGTACAAGTATATTTTATAAGATGTGATTTGGAATTATTCGAGGTACATTTCATATATTGGCATTGGCCCACGGAGTAGTGATTAAATGACCATTCTAACAGTGCTGCCCTTCGAGAATAAACATTGCTTTCTTTGCTAACTTGTTCCATTACTGTGAATGGATTGTTACATCCTAAATTTGCTCATCTTATGCATGACGTTGGTTTATAATTTTAGGAGATGATAGATGGACTACAGTTTTTGCCTCAGTTAGTTAGATTAGAGCCTGGGCCTCTGAGGTCACCTCAACTGCCATGTTTTTATTATCAACCCTTGTTATTTGGTTCTTTATTTCTGTTCTGTTGTAATACCTATTATTCTGCATGTTCTTATACTCCTATATAAATAAACTTGCACTTATGCCATTGTTAAATTTTGTCATTATATAAACCTGCCACTTGGTGTAGTCTCGCTCACCTTGCGTTGGAGACAAGTTTGCCAGTATGCATGGCCAGAAAGGAGTTGTTGGTCTTTTGGATTCTCAGGAGAACTTTCCGTTTACTTGCCAAGGAATAGCTCCAGATATTGTGATAAATCCACATGGTTTTCCAACTCGTCAGACTCCTGGTCAGCTGCTTGAGGCTGCGTTGGGCAAGGGAATTGCCCTTGGTGGGATGGCCAGATATGCAACACCATTTACCACTCCATCTGTGGACGTGATCACAGAGCAATTGCACAAGTAAGTGTGAGTATTGTTGTTTTCTTCAATTTTCGGTTGCAACCAATTATTATCTTTGTCCGCACACAAATATACACGTGGGCAAGGGGAACTGCCAGCCAAGCAGCCTATGATACAATATTACGGCATAAGCCACATGCTGGGTATTTTTAGTCTTGCTGTTGTTGACACCCTATGCTTGTCTCACTGCACTGCATTCCAGGGCTGGTTTCTCAAGGTGGGGCGGTGAGAGTGTTCTGAATGGTCACAATGGTGAAAGGATGCAATCCTTGGTGTTCATGGGCCCAACCTTCTACCAGAGGCTGACCCACATGGCTGAGGACAAGGTGAAGTTCCGTAACACCGGGCCGGTGCACCCGCTGACGAGGCAGCCAGTGGAGGACAAGAAGAGGTTCGGTGGTGTCAAGTTCGGGGAGATGGAGCGCGACTGCCTCCTCGCTCATGGCGCTACTGCCAACCTCCACGAGCGGCTGTTCACGCTGAGCGACCTGTCGCAGCTGCACATCTGCCAGGGGTGCGAGCGGGTGGCGAACGTGATCCTGAGGCCCGTCGAAGGAGGGAAGAAGGTCCACGGGCCCTACTGCAGCTTCTGCAAGTCGGCGGAGAACATACTGCGGATCAAGGTGCCTTACGGTGCCAAGCTGCTCTACCAGGAGCTATTTAGCATGGGCATCTGCCTCAAGTTCGAGACCGAAGCCAATTAGCTACTACTTCGTCGCTACCTGATGCAAAACTCGTTTGCCAGGATTGATTGCTCCAGCTTCTAATGTGATCGCTGATTTTTTGGGATGAACCTACCCTATGCTGTGAAACATTTACACAGCACACATTACAGATATTTAAGGAAAGGAAGGGATCACTATTGCCCTTGAACTTTCACTAGACAATTGCTGGAATTTAAGGCTGTTGTAACTGAAGCCTGCACTATGCTATCTAATTTTATGATATTTCAACCAGTATGTAGTTGATTGTGGCTGATGCTCTCGGTGTTGTCTTCTGTGTGATGTTCAGCTTTGCTCTGGACAACAAGTGTTATGCTTATTTACCTTTGGTACAGCTGCAGGTTGCAATGTGTGTCATGGGAGCTTACCTTCTGTTGCATTCTTCAAGAGAACGATAGGCTATAAAAAACTCACTGCAGTGGAAGCTCGGGAAGCTTCATTGCATAGGCTCCATTTGGAACGGGGATACCTTTCTTCTTATTCCAAAGAGTTACTACGGAAATCAGTAGGCTGGAACGGAAACTAGCTAAACTTCGCGGATCCACTCTATTCGCAAATATTTCTCAGTAGGAGAAAGACATCGATTGCATACTACCCCTCGGATCCAAATTAATTGTCACGTAAAATATGTCTAGATATACCCAACTAAGCGACAATTAACTTGGATCGAAGGGACTATTTTGTTTTCCAGACTCAGGCACATGCCACAACTTGACGATGGAAATTGCTCGGTACCGCCCAGCGATTCCTACCATCGGATCGGTCCTGGGTCTCATAATGCTTGGTCTTAGCAACATTTGCTTGGGAGTCCCACTGCTAGTGAACGATTCACTAGCTGTGACAATTCATTGACATTGAGATATTTTTCCATTTACGCAAAACAAGTCGTATAAAAATCAATGTTTATACACTGTGTTGCATGTATTTTGAAATGTACAGTGCTTTTAGAAACATATTGTATCTTGGTTATTTTAAAATTGCTTCATTTTACTCCTATTAGCTCATGAGTGTGGGAATCTGATTTTTTTGTTATGCTATATGCAGGTTCTTTCAGAATTTTCTTCACTTTTAGGATATTATGATTTACCTGATACTGATTTGCCATAGATTATTTTGTAATAAAATTGTGATATGTGCCACATATCAGTGATATATTTTCTATCATTGTCATTTTGTTTGAGTTATGTTAATATTTGCTAAGGTAACAACCTTTTATATTTGTGTGCGGTTCTGGTGTGTTCAACATACACTTGTCTACCAAAGCTACGTTTGACCTGCTAGTCGTCATTGAAGTTTCGACATTTGAGGTGGAGTGTAGTTTTTTTCTTTGCAATCAAGACGGTTCCAACAAGCGATTTTCATAAGTAGGTAGTGGTATCAAGCCGTTCATGGAAGTTTTCTGCTTGGTTCTCTTGTATTTCAGGTAACTTTAAGACGAAAGCGCTTGCCTTTTGTGGCCAGCCTTTAAGCCAAAATCCTAAATATGGAAGAAAGGTGTTGGAAAATATTAGCGTGTTCGACGAAGGGTTTAGAATCCCCAGAGGCGCCACTTTTGGGCATTTTTGACCTATTACTAGTTTTATTGGATAAATCGGCCGGCTACTCTTCGCTGATGGATTGAGATTGACGTCCCAGATTTTCCGAACGGCCCCTCCCTTCTTCAAATACCACCCCTCCGCCCATCCTCCGCCTCATCGACACGCACTCCAAACCCAAAGCCCATCGCCGCCGCACACCCCAAACCACAAAGGTCTTCTTCTTCTCTCTAGTTGACATCGACCCTTTCGACCACATTACCATAGACTACGCACCACCGGCGGCGGCATGATGCCAACAAAGGTCTATGTGGTATCCGCCTCCTCCTTGAGGCTTCTAACCTATCCTTTGTTCTTACGATCTAAGTATGTGGTTTCTCCCTATTTTCTCTAAATTTTCATTGACACAAGATGCAAACAACCACCACTAATAGGGTCATAGAACACTCACAAACTTAGTATAAGGGGAGGTCGAGAGGAGGGATGTAGCGATATGGTGTTCAATCGAGTAGTGTGTCCAACAGAACTTGCTTTGTCATATGCGCTACTTGGGGCATTAGCAAGATTGAACTAACTTTGTCAAAAGAGGTGTTGTCTTTTTTGTTAGAATTATTCATGATGGAGTAGCCAACGGAGGACGTCGCAAATCTTAAGTTGCATCGATATGTTAGAAGTCTAAATCTCTATGAGTTCCATATATTATTGCATAGAAAAAATTACACAAAAGCCATCCTTAAATTTTCTTCAGAGACATGAACTATGCGTTTATTTAAGTGGGCCTGGACCGTCAGTTTGCATATCTTTTTTTTTTTTGGTGTTGCGGGAACGTGCATATCGACCATGCTTGAACACCATTTTTGTTGCACACAATTCTTTTTTATTTTCGGGAAACGTACAATTAACTCTTATTTATGCATGCACGCACGCACGCTAATGCATAGCAATATGCAGCTGTAAAATTCCACGGATAATAATTAATATATTGTGCAAGTTGTTTGTCTTTTCTGTTGCGATGAACTGTACACATGCCGATGTACAAGGTACACCTCATTGCATTGAGGTCTCATAATTTCTTATCCCGCCCAAATACATGATCAAATACAGGTCACACCATTTTCTGGGGAGATCTAGAATTACCAAAACAATATAATACGATTTATCAGCTGGGTATACATGAAAATAATAATTCCTCCAATATAATTTCTCCTCTCACTGCATTGAATTCTCCCCCAAATACATGATCAAATACAGGTCACCCTTTTTCTGACAATTATGAATTACCAAAACAATAATACGAATTCTTAGCTGATTATACGTAAAAAATAATTACTAATAGGTGGCCGATTTACTGGCCTCGTTAAATTACGAGCTCGGCGGCTCTCTCCTCACCTCTCCTCTCACCTCTGATCTAGTAGTCCGGCCGGCACAGAGTCACACAGAACAATGGGGTGCTCCAGCTCGAAGGTTGCGCGGGCGATGTAGAGATGTCGACGCTGCCTGCGCGGGCGCCGGAGAGGCGGCACAGCCTACCCGCGCGCGCCGCGTCCGCACTGGGCTCCCTCAGCTTCTGCCGCGGCCGCCACGACGGCGTGCACGCCTACAGCACGCTTCCGCTCGACGAGCAGACGGTCAAGGGAGGCGTCTACGATGGAGCCACTGCTTCCCTTGGCAGCAGGAGGGGGCTCATGGCGGTTCTTGAGGGCGCCGCTTCCGCAACGTCGAGCACAGTGTATTGGCCCGCGTCGGCGACCTCGAGCACCGCGCAATGGCCAAGCGAGTCCCGTGGAGAACCATCGTCACTGACGCCCGTGCAAGTTGCACCGCCGGTGTTTGATCCGCTGATATTGTCCATGTTCAGGCAGACCATGTCGGGCCCGTCGCCGTCGCACCCGGCGCTTCTGTTCCCGGAGAGGGAGAACGCGACGGCGGTGGAGGAGCCCTTCTCCCGCGACATACAGGAGGTGACGCCGGAGATCCACGAGAAGAATGTGGTGACGGAGGAGGCGGAGGCCGCGGAGGAAGACGACGTCCGCGACTACGTGGAGGATGTGCAGGTGGTGGCGACGCCGATGCCGGCGGAGGCGCGAGCGAGGAACGCCGTGGTGGTGGTGTACTTCACCAGCCTCCGCGGTGTGCGCAAGACGTTCGAGGACGGTCGCGACGTGCACGCCATCCTGGGGTTCTACGGCGTGCGCGTGGACGAGCGCGACGTGTCCATGCACGCCGCTTTCAAGGAGGAGCTCCGGGCCCTCCTCGACGGCGGCCTCGCGCTCCCGCACGTGTTCATCGCCAGCCGTCGCTGGCAGGAGCAGTGGCGTGACCTCGGCGGCGTCGACGACGTCCGCGCGCTGCACGACGCCGGCGAGCTCGTCCGCGCGCTGGAGGACTGCGAGCCGCTGGGGCGGGACATCGCGCCGTGCGACGGGTGCGGCGACATGCGGTTCCGCCCCTGCGACGCGTGCTACGGAAGCTGCAGGGTGTTCACCGAAGAGGAGGTGGATGGCTACCTCGTGGGCGCGTTCCAGGACTGCCACGCCTGCAACGAGAACGGGCTCATCAGGTGCTCGGTCTGCTGCGGCTACTGAAGATTTTTGACAGATTTGCATTCTCGTGTCAGATTAGTGCTAAAGCAGGTGGTTATCTAGGACTTGGGAGACTTGCTTCGTTCTACCAGGCTACAATTTATCCATGTTTTCAGTATGTTTTTCTTCATAGTCAATCGTCGTCGTCTTAGTAGTCGCAATCGCTGTCGTCTGTTGTCGTCGTTGTTGTTGTTGCAGTTGCAGGGTTTTGTTGTTGCATTGCTCAGTCCATTAGTTGAAACAAATTATTATTGTTGTCTCATATCTTTCGTTTGGAGATAGCCTATTATTTTTCGCTGCGCGACTCATCGGAAGTATTTCTACTAAACAAGTTATCCAATACGGGCTAACTCCTCCAGTATAAACACTTGGCATCCAGTGCCAACATCTCTACATACATAGCTTCAGAGGTGAACCCAGAACGGCAAAGACCGAGTTACCATATACTACGACATAAGACGTGCTGACCAGCTACGCCCGTCGATTTATGCAGTACTTTGTATCACCATATGGAATTCCTGTGTCATGTCTCCCGTTTTGGCAAGCTGTTTTAGCTTGCAACGTTTCCACCGGCAACTCGTATCTAATGTATGTGCATGTCCTGTGAACTTATCTTCATAGTCTCAGAGAATCTTTAAAATATTATCTGCTAATTAGATGACTGGATTATCATTTCCCGCTGCAAAACTCGTCAAAAACTTCCACAAAATGGTCACCTAGAGACGTATCTAATGCTAAGGGCATCTCCAGCCGTCCCCCAGAGCCCCCAGGAGCCCTTTTTAGCGCCAGCGCTAACGAAAATCTACCGGCCGCCCCCCAAAGTCGATTTAGCACCGGTTAGCGCCGTTTTTAGCGTCGTTTCGCGCCGGCGAACCCAGGCCAAACCTAGCGCGCTGGGTTCGGCTTGGGGGGGCAAAAGGCGCCGCGGGCCAGACTTGTCGGCGAGGGAAGGCGATTTCCCTCCATAATTTGGTCCCTTCCCGCCATAATTTGGCCCCTTCCCTTCATTTCCCCCGCCCCGATCCCGCCATTTTCCCACAGATCTGGCCGCCATGGCTCCCGCCCGATTCACAGGACCCCGCGCCGTCGCCGTCACCGCGTCCTCCGCCACCTCCATGATCGGCAAGAAGCCGCGGAAGCCGAGAGCGCCGAGGGAGAAGCCGGCGGGCATGAGCAACGCCAAGTGGATCGCCGAGAAAGCGCGCCTGGAGGCGGCGAACCTCCAGCGACGGACGAGGGAGAAGGCGCAGCGGCAGAGGGAGCTGGCCGCGCACCTGGCGGAGGCCGAGGCCCAGGCCGTCGACGAGGAAGAAGAGGAAGAGGAGGTGGAGGCGCTGGATGAGCCGCCAACTCCGGCTGCGTCTGCGGCACCACCGGCCAAGCGGAGGGGCGGCTTCTCTCCTCATCCTCATCCTCAGTTCACCGGCTGGAGCCAAACCGTCATCGCCTCGCCATCGCCGCGCTACTACTCCCCTGGGTAGGCCGATGTTGACCCCATGGTGGTTTCAACCCCAACGTCACCTTCCCCCACCATCCGCCGATGATGTACGTCGGCGGCTCAACGGGCTATGCAACTTCGCCGTCGCTCCGCCATTCCCTCCCCTTCACCACGCAGTCCCTGCTAGGTGGGATGCCCCAAGAAAGCACCTTCATGGATGAGATCATCACCACCGGCTCGGCAGCGGCGGCACATCCGGGCTTCCTCTCGCAGGGCGGTGTGGAGTTTTTCTCGCAGGGCGGCGGGGATTACGGCCAAGGTGCGTCTGGCGCCGGCGTCGGCACAGAGGAGGCGGACGCGGAGGCAGAAGAAGGAGACGAGACGGCGTCTGCAGCTACGGAGGGAGCAGAAGGCCCGGCCAAGGATGGCGATACGGGCGGCCGCCGTCCCAGGAAGGGGTCCTAGGCGGCGCCGAAGCCGCCCGTGGAGCCGCTCATCAAGTGGACGACGAGGGAGGATATCCTCCTCGCCGAGGCATGGGAGGTGGTCAGCTGCGACCCGATCATCGGCGCGAACCAGGCGCTGGACAACTACTGGAAGTGGGTGAAGACGGAGTACGACGAGCGCCGGATGATCGACACCGACTACGTGTCGTGCGTCACGGAGCGCGGCCAGAAGGCCATGGCCAACCATTGGCAGAACATCCAGACCGCCTGCAACAAGTGGCACGGCAAACAGGAGGAGGTCACGCACGGGCCGAAGAGCGGCGCCAACCGCGAGATGGAGGTGGGAATTTCCACCTTGATTCCTTTCTTTGCGCCGCCGTGTAGCTCATTGGTGCCGGTCCCGTCGCCATGTAGATCGTCCGGATGCTCGAGGCGTACAAGGAGGATGAGAAGACCGACTTCAAGTACCTCCAAGTCTTCATCGTCATCGAGGGGTGCGAGAAGTGGGCGGAAACGCGCCGTGGGCTCGGCAAGGGCAAGGAGTACGTCCCGGGCGCGGCGGTTGCTGGTGCGTCTGATGGTCGTCCACCGATGGGCCACAAGAAAGCCAAGGCGGCGATGGAAAACGCGCCGGCAGTGGCAAAGCTCCAGGCGTCCATCCAGACCTGCATCGCCGACGGCCAGACCCACGCCGGCAAGAGGGAGGAGGTCGCCGTGAAGAGGTGGTCGGCGCTCATGGCGAACTCCAAGGTCAAGATCGAGCTCCTCAGGACCGGCACCGTGGTGAAGAAGAGGAACCGCGACCTCGCCTTCCTCACGGGGGCTGATCCGACCGTGGTGGACCCCGAGGTGAGGACATGGTTCATGGCACAGCGCCAGCTCATCCTCAGCGACATCAGCCCGGCTCCGACCCTGACCCCGACGGACACGAGCTACGCCACCCCGACGGACACGACCTACGGCAGTCCGACGAGCTCAGCCAGTCCAGCCGAGACGCCGCCCGCCCAGCCTGCGCGACCGTGACGATCGACCTGGAGAACGACGAGACTGCTGCCACGACCATCGACCTGGAGGCTGCCACGTCCGTCGTCGACCTCGAGACCGCCGAGACTACCACTCCGAGCTCAGCGCCAGCTCCGACCACCATGCCCATCGTCGACGTCGACTCTGACGCCGCGGCGTCACCGGCCACTATCTGATCTGTGCATCAGCAGAATGCCGAATGTGGTCGTGGATCGCCCGACTGTGGCTTGATCGAGACTATTTGATCGCCCAACTGTGGCATTTTTTTGTAACATGATTGCCCAACTATGGCTGTTGTGATCGTGGAACTCGGGCTATTTTTTAGGGGCGGGAAGAAGAAAGTTCAAATTTGTGGGCCATGTGTTTTCCTGGGCCGCCGAACGGCTGGTGAATCCCCCCCCCCCCCCCCAGGTTTTGGAGACGGTCGGCGCTAACGCTAAAAAGTGCCGCATCAAAACCTGGGGGGGGGGGGGGCGAACGGCTGGAGATGCCCTAACACCGCGCATAACCGGAGCTAGCATCTCTATCCATGTGTGGAAACATGTACTACTGATCTTATGTACAATGTTTTATGTTCTTTTATTGTTTAGTTTCCGAAAATGAATCAACTTCACCCAACCCAACTCATATGTATGTGCAATCGTCGTGTAAACTTATCCTTGTAGTCGAGGTAAAATCTTTTTAAATTTTCATTTATTAATTAGTTTACTGGATTATAACTAGCCATTGCACAACTCATAATAACTTCCACAAAATAAATCATATGTCACATAATATTTCTAACACCGATATCAACTTAAAGTCACTTGGACAACAAACAACGTCGTGTGAACCTATTGTTTAGGTTCCGAAAATGAATCAATGTTTATCCAAGCCAAACCACTCATATGTACGGGATGAACTTATCCTTCTAGTCCGGGAGAATATCTCAAAAATATCATGTATTAATTATTTGACTGGATTATAATCATTTATTGCACAAATCACAAAAAGCTTCGACAAAACGATCATATGGACACAATTATAGTAGCAATGCCACTATCCATGTACCTCAAAAGAAAAATGCCAATATACACTTAAACTCACTCGGAAAACAACCACAAATTGATGCTAACATCTCTACCCATGTGTAAGAGCATGTGCCCGATATCCACTTAAACTCGTATGGACAACAGCCGACAACTTATGCTACCATTTCTATCTATTTGTAATAACATACTCCTTTCTATGCTCAAACAAAATGTTGTCAAACAATTGGCTTCTTTTGCCTTGAGAATTGTTATTTTTATTCGGTAGCCAAACCAACATATAACTGATAGTGGATCCAAAATATCGAGACCCAAAGTTCAAACCTTTTGAAATGAATATGATGTCAATGTAAAATTGCCATTCCAAATATTTTGACCATTTTATCATATGCTTTATATATATCCTTGGTTATGATGACATCCAAATGCTAAAATGATATTCTTGTGATAAAAACGACAAAAATGATGGTTCTTTGGAGTAGTCTCTGATTGACACCCCAAATGCCTAACAAAATGTCTTTGTAATAAAAAAAGACAAACAATGATGGTTCTTTCGAGTAGGCTGTGATGCCAAGAACGCCAGGAATGCAGCAGCATGTTATCCTTTCACTGCTGCCAACTTGGAATGAGCGGGCTATCACTAGCATTTTTTGGCCAGGTTCACAATGATAGGACAAAATCCACACTCCCATAGCGCCCCCAACTATCGCAAATCATATATATCGCTCAATAGTTACTTGTTTCCCTCGAGTCGGCTGAACGGATTTGTTAATGGGCCGGCCCATTTGCGGCGGGTTTTCTTTTTCACCTTTCGTTTTTCGTTTTTCTTCTTCTCTTCAGGTTTATTTCTGTTTTCGTTTTTGTTCACTTTTTATTTTTGAATACTTCAGTTCTAAAAATGTTCAAAATTAATATTTTCAGGTTTGAATTTTTTCAAAACATATTCAAATTTTAAAATACAATTTTAAAAGTTGTTCAAATTTAAAACGTTTTGATTCTAAAAACTTTCACATTTTTAAAAAGTTTGAATTCAAAAAAATTAAAATTTGAAAACCTTTCATATTTTGAAAAACTTCCAAATTTAAAATTTGTTCAGATAAAAAAGTTAAAACGCAAAAAAGAAACTGTGATTTTTCTATTGGCCCGCTTTGGCGATTTCTTTAGGCACCATATAGGAGCTTCCCCAACTATGGAGCTAGCATGCGGTTTCTACGGGTGTGCCATCTTAAGAGCATCTCCAGTCGGAGTTGCCAAATTTGGCCCCCAAACTGTCCGTGGGCACGTCCGGACGTGTCCGTGGACAGCGACCGGGCGACCCTAAAAACGTGCCGCTCCAGTCGTCCCCCTCAAACGAAAATGCAAACCCATGCAACGTAGATAGAGATAGTTCATCAACGTAGATCATATACAACGTTGAGATAGTTCGTTCATCCGACAGCAGGTTGACGGATTACTTACATACAAAAGTAATTTTAGATTGACAAATCTCACATCGGAGATTTGCCTTGCCAGAGCCGTCGGCGGCGTCGCCCTTGGAGCGCTTGCGGAAGGCGTAATACGGATTTGCGTCTTCCTCATCGTCGTCGTCGACTTGGCCGGAGAGGATCCGCACGGCGCGGGCCTGCTCCTCCGCGTGGCGGCTCGCATTGGCCACCGCCTTCTTCTTCTTCTCCGTCTCCGCCTGCGACAGCGCGATGGCCGCCTCCAGCGCTTCTTGGTCCTTGCGGCTGCTGCGACGGGCGTCGGTCTCGGCGGAGGTGAAGGACTGAGCCACCACCTGGAGGGGGAGGTCCACATCAGCCCCGGTGACGGCAGCCGCCTTCCTCAGCGGTTGGCCCGCCCGCTTCGCCTGGCGGAACGCGCGCCCACCGTCTCCGGTGCCCGCGGCGGTGGCACCGGTAGAAGACTCCACCCCTCCCCATCGGGAAGGATCCTCCATCCAGGAGGGCTTGGACCGGCGGGAGACGACGACGCAGCATTGTCGCAGAGGCCGGAGCTGACCTGCGGCCGACGCTTGGCGGCGCCGATCTACGCGCCGGAGCCGACCAACGGCTGCACTGGCCACTGGCCGCTCGCGGCGCCGGAGGGCTCGAGCCCTGCATATCCTCCAGCGACCGGAGGACAGCGAGGCGATATGCGAGGTCATCATCGGCATCCTCGCCTTGCTCGACCGGCGTCTCCGCCGCCGGCGCCTTGCTCTCCACGTCCGCCGCCACTTCATCCCAGAAGCTGTCGGAGCTGCTCGACATTACGGATTGGAGATTTGGGAATGGAGAATGAGGAATGCGGTTACGGTTTGCTCGGGGCTCGGTTTTTATCACGCCGGCGAGCCACTCGACGCGTGGACACCGCCGGTCAGTGTGCTCCGATGGTCAACCTTCATCCGACACGTGGGCCTGACTTGACAGCGACTTGGGGCGAACGGTCAGCCTTCATCTGACACGCGGGCCCGACCTGACACCGACTAGGGAGGCTGTTGGAGATGCTCTAAGCAAGGCCATAACCCATGTTTTGGGCTGGCACTTACAGTTGAAACTGTAGAATGGACTTTCACGATTCTCCATGGAAGCAGGTCACCTCACTGCGAGTGTATTCATCTGTACGTGCAGGGACGGAGCCAGGAATCCAGAATAGAGGGGGCGGAGAGACATGGGGGTGGTGAAATGCTCTAAGATGTGCTTGCCATGAACATATGCATCAAGAGAAGCTTAAGTAAATGACTATTGTTAGGGGGGGCTGAGCCCCTGCTCGTCCCCCCTTTCCTCCGTCCCTGTGTACGTGCATGTACGCACTACGCACATTTAGGTAACTAGTAGTCTTGCACGTTCACGCACGTCTCAACTAAATTTTGTGAACACATCATTCTTTATTTATTACGAAGTAGTAATACTACTGTAGTATGTTGAACTATCGTCGAATTTATGAAAATATAGTCAGCATGCAACATCAGACAAGATCACTCATACATGTTTAATACCTTACCTTGAAATTAGTCAGCGAGCAACATCCGGCAAGATCACTCATACATGTTTAATTTCCTCATTCACAAAATGAAGCATGACGAACTTGCAAAATGGAAATGAGTGTTCAAAAGAGACATGCAAATGGAAAAGTTTCAAGGGAATCAAAAGTTATGTTATATATTTTTTTAAAGTGAAATATACTCTCATCTAACTAACTCTAACATGCGGATATAAGAATGTAAAATATTCCATGCGGAATAATACAACAAAGTGCATACAGATGAAATATATGATCAATGGAAGAATAATTAATAACTCATATTTATTCTTAAAGGTCTACAGGAAATAGTATACACGCTGGTCCAAACTCGAGAGAGTTAAGCAGATCGGCCTAACCATGGATTGACCATATTCTTTTAATCCTGCAAATAAGCCTAGTAGATTATTAAGGCATCCCTCGTCAAGAATTATGCATGAAGGATGATGTACAACACATGGAATCATGCTAACATAATTAATAACCACACTGTCAATCTATCAATCCATATTAAACTGATATCACTACCCTATGGTTAGACATGAAGTAGGCAAGGTATAGCAGCAGCACAATCATAAAGGCATAACTTTGTGTGAAATGGCTAAACTGTATGTAAGCTGCTTCTTAGGATTCCTAGACAATAGCATGATACACATTGGAGTAGATTCCGTAAATTGAACGAAGATATAGGAGCTTCTAATCAATTTCAGAAGACCAAGATGGTGTGCAGTGGCTTTGCTCTTCTGCGTCTTCGACATCTGTCAAGTAAAAGATAAGTAAAGAACATAGTCGCAGGGTTCAGAAAGGGATACATTTACATTTGATTAACACTTTGAAATGACCATGTTCACTTGCCAAGTACTTCAAGAGAAGCTTGACATGATGCTGATATGAGTAGTAGTTTCTCGCTACTTCACAACAATTTAGTTATTCTCAAGCTAGTGAACAGAGAATACAAAGTTAATCGCTATGATTTCTTCCAAATAAAGCAGGTATGCAACTCATAAAGCAGGCTCTACATGTGTGGCAGGAATATTGTTGTGTACCAAGGGGCAAGCAGCATAGTTCAATAATCCAACATAAAATACCTAAATCGAATTGTTTCATCGAAATTATAAATATTTCAAATTTTGGAGTTACTGAAACTCGGAACCGAAGTTGGCACATAACCAAGCAACTCAAATCCTCTCTAGAACCATCCAAACTGAACCAATAATATAGTTCGATGGTGCAAATTAAGCATGTAACAACTTGAGCTCAGTTGTAGAAATGGAGTACAACTTGCGCAACATTAGAACAGGTGGAAACTATAGAAAATTAGAGATAAAATCAGTTCAGAACGAAAGTATAAACAACCAGGGTCAATATGCCTTGCCATTTCAGTTGCATAATCCTTGCTCAGATAAAACTGATAATCAGCAAACGCTATATATTTTGGATCCCTCTCAAATCTAATTAATTTACAGTTACCTCTGATTGTTCTTATAACAAATTAATCAACAATAAAGTGATCGCCAATTGCACTGTCTACTTATGTCTTTATGAATGCAAGTGGAAACTACCGAGGTTCTGTAAATAAAGATTGACCAGTAGCTTTTCCTGAACTAGAAGGAACAAAGTCTTAGTTCTCACCCCAGAGAGTGGAGACCACATCATGTCATTCTTTTGTGACGATACATCTCTGATCTTCAGATTTCATCTCATTTAAATTTTCATTCTCTACAATCAAGTACATATACACTCTGTTAAAACAAATTCACTTCAGGACCGAGTATTCCAATGTAGTTTTATGTCCATATTTCCTCTTAAGTTAAATGTATTAGAAACTATCATCATGAAGATAATAGGAAAAATGCATGGTTTCTGACTGCAAAAATATCATGGTTCCTGGTAAGGCGCTTCATAGAAATGGAATAAAACAATATGGCACAAACTTCTTTTCAACCTACAAGAGAAATTCCCAAGAGTATGTATCTAGTTATCTACCATCGTTGACGTGAAACAACTCCATTGAGAACGAAAGCACCAGGACCATGATACATGAATCTTACAATCTTCAACTGTGTCGATACAATTCCATTGAGATTTTTTTGCGCGAAAATTCCATTGAGGTTTGGATAAATTGATTCAATGTTGTAGCCAACTGATTAATAAAAATAATATATAAATTCAGAATTGCATAGAGTAGCAGTCGCTTTCAATTATACGCTGCTTTGCATACATTGTTCATAAATTTTTACTAAGAGAACCGAAGTTGCCTACGATACAGATGAAAGATGATTTCAATCAGATAAAGAGCACGTACCCTAGCTATGAACCCAAACAACGCCGGCCTCGACTCCCGCTTCGCCACCGGAGTTGACTCCACGCACGTCATTGGCTCGTTGCAGTCCATGTCGGCGCAGAGGTATAGGGAATGGCTTTGGCGGGAGTCCAAGAAGGTGTAGCGGCGACCCTCCCCCCAAACATATGAGGCGAGGAAGGACAGATGCAGCTGTCTTGCCAGAACCAGAGCCGGCGCTAGACAACATGTAGGAGCAATAATCCTCAAATCAACATGTGATAGTGTTTGGAGATCTCCTGTTTCCTTGGCAAATTTCACAGCTGTAAGCAATAATTGTATACAAGTTAGTCTCTGCTTTTATTCTTAGATTACATAAAATTTTACGGTTAAAGGCTGAATGTATCCTATAAATGGCTAGTGTCACCATACTGTTGTAGGAAACAAACAATGATTATGTCACACAACTCAGTAATGTCACATGTTTGCCCCAAAGATATACAACCAGATTGATATTCCACTGTCCATCGCCAAGATGTTCCACATGTATATCCTAATGTTCTTGACATGCGCTGAAGGTTAATCGAAACTGAACCAAACAAATTGTCAAAATTGTGACTGTTGCTGCTACTTGCGTTCTGATTTCTTAACTGCATTCCCCACTTAAACATGCCAACCAATACTTGTACAAATTAATCCACAAACTGTACAGAAATATGGTGTCAACCTTACTTGACGAACTCGGAGACGGGCTTGATGGTCTCGATTGGAGTCGGCATCGCGCACCCCCGCACAGTAATCAGGCGCCTTGAGGAGGAGGTGAGCACGGCACCACCAGAGAGGACCGCGTTGGCGTCCACCAAAGCCACTGCCGCGCAGACGCTTTCGGTGCATCTGGACACGATCTGGTCACCGCCATTGCTGCCGACCGTCTCCTGCTGCACCATCGTGGCAGCCCCCCACGCCCAAGGGACCTTTGTCCGCGGCGGGGCAGGCGAAGGGGCGGGAAAGCCGCGGCTGGGGCGAGAGATGACCGCGCTTCTCAATCGGAGAGGGAGTTATGGCGGAGGTGGCGGAGATGCGGGGAGGACGACAATGGTGGCGCGAGGTTTCCTGGAATTGTGCGTGCAGTTGTTTGGGATGTTTCTGCTTTCCTTTTTTTCAGCCACGGTTGTTGCATTGATGGGTGATGTCTATGCACGATTCTATTATTGCAGACAGTGTTGGGCCTCCAAGAGCAGAGGTTTGTAAAACAGCAGCAAGTTTCCCTTAAGTGAATCACCCAAGGTTTATCGAACTCGGGGAGGTAGAGGTCAAAGATATCCCTCTCAAGCAACCCTGCAATTAAGATACAAGAAGTCTCTTGTGTCCCCAACACACCTAATACACTTGTCAGATGTATAGGTGCACTAGTTCGGCGAAGAGATAGTAAAATACAAGTAATAAGGATGATTATAAGTAGTAATTGCAATCTGAAATAAAAATGGCAGCAAGCAAACATGTAGCAGAACTTGTTGTAAACGGTGTTTCAATGCTTAGAAACAAGGCCTAGGGATCATACTTTCACTAGTGGACACTCTCAACAATGACAACATAATTGAATAAATAAATGCTACTCTCAAACACTCTCTTGTTGGATAACGAACCTCATTCATTGTGTAGGGCTGCAAAAGCACACCTCAAGTCGGAGTAAACAAACGCCACAACGTCATAAAGGAGTCACATACGATGCGCACACTGTCACCACCACACCGTGGAGAGTGACTCCGGAGTTCATATTAAAGTAACCTCTAGAGTGGCATAATAGATAAAGAGTAACATCTACTTATTCAACTAGATTACAAAGCTCATGATCACATAAAGATCACACCATGGGAGAAAGATAAACCACATAGCTACCGGTAGAGCCCTCAGCCTCGGGGGAGAACTACTCCCTCCACATCATGAGAGGCAGCAACAGCGATGAAGATGGTGGTGGAGTCGATGGAGATGGCTCCGGGGGCACTTCCCCATCCCGGCAAGGTACCGGAACAGAGACTTATGTCCCCCGAAACTTGTCGTCAATGGCGGCGGCGCTGCGGAACCCTTGGTGGAATATGACTGATTGTTCTAGGGTTTTCGCGTCGGAGAGAATAAATAGGCGAAGGGGCGATGTCGGTGGAGGCCCGAGGCCCACTCCCCACATAGCGGCGTGGCAGGGGGCCCACCCGCACCATGGGGTGGGGACGGCGCCTCGGTGCCCCCCTTCGTCTCTCCTTCGGACTTCGTGAACGTGTCGGAAAAATAGGAACGTGGCATTTTGTTTCGTCCAATTCCGAGGATATTTGCAGAACATCTTTTTCTGAAACCAAAAACCGCAGAAAACAGGAACTGGCACTGTGGCATCTTGTTAATAGGTTAGTCCCAGAAAATGCATAAAAATGCTATGAAGTGTGAATAAAACATGTAGCAATTAATATAATATAAGCATGGAACATAAGAAATTATAGATACGTTGGAGACGTATCAAGCATCCCCAAGCTTAGTTCTACTCGTCCTCGAGTAGGTAAAACGATAACAACAAATAATTTCTTAGGTGACATGCTACCACATAATCTTGATCAAATAATATTGTAAAGCATATGACATGAATGAAGTGACTCAAGGCAATGGTCTATAGTTTGCTAACAAATAGATAATGAGTAAACACTGAATCATATAAGCAAAAGCTTTTCATAAATAGTACTTTCAAGACAAGCATAATTTTTTTTTGCATAAGAGTTAACTCATAAAGCAATAGATTCTAAGTAAAAGGCATTGAAGCAACACAAAGGAAGATTAAGTTTCTGCAATTGCTTTCAACTTGTAACTTGTATATCTCATGGATAATTGTCAACACAAAGCAATATAATAAGTGCAATAAGTAAACATATAAGAATTGTTGCACACAAAGTTGACACAAGTGTTTGCTTCAGGGATAGAAAGGAGTAGGTAAACTGACTCAACAATAAAGTAAAAGATAGGCCCTTCGTAGAGGGAAGCAGGGATTAAATCATGTGCTAGAGCTTTTTAAGTTTTTGAAAACATATAGAGAGCATAAAGTAAGTGTTTGAGAGGTGTTTGTTGTTGTCAACAAATGGCAGTGGGCACTCTATCCCCTTATCACCCAAACTTTCAAGAGCGGCTCCCATGAAGGACGTTATTTCTACCCAAGGGTAGATCATCCCTCTTCTCTTTTGTTTACACATGCATATTTATAAATTGGTATGACACTCCTCCCAACCTTTGCTTACACAAGCCATGGCTAACCGAATCCTCGGGTGCCTTCCAACAATCACATACCATGGAGGAGTGCATATTTGATAGTTTAACATTTTGGATTTGCTTCTGATAAATCATTGGCAAGCATGTGAAGAGAATCAAATGGTTAAAGTTATAATTAATTGGGACTGGGCACCCCATTTGCCAGCTCTTTTTGCAAGTTATTGGATAAGCGGATGTATATGCCACTAGTCCATTGGTGAAAGTCTGCCATGAGTAAATGACAAGGTGATAGAGTAAACGCCACATACTTCCTCATGAGCTATAAAACATTGACACAAATAAGGAGTAATAGATTTTGAATAGTTTAAAAGTAGTATATGAATTATTTACTTGGAATGGCAGAAAATACCACATAATAGGTAGATATGGTGGACACAAATGGCATGGGTTTTGGCTCAAGGTTTTGGATGCATGAGAAGTATTCCCTCTCAGTACAGAGTTTAGGCTAGTAAGGTTGTTTGAAGCAAACACAAGTATAAACCGGTACAGCAAGACTCACATGAAAACATATTGCAAGTATTACAAGACTCTACACTGTCTTTCCTTGTTGCTCAAACACTTTTACCAGAAAATATCTAGACCTTAGAGATACCAATCATGCGAGCCAAATTTCAACAAGCTCTACGGTAGTTCTTTACTAATAGGCTTTTAACTACATGATGCAAGAGCTTAAACATGAAATACTTGAGAGCTCAAAACAATTGCAAAGTGTCAAATAAAACAAGACAATGATCTATATGAGTGTCTTTTCGATATACCATATACCACATGTTGCATTTTCTGTTTCCAACCAAACACCAATCAACTTATTTCAACAAAAACTCTCCAAGTAGTTTACAAATGAAACAAGAGAGTACTATTCCACAAGAATTAACAGCTCTAAAAGAGATGTATGAAAAACAGGAGCTAAAAACATAGCAGTAGCTAGATAAGAATACTCAAAAGATATAAGTGAAGAATATGAGTATTCACATGAAAAAGCGGAGCGTGTCTCTCTCCCACACAAGAATGCTAGGATCCAACTTATTCAGAAAATAAAAACAACAAAGCGAAAATAAAAGCACACAGATGCTCCAAGTAAAATACATAAGATGTGGAAGAATTAAAATATAGTTTCACTAGAGATGACATGATAAGTTGTTGATGAAGAAGGGGATGCCTTGGGCATCCCCAAGCTTAGACGCTTGAGTCTTCTTGAATATTGCTAGGGTGACCCACGGGGGCATCCCCAAGTGTAGGCTTTTCACTCTTCTTGATCACATCATATCATCCTTCTCGCTTGCTCCTTGAAAACTTCCGCCACACCAAACTCAAAGTAATTCTCATTAGAGGGTTAGTGCATAATCAAAAATTCACATGTTCTACTGTGACACAATCATTACCAAAGCTTCTGGATATTAACTACAGCCACTGATGTTTTATGGAGCAAAGAAATCCAATCAAACATAGTAAAAGAGGCAATGCAAAATAAAAGGCAGAATCTGTCAAAAACAGAACAGTCTGGAAAGACGAATTTTTTCGAGGCACTTAACTTGCTCAGATGCGAAAAATCAAAACTAATAAAAGTTGCGTACATACATAAGGATCATGCGTGATATTTTTCAGAATTTTTCAATTTTTCTGGAGTGAATACAGCTCAAAACGTTGGACAGCAAAAATCTGTCACTGCGCAGAAATCCAAATCTAGTATCAACTTTCAACTAGAGACTTTACTTGGCACAACAATGCAATAAAATAAAGATACAAAGGATTTTTTATAGAAGTAAGCAAGCTCCTTGACTCAAATAAAAGAAAATTGCAGAAGTAAAACAATGGGTTGTCTCCCAGGAGCGCTTTTCTTTAAAGCCTTTTAGCTAGGCATGAAATTTTTTATAATGCTCGCATATGTATAAGAGTTGAATATAAAAGAGCATCAAGAAGCAAATATCAAACATATTTAAGTCTAACCCACTTCCTATGCAAAGAAATCTTGTAAGAAAATAAATCAATGAAGCACAAAGTGACTAGCATAGGAAGGCAAAACAAGTGAAACATCAAAATTTTCAACAAAAAGGGAGGAGACTTAATATTATTGTGATTTATGAAGCCATGTCTCCCTCTCTCATTATGACCAGTAGGTCTTAAAGTAACCATCAAATAAAAGCAAATCAAGAGAAATCTCAAATCTTTCATCATAAAGAGAGGTGTTTTAATAATATCAAAATTTCCACAACCATATTTTCCTCTCTCAAAATAATTTTCAGCGGCATCATGAATAAACTCAACAATATAGCTATCACATAAAGCATTATTATCATGATCCATAAGCATAACAGTACCATTACTCTCCACATAAGCATAATCATTAATAATAGTGGGAGTAAAAGTATCACATCCATCATTGTAATCATCATAAATTGGAGGCATAGAATAATCATAATGAATTTTATCCTCAATAGTAGATGAACTGAAAAAATCATATTCATCATTGTAAACATCATATATAGGAGGCATATCATAATCAACATAAACTATATCCTCACTAGTAGGTGGAGTGAAAATATCACAATCATTATAATCATCATATATTGGAGGCAAAGTATTATCAAAGCAAATTTCCTCCTTAAAGCTTGGGGGACTTAAAATATCATATTCATCACAACCTGCTTCCCAAGCTTAGACTTTTCCATAGCATTAGCAATAATGGTGTTCAAAGAATTCATGCTAATAACATTGATCTCACTATTATGCAAACAAGCATCCATAGGTTTTTTAATTTTCTCTTCAAAAGCATCATGTCCTAATTCAATATAAATTTCATAAAGATCTCTAATTTTTTTATTGTTTTCCATTAAGCCTAACTAGTGAAAATAAAAACAAGAAAAAAAAAGAAATAATTGCAGAATCTAAATGAGATACCTTCCAACACTTACCTCCCCGGCAACGGCGCCAGAAAATAGCTTGATGTCTACGCACGATTCTATTCTTATAGACAGTGTTGGGCCTCCAAGAGCAGAGCTTTGTAGAACAGCAGCAAGTTTCCCTTAAGTGAATCACCCAATGTTTATCGAACTCAGGGAGGTAGAGGTCAAAGATATCCCTCTCAAGCAACCCTGCAATTAAGATACAAGAAATCTCTTGTGTCCCCAACACACCTAATACACTTGTCAGATGTATAGGTGCACTAGTTCGGTGAAGAGATAGTGAAATACAATTAATATGGATGATTATAAGTAGTAATTGCAATCTGAAATAAAAATGGCAGCAAGCATATTGGGTTACGCGTACGGTAAATTAAAAAATTCACGTATTGCTACGCAACCCTTATTCCAGGATCTACTATCAAGATACATGCGAATACGAAGATCCGAAGATCTAGTTTAGTATACGTTACCAACACCGTAGATTGTGGAAGAACGTGTTGATGACGTAGTCGATGTAGTCGTACGCGGTCTCTTCTCAACCAAGCCTAGTAGAGAGATTCCGACGCCTTCTTCTCCTTTGCTTCACCACCTTGTTCAACAGCTGAAGGGTGCAACGTCTATGATGAGGAACCCCTCCGAGAGCTTGCACACGTACACTAGAAAGGTTCAGCAGGGCTTCGCCGTCCAAGCTTGAAGTCTGCTGGTGTATATGAAGGTGGAGATCTCAATACATGAGAAGGAGAGATAGAGAGAGATTAGATCTAGTCTAATCGGATAGGTCGCCTCTAATTAGAGGTCCCTCTAATCCAACTAGAGATCTAAACTTGAGAGCTTGACGCGAGATTTCTCTCTTGTCTATTTGGTGTCTATTGTGTGCAATTGCTTGTTCCCACAACTAGAGGGGTGGGGTTTATAAAGGAGCCCAAGGGGTAGGGAGACTTGGGAAGGAGGAAACCTTCCCCTAGTCCAATTGGACAAAGATTGGACAAGGGGAAAGTCCCCTTGCCCAATTCAGTATGGGAGGATGAGTTGGGGTTGCACCCCAACTCTCCTCCCTCTCTCCCTTCCTTGCACCGGCCGGACGGGTGGGGCCCACCCTTGGCCGCTGATACGTCCATTTTGCATCACTATTTTATATCATAATTTGTCATTATCTATCCTTATATTTCATATTAATACATGATACTTATGTTATTTTGCATGTTTGATGATTATTGGGAATTATCCTTCCGGAGTCAGGTTTCTGCTGGAAAAAGCGTCGTCAAGTCAGCATATCAGCGGAACTCCAAAAATCACGAAACCAATTCTGGGGGTCTTATAATGTCAGATGCCGGAGGCAGCCAAAAGGAGGCAGCCAGGTGGGCCAGGTGGGCCCCACGCCACACCTGGGCGCGGCTGGCCTGTGGGCCGCGCCCAGCTATGGCGTGGCCACCTGGGTCCACCCCCCAGGTTGCCTCTTCGCGTATATCTGCCTCCCGAAAACCTAAGCACGGGGGGACGTCCACGAAATATTCCGCCGCCTCCACGGGACGGAAACCACCGAGAGAGAAAGAGCTCTCTGGCAGGGAGATCCTGCCGGGGAAATTCCCTCCCGGAGAGGGGAAATCATCGCCATCGTCATCGTCATCACGCTGGACTTCATCGGGATCATCATCACCACCATCCACTGCGCCATCACCATCATCTCCACCGACTCCACATCCATCTTGCTGTAACATCTAGGGCTGTACCTTGTCTAGTTCATTGGGGAGACTCTCCCGGTGTTGATTACTCCTTGTTATTGATGCTATTGAGTTTGTTTGGTGGATTAGTGTTCATGTCCAGATTGTTATTCATTGCCATATCATCTCTGATCATGATCCATATGATGTCTTGTGAGTAGTTTGTAGTTCTTGAGGACATGGGGAAGTCATGTTGTTAGTAGTGAAATAATGCTGCGTTAATATTTAATGGTTTGATATTTAAGTTGTGGTGTCATTCTTCTAGTGGTGTCATGTGAACGTCGACTACATGACACTTCACCTTTATGGGCCTAGGGGAATGCATCGTGTACCTAGCTTGCTAGTTGAGGGGTTGCCGGAGTGACAGAAACCTGAACCCCCGTTAGTAAGATAGTGCACGAGGGAGCGTAGGGTCTCAGAGTTTAAAGCTGTGGTTAGATTTATCTTAATTACTTTTCTGCATTCGCGGATGCTTGCAGGGGGTATAATCACAAGTGCGTATTAGTCCTAGGAAGGGCGGTGCGTTAGCATAGATTCACCCACACAACACTTATCAAAACAATGAAGATTAACCAGTTGCACGAAGCGAAAGCACTTGACGAAATTCCCATGTGTCCTCAGGAACATTTGTCTCTTATAAGTAACACACTCGGCTTGTCCTTTGCACTCAAAAGGATTGGGCCACTCGCTGCATTTGTTGCCGCGCTCGTTTATTTACTTGCACTGTTTTTACCTGCTGTTTCGAATACTACTGAAAACCTGTCTGCTAGCTTTTACAGTGAATTCTTGATCAAAACTACTTGCCAGCACCTTCTGCTCCTCGTTGGGTTCGACACTCTTATTTATCGAAAGTACTGCGATACACCCCCTATACTTGTGGGTCATCAAGACTATTTTCTGGCGCCGTTGCCGGGGAGTGAAGCGCTATTGGTAAGGAAATTGGTAAGGAAATTATTTACTGTAATGACTGTTATGGAGTCAAATCCATTTGGTTCGCTGTTTGGGAGGACTACTACCACTGCTACGGTAGTAGATGATCCTCCATCTGCTGAGATTGTTCCATTTAAAATACCTACGAAAATTGTTGGACGTATTATGGATAACCGCTATGATGGAACTGTTCATCCTGGTAATCATTTGCTTTATATACATGAACTATGCGGTTTGTTCAAGTGTGCAGGTATTTCGATGGACATTATTAAAAGGAAATTATTTACTCTGTCGCTGGATGGCAGAGCTGCTGAATGGTATAGTCTGCTGAAGAATGGTCCTTCATTGAGCTGGGCTGAAATTGTCCCTCTCTTTTATTACAAGTTTTATCCTCCAAGTGAGATTCATAAGGATCGGAATTCTATATTCACTTTTTGGCCTTATGAGGGAGAAAGTATTGCCCAAGCTTGGGGGAGATTGAAATTATTAATGCTCAAATGCCCTGTTCATGGGATTCCAAGTAATATTGTCATCAATAACTTTTATGCAAGACTTTCCTATCATGATAAAGATTTATTGGACACTTCTTGTTCTTGGTCATTCACTCGTATGAAGGATGAAGATAAATGGGATCTTCTTGATCGTATCCAGGAAAATACTGAAGGATGGGAGAACGACAAAGGTAGGGAGTCAGGTATAAATTATGATTTCGAATGCATTAAATCCTTTATGGAGACTGATAGTTTTCGTAATTTTAATGCTACTTATGGTCTTGATTCTCAAGTTGTTGTTAATTACTTTAAGGCCTTTGCCTCGTATCTCGATATTCCTAGACAAGGTTGGGAAAAGTATCATGAACCTTATGAAGATAATGCTAATTTGCTCTTGCTAAAAATGTTGAAGTTCAAACTGTTGATCGCATTATACCAGAACCCTATATTGAAAAAATACCTTTTCCTGTTAAAGTAAAAGAACACTCTATTTTGGCTAGTGTGGTTAGCAAAAGTGAACGTAAACCTAGGGAACCTGATGAGCAAATTAGTGTAGAACATGAAGTAGCTATGGTTAAGGAACTTGTAACTGAAAATGTAGAAGGAGGTCATATTGTGTTTTGTGAAGAAGCTTCTAACATGGTTACACATCCTAAAAGAGCTCGAAAGCCTAGTGTTCCTGTGCTTTCTGTTAAAATAGGTGAGCATTGTTATTATGGTCTCTGTGATATTGGTGCTAGTTCCAGCGCTATCCCTTATGCTCTCTACAAGGAAATCAGGAAGGAAATTGATCCTTGCGAATTGGAAGATATTGATGTGGTTATTCAGCTTGCTAATAGGGAAACTATCTGTCCAGTTGGCATTGTCAGAGATGTTGAAGTTTTATGTGGTAAGACTAAATACCCTGCTGATTTCTTAGTTCTCGGTTCTGCTGCTAGTGACTCTTGTCCTATTATTTTTGGTAGACCTTTCCTGAATACTTGTGGTGCTATTATTGACTGTCAAAAAGAGAAAAATTTACTAGATTCGATGGAGAGTCTTATGAGTTTAATTTTTCAAAATTTGCTAAGAATCATTATGAACCTGAAATGCCTAATGAGAACTTTCAAGTTGAACAGCTTGCTTCTATTGCTGTTGGTCCTAACAATGCTTTGCAGCAATTTTTGGAAGACCACGAAAGTGAAGTTTTTGCAGAAGAAAGAAGGGAGATTGACGACATCTTTCTGCGTCAACCTCAAATGCTTAGGCATGATTTACCTGTGGAGGACCTGGGAATTGCGCCCCCTCCTAAAGAAGACCCTGTTTTTGATCTTAAGCCTTTACCTGATAATCTTAAGTATGTTCATATTGATGATAAGAAAATATATCCTGTTATTATTAGTTCTAAACTTTCAGGAGATGAAGAAGCAAAATTATTGCAAGTTCTGAAGAAACATAGAGGCGCAATGGGCTATACTCTTGATGATTTAAAAGGGATTTCTCCTGCTATATGTCAGCATGCTATTAATATTGAGCCTGATGCCAAGCCTGTTGTTGAGCATCAACGTCGTTTAATTCCTAAGATGAAGGAAGTGGTAAGAAATGAGGTATTAAAACTTCTTGAAGCAGGTATAATTTATCCTATTGCTGATAGTAGATGGGTTAGTCCTGTTCATTGTGTTCCTAAGAAAGGAGGAATAACTGTTGTGCCTAATGAAAATGATGAGCTTATTCCTCAGAGAGTTGTAGTTGGTTATAGAATGTGCATTGATTTTCGTAAGGTCAATAAGGTTACTAAGAAAGATCATTATCCTTTGCCTTTTATTGATCAGATGTTAGAAAGGTTGTCTAAGAAAACTCATTTTTGTTTCCTTGATGGTTATTCTGGTTTTTCCCAAATAGCTGTTAGAAAGGAAGATCAGGAGAAAACCACTTTTACCTGTCCTTATGGTACTTATGCTTATAGACGTATGCCTTTTGGTTTATGTAATGCTCCTGCTACTTTTCAGAGATGCATGTCTGCTATTTTTCACGGTTTTTGTGAAGAAATTGTGGAAGTCTTCATGGACGATTTCTCCGTCTATGGAACTTCTTTTGATAACTGTTTGCACAATCTTGACAAAGTTTTGCAGAGATGTGAAGAAACCAATCTTGTTCTTAATTGGGAGAAATGCCATTTTATGGTTAATGAAGGCATTGTTCTTGGGCATAAAATTTCTGAAAGAGGTATTGAAGTTGATAGAGCTAAAGTGGAAGCAATTGAGAAAATGCCATGCCCCCGAGATGTGAAAGGTATTCGTAGTGTTCTTGGTCATGCTGGTTTTTATAGAAGGTTTATTAAAGATTTCTCTAAAATTTCAAAGCCACTTACCAATCTTCTTCAAAAGGATGTTCCATTTGTTTTTGATGACGAGTGTAAAGAGGCATTCGAAATTTTGAAGAAGGCTTTAATAACTGCTCCTATTGTTCAACCACCAGACTGGACTTTACCATTTGAAATTATGTGTGATGCTAGTGATTTTGCTGTAGGTGCTGTTTTAGGACAGCGAGTAGATAAAAAGTTAAATGTTATTCATTATGCTAGTAAGACTCTTGATGCAGCTCAAAAGAATTATGCTACTACTGAGAAGGAATTTTTAGCAGTAGTGTTTGCTTGTGATAAGTTTAGACCTTATATTGTTGATTCTAAGGTAACTATTCATACTGATCATGCTGCTATTAAATACCTTATGGATAAGAAGGATGCTAAGCCTAGACTTATTAGATGGGTTCTCCTGTTACAAGAGTTCGATTTGCATATTGTTGATAGAAAAGGTGCTGAAAATCCTGTTGCTGATAATCTGTCTAGATTAGAAAATATAATGCATGATCCTATTCCTGTTGATGACAATTTTCGAAATGAGCAGTTGGCTTCTATAAAGGTAAATTCGAATGATTGTCCCTGGTATGCTGATTATGCTAACTTTATTGTTGCCAAGTATTTGCCTCCAACTTTTACTTATCAGCAAAGGAGGAAATTCTTCTGTGACTTGAGGCATTATTTTTGGGATGACCCACATTTATATAGAGAAGGAGTTGATGGTATTATGAGAAGATGTGTTCCAGAGCATGAGCAGAAGGAAATATTGGATAAATGCCATGGTAGTGCTTATGGAGGACATCACGCCGGAGATAGAACTGCACAAAAGGTTCTACAATCAGGTTTTTATTGGCCTACTCTTTTTAAAGATGCAAGAAAATTTGTTTTGACCTGTGATCAATGTCAGAGAGTTGGGAATATTAGTAGACGTAATGAGATGCCTATGAATTATTCTCTTGTTATTGAACCTTTTGATTGTTGGGGATTTGACTTTATGGGTCCTTTTCCCGCTTCAGATGGTTATACTCATATTCTAGTTGCTGTTGATTATGTTACTAAGTGGGTAGAGGCTATACCAACCTCTAGTGCTGATGGTAAGACTTCCTTAAAAATGCTTAAGGATGTTATTTTCTCGAGGTTTGGTGTGCCTAGATATCTCATGACTGATGGTGGTTCACACTTTATTCATGGTGGTTTTAGAAAAACTCTTGCTAAATATGGTGTCAATCACAGAATTGCTTCACCGTATCATCCTCAAACTAGTGGTCAAGTAGAGTTATCAAATAGAGAAATTAAGTTGATTTTGCAAAAGACTGTCAATAGGTCTAGAAAGAATTGGGCTAGAAAGCTTAATGATGCTTTGTGGGCTTATAGAACAGCATATAAAAATCCTATGGGCATGTCTCCTTATAAAATGGTTTATGGAAAAGCTTGTCATTTACCTCTAGAATTAGAACACAAGGCCTATTGGGCAATCAAAGAGCTTAATAGAGATTTCAAATTAGCTGGTGAGAAAAGGTTGCTAGAGTTAAGCTCTCTAGATGAATGGAGAAGTGAAGCATATGAAAATGCTAAACTTTTCAAAGAGAAAGTTAAGAGATGGCATGACAAGAGAATTTTAAAAAGAGAATTTTGCATAGGTGATAAAGTTTTATTGTATAGGTCTCGTCTCAGATTTTTTGCAGGAAAATTACTCTCAAAATGGGAAGGACCTTACATTGTGGAAGAAGTTTATCGTTCTGGTGCAATAAAAATTAATTCACTTGACGGTGACAAACCTCAAGTTGTTAATGGGCAGAGACTTAAACATTATATTTCTGGAGAATCTTATAATGAAAATGTTGATATTATTCAAATGGTATCTCCGGAGGAATTTATTAAAACTCAGAAACAGGAAACTGCAGAGTCTGATTTGAAGTAGGTATGATTTCGGTAAGAAAAAGTCCGCGTTTTACTTCGAAACTTTTATATTAGTTATATTTATACAATTTTGGAAATATCAAGACGAATAAGTGCCGGAGGAGGTGCCCGAGGGCACCACGCCACAGCAGGGCGCGGGCCCCACCTGGGCCGCGCCCAGCTATGGCGTGGTCGCCTCGGAGACCCCCTCCGACTCCGCTTCGCCCTGTGCTTTCCTTTTCACGCGTTATTTTCTGCTATATATTTACCCGGATCTCCCGAGGTCCGTATCTCGTGTTTTCGTCGCGTTTGTTTTCGAGCTGTTTCTGCCAGGGTTGTAGAAGTCTAGAGCACCATGGTCGCCTCCAACAACCCTGACAAGGAGGGCCTGAAGAAAGATCTGAAAGACCAAGATGCTGAGGAGGAGAAGGAGAAGACTGAAGCTGTCGGTGAAGAAGAGGAAGATCCAAGTCCTATTCCCACCGCTACCGTTGCAAGCATCGGAGTGGTGCAGAACAAGCCCAGGGCCAGGCAGGGCGCGAGGATGAGCACTGGTGGGAGAGTTCCTCGTCGCTTCCTAGCTCCAAGAACACTTCCTTCAGATACCAAAAGGCCTTTTCACACTCTCATCCATAAGTATCCCTTTGAAAAAGTTCCAGAATCAGAATTGCCCAGTAGCTGGGATATGGATCGTTCTGACCATGCAGGAAAAGGGAGCTCCAAAGCTGAAGAGAAGTGGGGTAACAACTCCAAAAGCTGGGATTCACCCTCTGACAGGATGATGAACCGCATTGAGCAGAATTCAGAGCTTGTCCGCACCCTCATTGGTAGAGTTGATGAGTTAATGGAGCTTGCCGAGAAGCTCATTAGAGGGGCGCCACCACCATCACCGCCAAGGGAGTAATTCACCATGGGTAACAACACACTCCCAGCTTGTTTCAAGCTTGGGGGGGTGTTTTCAGTATCACCATCTTTATCTTTATCTTTATCTTTATATTTTTGCTTAGTACCATGAGTAGAGAAGTTATCATATGAGATAGTTTGCAATGTGGAGTATCACTCCTTAGTTGGTTATCGTTGTATCCGTTGGTGTGAGGTTTATTGTGATGGAATATTAATGAGAAGCTTTATCTTTACTTTCTGCACACTTTATTTTAGCCAGCAAGTCCTTTGTCATATGCTGATCTTGTTACATTAGTATTGGCATCACTTTGGGTGCAGCAAGTAAATTTAGTTGGTTGTGGCAAACTTAGACTGGTCAGTAGTATCAATACTTTTTACACTTAAGTAGAAAAGAGGGAACTGGTTGCAATAACATTATCCCTATTGTTTTCCTCTTTGTTGGCCAATGAGTTTATTATTCTTGAATTAAAGTGTTTTGTGCCCACAAAGTAGATAGCATGGTTGTTCTATTAGATCTATAAGTGTTTGTCTCTCTCAATTCTTGTGCTTGCTACTAAACCTTGCTAGCCTAAAACCTTGTACTGAGAGGAGATACTTCTCGTGCATCCAAAACCCTGAACCAAAGCACTCCATTCGTGTCCACCATAACTACCTATCATGTAGTGTTCGCACTACTCCAAGTACATTTTCTCGTGTGCTACCTTTAACTATTCAAAACTATTATTATATCCCTTTTTGTGTCACTGTTCACCAAGCTCATAAGGACGTGGTAGCAGATGTGTCATCTTCCATGCTAACTGATTTACAAGGATTGGCAGCTTCATCTGCTTCTCCACCTTTTATTTTGCATTAAAAGAGCTGGTTAGTCCACCCTATAAATAAATAAATAAATAGACACTCCTCCACGGTGATTGTTGGTCGGCAACCGAGGATTCGGTCAAGCCATGGTTTGTGGAAAGAAATGGTTGGGAGGAGTGTCATCAATAAGTGCTTGTTACAAGTGCAGTTCTATAAACTCTCGGAACCGCTCTAAAAGTTAATTAGTATGGAAGATGACAAGGATTCTACCACTGATTTGTTGACCAATAGCATACACCTCTCAAAGCAATATTTTTACACTCTCTATGCCTTCGGGAACTAAAAAGCTCTAGCACACGTTTTAATCCCTGCTTCCCTCTGCGAAGGGCCTATCATTTATTTATTGTTGAGTCAGTAAACCTATTCCCTCTATCCCGAGCAAGCACTCGAATTGTTATAGATACAATCATTTATAGTTCATAATATTTCCTATCATGTTTTGTCTACTTTGCTTGAGCACATGAAGTTTTATCTTTGAGAATATGACTTTGACAGTTTTCTTTGGAATGTGAAAGGAACAGTGATGATTGAGCAACTCTATTTCTGCAATATAGCTCTAGTATAAAGACTCTTCTTGAAAGATAAGTTAGAATGTTGATTGTTCTCTGACCAAGAACACAGTTTGCCACATCCAATTGGTTTGCTTAATGTACCTTTATTTGTGGTTGTTCCATTACTTGTTCCAAGTTAAGTAGAATGTGTAGAGACTGCTGTTTAAAATGACTTGTTTAGCTGAGTAAATACTGATGCTTCTTGTCCGTATTCTTTATTATCGACACTTCACTCCATAAACATGTGGACTTGTTTACTGAGCTCAGTTTTCGCTTGGGGACAAGCGAGTCTAAGCTTGGGGGGAGTTGATACGTCCATTTTGCATCACTATTTTATATCATAATTTGTCATTATCTATCCTTATATTTCATATTAATACATGATACTTATGTTATTTTGCCTTATTTTGCATGTTTGATGATTATTGGGAATTATCCTTCCGGAGTCAGGTTTCTGCTGGAAAAAGCGTCGTCAAGTCAGCATATCAGCGGAACTCCAAAAATCACGAAACCAATTCTGGGGGTCTTATAATGTCAGATGCCGGAGGCAGCCAGGTGGGCCCCACGCCACACCTGGGCGCGGCTGGCCTGTGGGCCGCGCCCAGCTATGGCGTGGCCACCTGGGTCCACCCCCCAGGTTGCCTCTTCGCGTATATCTGCCTCCCGAAAACCTAAGCACGGGGGGACGTCCACGAAATATTCCGCCGCCTCCACGGGACGGAAACCACCGAGAGAGAAAGAGCTCTCTGGCAGGGAGATCCTGCCGGGGAAATTCCCTCCCGGAGAGGGGAAATCATCGCCATCGTCATCGTCATCACGCTGGACTTCATCGGGATCATCATCACCACCATCCACTGCGCCATCACCATCATCTCCACCGACTCCACATCCATCTTGCTGTAACATCTAGGGCTGTACCTTGTCTAGTTCATTGGGGAGACTCTCCCGGTGTTGATTACTCCTTGTTATTGATGCTATTGAGTTTGTTTGGTGGATTAGTGTTCATGTCCAGATTGTTATTCATTGCCATATCATCTCTGATCATGATCCATATGATGTCTTGTGAGTAGTTTGTAGTTCTTGAGGACATGGGGAAGTCATGTTGTTAGTAGTGAAATAATGCTGCGTTAATATTTAATGGTTTGATATTTAAGTTGTGGTGTCATTCTTCTAGTGGTGTCATGTGAACGTCGACTACATGACACTTCACCTTTATGGGCCTAGGGGAATGCATCGTGTACCTAGCTTGCTAGTTGAGGGGTTGCCGGAGTGACAGAAACCTGAACCCCCGTTAGTAAGATAGTGCACGAGGGAGCGTAGGGTCTCAGAGTTTAAAGCTGTGGTTAGATTTATCTTAATTACTTTTCTGCATTCGCGGATGCTTGCAGGGGGTATAATCACAAGTGCGTATTAGTCCTAGGAAGGGCGGTGCGTTAGCATAGATTCACCCACACAACACTTATCAAAACAATGAAGATTAACCAGTTGCACGAAGCGAAAGCACTTGACGAAATTCCCATGTGTCCTCAGGAACATTTGTCTCTTATAAGTAACACACTCGGCTTGTCCTTTGCACTCAAAAGGATTGGGCCACTCGCTGCATTTGTTGCCGCGCTCGTTTATTTACTTGCACTGTTTTTACCTGCTGTTTCGAATACTACTGAAAACCTGTCTGCTAGCTTTTACAGTGAATTCTTGATCAAAACTACTTGCCAGCACCTTCTGCTCCTCGTTGGGTTCGACACTCTTATTTATCGAAAGTACTGCGATACACCCCCTATACTTGTGGGTCATCAGCCGCACCGACCTCGGGCGGGTAGGGCCCACCTGGCCCGCCTCCTGCCTTGCCGCGCATTGGGGCCCGCCTTGGCTGCCACCGACCTGGCGGGTGGGCCCGCCTGGCCGGCCGCCTCGGCCGCCGCCGCGCCACCTTACCCCGCCGTGGGCCGCAAGCGGCCCACTAGGGTTCGACCGGGGTTGCCCCCAACGGCGCTTTCGGCCCACCACCACTTGGTGGTGTGGCCTTAATATTTTCCGTAATTATTTATCAATTAAATAAATGAATATTTAATTAACACATAATTAAATAATACTTTGTCATATTAATTCTTATTTGAATATTTCCTTTTGTAGAATATTCACCGAATTAATTACCTATCATATGAAACTCCTTTCATATGATCCGAACACCTAGTGTCCGCCGACAAAATACTCCGGACAAATATATCCTCTCTTATAAACCTTCTCGGAATAAATCCGACTGTGATAGTAACTTCTATCACAAACTTTCTCTCTTGACAAGGTATGTCATATCACGCAAGCACCATGCCGATGATACTGTCTCCATGTTCCAGACCAACCATATAACACAACTAACCAATCCTAGCTTAAGTGTGTCCACCCTACAGGTCCGATAACGGGTAGCTATAATTGGTTGGGTATCAACCAATCATCGGCCAGTGACAGTTCCAAGGACGTCATGTGTGGCTGCTATCGTTATGCGAATAACTCTACTGTTGAACCTGTTGATTATCATATATCAATCCCATTACTCGCGACATTGAACTTCACCCGAGATATAGATCCGTGATGATACCATGAATCAATCAAGGATTGATTCACATCATCTTTGTCTATCTCGTTACCAGTAAGTTCCATTTACTCGTTGCCGTATCATGATATCCCACACGGTGTAACTTCACCATGCATTGTCCGCAGAACGTAGTGGATATGTATATAATACCGAGCGGGCCCTGGAAGTATCTCTCTTAACCTAGAGGAGTAATTTCCCATCTCAGAACATCAGGATACACACATACGTTTGAAGCTACCCAGCAACTGCCTTTATGGTCACCCTGTTACGGCCGTGACGGTTGACAGCACCAAAGCAACTCCTCCAATATGCATGACCCCAATAACCTCATGGTTACAAGGACATGTTATACAACAACCTTTCTGTGATAAAGCTAAGGACAAAAAGACTATTTAACGGAATCTCTTAGCATACCAACACTTGGGTGACCCAGCCATACTTATAGTCCAATAATATGTCATCCTTGATGCTGACATAAACTCTATGTCCATGACTAGGAAAAGCCGCGTCATCTAGCATTAAGAATTAGTCCATAAAAAAACTAGGGTACTTTTTACGTATTCATATTCTCTACACGTGCAGGTGAGCTTTTCCCTAAATCACGCATTTAGAAATCACTGCAGTTATAGCATAGAGAATATGAATCATTAATGTATGAATCAGATATACATATGTATAAATACATTGTCACATGTATAAATGCATTGCCTTTTGGGCATATATCCAACAGTCTCCCACTTGCACAAACTGGCAATGTTTAGTTTGCATAAGTTTAACATCTATACCGATGTTCGGTGTTTCTCATGCTCACCCTTCTGTGGTTGACATTTGTTTGTTTAGTCCCTAATGGTGACTATGTGAACTTTATGTTTCTTATGCAAAAAGATACACATCTTTTCATGCATAACCTCAGTTGATCATATGATCACGTGTAGCCTGGTTATTCTAGGTGAAACCCTGGAACCTTTACTAAGAATACAATTTCATTGTTTTACCAATTAGTTGTCTTCTTTGTAAAGAACCACACCTAGTCAACCCTTCATCGTGGAAGCTTTGCGCTCCCACTGTCTTTGTCACTTGTTGTAGATTTCGTAATATAGACTCAATGTTTTATATAAACATACCCATCATTTGTGATGCACAAAATTTAGAAAATTATGTCATCTTATCCTTGTCTTAACATTTATACTTATCTCATAAGATTTTCGAATGCAACTCTTACATTATGAGTATTTCTCACTTTTGAAGTAACTTCTTCAAAATACACCTTTTGGAGAATCCTCATCTTAATTGGAGTCAATTGAACTTTTAGCAAATTCTACTTGTCAACAATCAAGTTTGACTATTTTGTTTTGATCTTAAAATTTCACATCTTAAAAAATTCCTTTATGATCAAGATTTCAAATCAATTGATCATGCTCACCACCGTACGAAACAGCCATGGTTCTTGCTCACGAATTTCCTTAAACTTTACGAGAATTTTCATTCTCTCGTATTTCGAATAATATTCAAAACACCCTCAATGAAATTTCCGCAACATTATATCTCATCTTTATATGGGAACTTCCATATGTGATGTGACGAATATGTTCCAAATATGCATGTTATTAATTTCCTTTAATAACACTACACATTGTATCAAAACAAAACAATCTTTAAAATTTCATTATTCATACTCGAATAATATAACTATGCTCCCACTGATTTAAATGAAACTATGACTTTCCTTTATTTCTTTGAAACTCAAAACAAAACTTTGTTTCTTGTTTCCTTCTTTTAATATCATTTATTTGTCCTAGACAAATATATTCCTTTTATGATTTGATTTATATTCAACTAACAAAAGACCCTCGAGCTGTACTAAGTACACAAGCTCGATCCATTTTTCCTTTTGAAAAGGAATATGTCTTTGTCAATATCTCATATAAACTTCCTATCATAAAACTTTCCTTTGATCAACACAACTTTGCGATCATCTTTTCGTATAACAAAAATATCCTTATTGAGTTTATCATAACTCAACAATAATGATATTAATTTCTCTATATGACATCTAAGTCATAACCTATTGGGATCTTATTCTAGCACAATCCTTTCTTTATTTTGTTTTAACATAATAAGTTTCCTAGAAACTTTATATGTTACACTATCTATTATATAATTAAAACACAGGTTAACCAACGGTTTAGATTTGTCACTCTAAACTTAAGATGTCTCAACGGTTTAGATCTAAGGGACTTAATTATGGATATGCACGTGGTTGTTGGGATCGTAAATTGCTTGATTGCGCACCGTGCGCAATATGAACTCTACTTCGTTTCCAATATTGATCGTGCTGTATTAGGATACGTCTTCAATAGCTGAACACATATATACTAGAGATAATAAGATCTGTACGTACATCCTAAGGAAACAAATCAATCGGCGATATATCCGATCATGAACTCAGCAAAACAGTACTAGGAAAAAGGTCTTCGGGTGCGTCAAAGCATTGAGGGACATGCCATGGCCTGGCCTCATGTTCGCCGTCATGCCGGCACATGATTTCGCACGCCGCCGCATCAACGTTTTGTCCGCCGCATCAACGTTTTGTCCGCTATCTAGGCTAACAAGCATGGCCTGTGACAGCCCAATTCGGATTCACGGAATAGTCCTAGATCGGAAGTTCGATCGACGATAACTCGATCGAGCGCATGGGCGGGTGTCAACAGGCAAGGGCGAGTAGCCAGAAATATCGAAGAGCGAAAACGACGGCGGGAATTAGCAGCTGAAAGATCGTCCAGTGAGATCCGGCTAACGGGCCGATTATGATCAGAGAAGATGGCTTCACGCTGCCGGTCTAGACGGGCCTTCGATCATCATGATGTCCGTCGCCGATGTGCTGGAGAAAAGCGTACAAGCGGAGCTGATGGTGGCCTTGAGAGCTGCTCTGCACCGGCAGGCTCCTCGAGACATGCCGGCCGGTCTGCTAGCCATGGTATGTACTCTGCTCCACAAAGTACATTATGTTTTACAGGCGAACCACGACTAATTTGACAGCCAAAACGTTGGCAGAAGCGAGCTAGACAAGACGGGAAGCCAAGCAGCGATGGCTAAATACAATTTTCATATCAATTGAATTAGCAGTTTTGTTGAAAGGCTGAATGGCTGGCGCATATTAACATAGATCTATTTTATAGAGGATATTTATGATCGCCAAACTACTCTATCAACAGAGTCAAGCTGGGTGCTAGGTCAATTGTTGAAGGTACGCATCCATCCCTATAAAACTGATAACAAGGTAGTCTAATTTTCGACAACTGATAGGCTACAAATATATGCATCTTATTCGAACTGGAACCCATCATTTAGATTAGTCTCATAAAATATTTTAAGTATACAAATATTATAGATTTTTCCTATGTTCCTAAATAGCATGCAGTCAATTAACATCTATAGCTTTGACAAGTAATATACAACTTGGTACGTACATACGAGGATACATAAGTAGTATTAGCTTCACAAAGATAACAACATACATGCAAACTGAGTTTTGACTTTTGACACGTTATTTGGAGGTAGATATACCAAAAATAATGTACTTTAAGAATCTTCTTTTCACTATTTACTTTAAGAAAAAATATATACCAGAGAAGAAATCCATCATACAGATCTTGCATCCATCTTTGGTCTTTGGAGCATGCAATATTTCAGGCAACATCGTTGGAATTTTATTCTTGCTACTTCATGATGTATGCTTCATAACTATCACTGGCTGTAGTATTTTTCTGAATCTAAATTTAGATGGTGCCCAGCGAAGCTTCCATTTGGATCGCCCCAACTTAGTCGCATCAGTTTTACAAATGCTCTAGATTTGGCACACGTTTTTTTTTTTTGTGAAGCTGCATATAATTGCAATTTACCTGCTTCATGAGGAATTCCTGTTGTGCCATCCACAGAAAATAAAAGGGTTGTTTTGGTGAACAACAAAGGAGAAAAAATAGATATTAATGTCACGGTGTTATCATTTACTCATTTACTGGATTTGTTTGCGCTCGCAGCATGCCATTCCACCGATGCAGTAAGTGGGAAAGAAAAAAGGAGAAATCATATATTCCTTCTGATGCGTGATGAATTGAAAGCTGTTTCTTATTCTTTATCGCTTTATTTGCTCTCGCACCCGGCCATTCCATAAATCACTGAGGATCCGAAGGAACCACTAGCACAAAGAAAAACTTCATTGGTTAAGAGATGAACTATCTTCTTCTGTGTGAAACCAGTTTGTGTACATACCTGTGGATCGTAAACCAGGAGAGAGGTAAATGCCAAGTTTGTGATTGAGCATTCATTTCCTTAATCAGGTACCTCCATGACCAAACCAGGGGCGAGGGCTGCAATTGTTCTTACTGATTTGCCTCCCCTCTCTTCCATTAATCTATTTGATTTAGTTCTTTCATCTTTATGTCTATTGTTTTTGTCGAACTTATGCCTACCTTTGATGAAAAGGCAAGTCGACAGCAGGGAAAGATTAATATATGTAATATATTTACTCCATTGAATACCTATTTTTTCTGAAATTTAGCTACTACTCTCTCTGTATCAAAATATAATATGTTTTAGATATTTCAATGCGTACTACATATTAGCTGAAATGAGTTAATCTACACTCATACTGTCTATATTGTTATAAAAAAATGATAAAAAAACTTATATTTTGGTACAGAGGTATAATACATTATATTACATTTCTCAGTTACGTGATTTTTTTTCGGATCTCAATTATGTGACTTGCATATACAATATATTTTCTTTCGGTTATGTGATTGCATATACAATATATTCTATCTCGGTTATGTGACTTGCATATACAATATATTCTCTCTTGGTTGTGTACTTGCATGTACAGTACATTGTCTCGGTTATCTGACTTGCCCGTGCTAGCAATTATTGCTCAATAGATGGGTGGTGCAGGTTCACAGTACACGTTGAGCCTTTCTAAAATGCATATTTTTTGTTGCGCTGCCACGGCTATTGTTCATATAGTAGATAAATACCTGATTTGGAACAGAAGTCGGCAAAATTAGCATTGTGATTTTTATACTAACTCAATATGGGAAGTCCAACCTGCGTGAATGAGAAGGAATTTTACATAAATTATGTATTATTAGTTTATGACATTGTCATACATCAATTCGTGTAATATAAGCATATGCAAAAACATCTTTAAGCGTCAACATTGCCATAATAAAAAACAAGTGCAATTCAATAATATGTTAATGCATATTTAAGAAGAGTACATGTACATATCACTAAGAACTGAACATTGGACGCTTGCTTTCAAAAAATTAATGAAATGATTAGCATAGAGAACGCACATTAGCAGTATAGAGATAAAGAAACATTATCAGTATGAAAGTATTTGAATTTGGCATCCCGGGAAACGATAACCAAGAAGATATTTTTTTAAGGAAAGCTAGAGCTTTATTATTTAATACAGGTAAGGACCTAATACAGCTCAATAAATGTTTATCCAGGATCCAATGGTCCGATATGTGGACGTACCCTGTAAAAAAATATCAATGTTAGTGTACCAGTGAAAGAAACAAAATATGTTAGGAAAATTGACAAATAACTCGAGACACTTGACACACAAAAAAGGAATCTAGCCGTGCAAATGCGCGGGCTACACCGCTAGTTCTAGTTAAGTGAATTTATCTTGACAAGACGTCATGCATTAAATGCATTGACTCTCGGTATTAGTCTAAAAGACTTGTCAATTGGAATTGCTTCCGCTTGCGCAACATCTGATAACTATTTCCGAAGATTCAAATAATCTCTCCAAGATTTCACTATCCTCCCACTAGAATTCTTTAGAAGAATAAATTCCTCAAGAATCACATATATCTTAGTGACAAAACATTGTCACTTATGTGGTGGTTACAAAAGGATTTCCAATTAACTTATTGGAACAACCAACAAAATAAATCTCTATTTATCTTCCTACTTTAGGATCAAGTTTCAATCTTTCATAAAACTTTTAGGTCCCAAATTCTTTGTGTCTTCTTATGTTTATCTTCCAAAACAATGACACAACTCATAAGACAAATATTCCTAAGTCTTCTTTATTTTAGGACTGAACCTCTTTTCAGAAATTCCAAGTACCTAAAATTATCATGTCCCTTTATGTCTATCTTTCAAGACTATGACATGATTTCCTTTAAAGACTATAATTTGTGCTAAAACTAAAATAATGCAATAAATATTGTAATTGGATTTCTTGGAATAATTCTGCAAGCAACAATTTCTTAGCAATTATTTAATCAAACTTGATCAAATACATGAATCGAAATAAATTTCCATTCATCATATTACTAAGACAATATTTCTAAAACAATATTGTGTAGTCCCAAGATATCAAATAAAATATTGACTATCTCAAAACTCATCATTGATTAACTTCACTATGTGCAATATCTCAAAATCCTTCCATCATATTACTATGATCTATTTGAGACAATAGTGCCACACGAAGGTGGTATCAATAGCTTCACAATATATCTTAGAACAAATGATATTTCCATAATTCAAGAGATTTGTAACTTGATCATCCACGAAGGGATTGATCCAAAATATTCTTTGATAAACGAGAGATAAAATCTCACAAAATCACAAGAGTACTTTCATCGCCATAAATGCGATCCTATTACAAAATAACCTTAGGGTTAAACCCTCAAATCTCTTAAACTAAAACTTGAAAAGTAAATTGGAGATGCCTTCATCTTATGGATGAAACTTCATGCGCCGAGCTTGACGCACATCACCACCTTTACTCCTCCGTCATCTTACTTGCCGTATCTCCTATATCATTGCATAATAAATTAGCAATCGATATTACCAGAGTTACTATTAAGATTGACAAATATCATTTAGGTATAATTCTTATACTTTTTCCCTTAGAAGGTTTCTTCTTCAGAGCTAGGAATTTCTTGCAGTTCCTCTTCCAGTGTCCCTTCCCTTTACAAAAGAAGCACTCAGATTCCTCTTGAGTTTGAGTAACAGACTTATCTGATGCCTTAGCATGTTTTGACTTCTTTGTTCTCTTCTTCTTGAACTTTGCGGTTTGGGTAACCATCAATACTTGATTGTTCTCCCTCTTCACGCTAGGTTCAGCAGTTTTCAGCATTGCAAGCAACTCATTTGGTGTCTTCTCCAACCCATTCATGTTGTAATTCATGATGAAACCGCTGTAAGACGGGGGAGGGAAGCCAACACCAAATCTATACTTAGCTTGACCGGAATTGGAAATCCCAGCGCCTCAAGCCTCGTACCATAACCAAACATCTTGATTACATGCTCGCTCACAGAGCCTCCTTCTGCCATGTGACATGACCACAATGCCTTCGTTATTTCATAACGCTCAGTCTTAGCCTGAGTCTGGTACATGGCCTTGAGTGCGACAATCATGTCGTATGCAGAAGTGTTATCAAACTTCTTCTGCAACTCAGGGTCCATACACGTCAACATGAGACACTGAACCGATATGGCAGTATCACTCTTCAAGTTGTACTCCTCGAATTCAGCTGGTGGCGCCTCCACCGCCGGCATGGGTGGTAGAGGCCCATCTGGAACATACTCACTCTTCGCGTTCCTAAGAACAATCCTTAGGGCACGAATCCAATCAGCATAATTGCTCCCATTTGCAGTCAGGGGTTTCTTCTCAATCAGTGGTCCAAGGTTAAACGTGGGTGCTATCTTAGCCATTGATCTACAACAATTAAGTTCACTTAGACATGTTCATAATTATTTTCTGGCACTAAATTTAAAACTAAATGTAAAGTGCTCCCACTAAAATTGATATTCCTCAGGATCAACTTAGTGTATTACGAAATCCGCAATCCTCAGTTGAGTGAATCATGATACATGTCTTCACCTACGACGAAAGGGTTGGTCAACAGACCAATCACTTCCTGCCGTGATTTTCATTTCATCTTTCGATGTAGTGCTCCGAACTTATAACTAGTTATGCCTGGACGTCAAGACAACCAATCGCTATTTCTGCTAGGACGGTTTGTGCCCGCCTCCCGAACCCTTGGCGCACATTACTCCAGGATACAGGTCGCACGGCAACAAGCATCCGGTTTGACGGTGCAGCCATTGGATGAGCACAAACTCCTTGATATTTTCAATTTTAGCTTTAAGTAATTAAACTTTGGAAGCTACCGAGGAATCTTCCTAATAATCACACTACTGCGCAATCAAGGGAAGAACAAGAAAAAACACATATAAAACGATCACTAGTAAATTAACACTTGTGTGATGTAGTATAGTCTTTCTTGCTCCATCCGCCGGTGGCACCTTCCATCGGCGTGGCCACGTCGAGGTTCACAACACTTGCATGCCTTCTCCTATCCTCCACTACCACCATGGCTCGATGAATAAGAACGGCACGCCGGTCACAACAAAAAAAAGGTTAGTCAACAAAATAATATTTTATGACTATACCACATCACATGTCCTGCAAAATAGAGTTAGACGTTCCTCTAACATTTGTTTGCAAATTTTAGTGTGGATTGTAGGATCAACGGGACAACCGGAAACCTACGGTCCTCACCAAGCATGTTTATTCATGTTGCTAGATTGACTTTGCGGGGTGACTGAGGGCCTAACGTTATGAAAACGTTCCAGCTCCCAATCTAAACTTCACTGGTGCGCGTGACCCCCGTGTGGACCTAGTCCACATGCCCTTTCCACCACCAAGTCAACGAATCCAACTATAGATAGACCCGAAGCTACTGAAGCACTTCGTTGGCGCCAACAAGCATACTAGGAGCAGCCGGAAGGTCCGCGGATTGCCAGAAGTTCGTAAAGATCTAACTATGTGATCGGAAACAATCCTTAAAGTGATATATTGGGAAGCATCCATAAATAAACTGAATGTTAGAAGCAACTCTTCAATAACATACCCGGACAAACTTATGCGGTGCCCGCACATACCATGTGCTCTAGATCAAATCATGTATCTACGCATAGATCGGCTCTGATACCACTATTGGGTTACGCGTGCGGTAAATTAAAATTTTCACGTATTGCTACGCAACCCTTATTCCAGGATCTACTATAAAGATACATGCGAATACGAAGATCCGAAGATCTAGTTTAGTATACGTTACCAACACCGTAGATTGCGGAAGAACGTGTTGATGACGTAGTCGATGTAGCCGTACGCGGTCTCTTCTCAACCAAGCCTGGTAGAGAGATTCCGACGCCTTCTTCTCCTTTGCTTCACCACCCATTTCAACAGCTGAAGGATGCAACGTCTATGACGAGGAACCCCTCCGAGAGCTTGCACACGTACACTGGAAAGGTTCAGCAGGGCTTCGCCGTTCAAGCTTGAAGTCTGCTGGTGTATATGAAGGTGGAGATCTCAACACCTGAGAAGGAGAGATAGAGAGAGATTAGATCTAGTCTAATCGGATAGGTCGCCTCTAATTAGAGGTCCCTCTAATCCAACTAGAGATCTAAACTTGAGAGCTTGACGCGAGATTTCTCTCTTGTCTATTTGGTGTCTATTGTGTGCAATTGCTTGTTCCCACAACTAGAGGGGTGGGGTTTATAAAGGAGCCCAAGGGGTAGGGAGACTTGGGAAGGAGGAAACCTTCCCCTAGTCCAATTGGACAAAGATTGGACAAGGGGAAAGTCCCCTTGCCCAATTCGGTATGGGAGGATGAGTTGGGGTTGCACCCCAACTCTCCTCCCCTTCTCCCTTCCTTGCACCGGCTGGCCGGGTGGGGCCCACCCTTGGCCGCACCGACCTAAGGCGGGTGGGGCCCACCGCGGCGCACCGACCTGGTAGGTGGGGCCCGCCCTAGGCCGGCCCACCTTGCTCCCTTGGCCGCCGCCGCTGCCTGGCGTGTGGGGCCTGCCTTGGCCACACCGACCTAGCAGATGGGGCCCGCCTGGCAGGCCGCCACTTGGCCGCCGCCGCGCCGCCTCGCCCCTGCCGTGGGCCTTTGGCCCACCGGGGTTCGGCCCGGGATTTCCCCAACGGCACGTCTAATATTTTCCCATAATTATATTATCAATTAAATAAATGAATATTTAATTAACACATAATTAAATAATACTTTGTCATATTAATTCTTATTTGAATATTTCCTTTTTCAGGATATTCACCGAATTAATTACCTATCATATGAAACTCCTTTCATATGATCCGGGACACCTAGTGTCCGCCGACAAAATACTCCGGACAAATATATCCTCTCTTATAAACCTTCTCGGAATAAATCCGACCGTGATAGTAACTTCTATCACAAACTTTCCCTCAAACTTTCTCTCTTGAGAAGGTATGTCATATCACACAAGCACCATGCCGATGATACTGTCTCCATGTTCCAGACCAACCATATAACACAACTAACCAATCCTAGCTTAAGTGTGTCCACCCTACAGGTCCGATAACGGGTAGCTATAATTGGTTGGGTATCAACCAATCACCGGCCAGTGACAGTTCCAAGGACGTCCTGTGTGGCTGTTATCGTTATGCGAATAACTCTACTGTTGAACTTGTTGATTATCATATATCAATCCCATTACTCGCGACACTGAATTTCACCCGAGATATAGATCCGTGATGATACCATGAATCAATCAAGGATTGATTCACATCATCTTTGTCTATCTCATTACCGGTAAGTTCCATTTACTCATTGTCGTATTATGATATCCCACACGGTGTAACTTCACCATGCATTGTCTGCAGAACGTAGTGGATATGTATATAATACCGACCGGGTCCTGGAAGTATCTCTCTTAACCTAGAGGAGTAATTTCCCATCTCAGAACATCAGGATACACACACACCTTTGAAGCTACCCAGCAATTGCCTTTATGGTCACCCTGTTACGGCCGTGACGGTTGACAGCACCAAAGCAACTCCTCCAATATGCATGACCCCAATAACCTCATGGTTACAAGGACATGTTATACAACAACCTTTCTATGATAAAGCTAAGGACAAAAAGACTATTTAACGGAATCTCTTAGCATACCAACACTTGGGTGACCCAGCCATACTTATAGTCCAATAATATGCCATCCTTGATGCTGACATAAACTCTATGTCCATCACTAGGAAAAGCCACGTCATCTAGCATTAAGAATTAGTCCATAAAAGAACTAGGGTACTTTTTACGTATTCATATTCTCTACACGTGCAGGTGAGCTTTTCCCTAAATCACGCATTTAGAAATCACTGCAGTTATAGCATAGAGAATACGAATCAATAATGTATGAATCATATATACATATGTATAAATACATTGTCACATGTATAAATACATTGCCTTTTGGGCATATATCCAACAGTTAGATGTGACAATGTATTGGGTCAAACATGTAGCAGAACTTGTTGTAAACGGTGTTTCAATGCTTAGAAACAAGGCCTAGGGATCATACTTTCACTAGTGGACACTCTCAACAATGACAACATAATTGAATAAATAAATGCTACTCCCAAACACTCTCTTGTTGGATAACGAACCCCATTCATTGCGTAGGGCTGGAAAAGCACACCTCAAGTCGGAGTAAACAAACGCCACAACGTCATAAAGGAGTCACATACGATGCGCACACTATCACCTTCACATCGTGGAGAGTGACTCCGGAGTTCATATTAAAGTAACCTCTAGAGTGGCATAATAGATGAAGAGTAACATCTACTTATTCAACTAGATTACAAAGCTGATGATCACATAAAGATCACACCATGGGAGAGAGAGATAAACCACATAGCTACCGGTAGAGCCCTCAGCTTCGGGGGAGAATTACTCCCTCCTCATCATGAGAGGCAGCAACAGTGATGAAGATGGCGGTGAAGTCGATGGAGATGGCTCCGGGGGCACTTCCCCGTCCCGGCAAGGTACCGGAACAGAGACTTATGTCCCCCGAAACTTGTCATCGATGGCGGCGGCGCTGCGGAACCCTTGGTGGAATATGACTGATTGTTCTAGGGTTTTCGCGTCGGAGAGAATAAATAGGCGAAGGGGCGATGTCGGTGGAGGCCCGAGGCCCGCTCCCCACATGACGACGCGGCAGGGGGCCCACCCGCGCCATGGGGTGGGGACGGCGCCTCGGTGCCCCCCTTCGTCTCTCCTTCGGACTTCGTGAACGTGTCGGAAAAATAGGAACGTGGCATTTTGTTTCGTCCAATTCCGAGGATATTTGTGTAACAGCCCAAAGTTGTGAACCTAAGAACCTGTGTAATTTTTTCGCTTTTGTGTTAATTGCATCATGGCATCCATGCATAAACATGTCTCTTTTGAGTTAACACAACCTTGATATCGAAATGATATGAAGTTGCTAAAACCAAATGCCAAAGTGCTCTAACAAAACTTCCACACATTGAAGGCACTCAAGCTTGCACAACAAAAGTTTCTTGACATCTTATATTCGTCAAGGAAGTTCCAAGAGTAAAAACCATATTTTGCAATTGCTCTAAAATATTAAAGGAGCAACATCTTTGAATTTAGCAAAAATGCCCTATTCACCTTTCTAAACAAAAGTGGTCCAAACAATTTTATTTTGAGACACCAAAATTTGTGGAGTTCCTCCAGGTTAAGGGGAGCATCCCCAAATTTTTCCATAATTTTTGGAGCAGTGCAAGTGTCCTAATTAAAACCATTAAAGAAACAGGTTTTAAAGTTAAAAACAGAAAAAGGGAGAACCGGATTATCCGGTCCGAACGACCACCGGATTTTCCGGTCAAGGTCATCTTCTTCCTGTAGCGACCGAAGAACGCAGCTCGCGTCGCACCCGCACGCACGCCTCGCTCCGGGGGGCCCCTCTCTGCCCTCTCCACCTGCAAGGAGAGCAAGACACGACCCCCACCTGCTCCTCATCCCAACCCCCAGGAAATCATCCCCGTTCCTCTCCTCTTCTTGCTCCCCACCGAGCCGCCATGGACGCCGAGCTCCACCGCCGCCTCTCCATTGATTGAAGCCATCCCCAGCAAATCGAAGCGCACCACAAGCTCCGCCGTGTCTCCCTCTCCGTCCTCACCGCAAGAATCGAGCCGGGAAGCTGCACATTGCCCGGGATTCGAGTTCTTCTCCGACGAACTCCGCCGCACGCCGAGCTCGATTACCGCTGCTCCCGTCCATCCCCGGCCTAGCTGAGTACCCCCACGAGTTCGTGGTGAGCACTATACCCTTGCTGACCCCTTTCCCTCTCCCCTTTTGCTCTAGTTCGAGTTTTGGCTGTAGCCCATGAATTTTCAGCTGGAACTCGCAGATCCAGGCCGGATATTCCGGCCTAAATGTCCGGCCTCTGCGCGCACAATTTTTCCTTAGCCAAATTTTCCTGACTAGTGGAGGAAGCAACCGGATATTTCGGCCCCGGACCAAATGTCCGGCTTGAATTTTCCGGCTGAGTCCAGTGGCTCGCACCTTGAGTCCTTAGCCGTTTTCACGAGTGGCCAAGCCTTGAGACCGGATCTCCCGGTCTGGCACGACCCGGATTATCCGGCCACTGGGAGCTTTTCGCCTATTTTGGCTAAGTTGCACATGGTCTCCTCACAACTTAAAACTTGCATCTTCTCATGAGCATGACATTCATATGCAAGTTAACCCTAGGGTTCATCGATCTTGATCAACTAGTAAAGTTGTTGTAACCCTTAAACCCCACGGTATAGTCGCGATGCACCATGATGCATCGAACCTCCGTTTAAATTATTTAGTTGAATCATCCTCGTCTCGGGGATTTAAAATGTCATGTCATCATATGTTTGCGCATTGCTTTTGTTAAGCATATGTGTGGTGATTGATTGTTCTCTCCCGATGTTTGTTCTTCGTTAGATCAAGCAACCGGGGTTACTCCACAATACCCCGAAGACCCGTACTACCAGCACGTTGAGCAAGGCAAGCGTAATTCCCCCGTCTGAGCATGTCTTATCCTATTTTCCCCAAATATTTTCTCCACTATATTATTGCATGCGGTTCCAAATGTCAATTTGTTTGGATTAGAGTATCCTATAGTTGCATTAAGATTCCGATGCCAATTACCTGTTTCCCCTCCTATTATCCATAGGATTGTACTGTTGGCCTGAAATAATTAACTATGCAGTGTTGTTGCTTAGCCATGCTTAGTTAAAATGCTTAGCAGTCCGGTGGATGTTTCATGGTTGGAAACAGGTGATGAGATGTACAGATGATGGTGGAGAATTTGTGGTGACAGGTAATAAGATGCTTAAAGGTGGGGATGAGAGGCCACTTCGTATGGTGGTGTTTTGTCTCACTCTCGCTGCCTAGGTGCGAGTTCTTTACCTCTTGAACCAAGAATGAGCGCGCTTCCTTTTGGTGGGGTATATGGAGGCTCGTCGACCGACTAACTTGAGCGGGACTAGCCAGGGTCCTCTAGTTTGAGCTTCCATTTGCGCGTGCGTGAGGATGGTGGTATGAACTGGGATGAGGATGTGGTGTCTAGGGAAATGAGTGGCCACGGGGCAGGGTGTTGACGATCGCTGCTCCGTCCTCACTGATGATCCTGGGTTAGTCTTTAACAAGGTAAAGGTTGTAACCGTTCCCACTCAGCCGGCTTTCCCCGGAAGAGAGCTACGTGTAGGCAATGAGTCGGGCGGTACCGAAGATAAACACAGTGCACCCCTGCAGGGTTAAATCTTTTCGAAAAGCCGTGTCCACGGTTACGGACAACTTGGGAAAGGACGATAAGACCATAGAATAACTTTAACGGAATGATTAAAAACTGGGTACTAGAGGTACCACTTTAAGATTGTAAGGTGAGCTTCCTCGAGGGTGATTTGGGGAGGTGCCTTTGATGAACATGTACAATGTTGATGATGGTGATGAATGGTGAGAAATGTGATTCAAGAGAAAAGAGTCACTTCTTCCCTCTTTTTAAAATACTCTGAATAGTCGATGCCATTGAGTTATGTTTTTCATAAATAAAATCAGCTTTATGCAAAACAGCCATATAACTTTGAAAGCCTCATCGAGCTAAAGCTCTATATATAATCTTGCGAGTTCGTCGAACTCAACGTCGTTTGTTTTGTTTCAGAGGAGGACTTCACCGATCTCGAAGGTGGGTTCTTTGTGGACGTCGACGAGTAGTCTGGGGTTCCCAGGTGGCAGCTTGGGACATCCCGGAACAGCTGGCGTTGGATGTTTATCTGTAGGCCTCTTAGGCCATAATTTGGTTCTTGTTGTTTAGAACAACCTAATTTGCTTCCGCTTGTTGCAATGTTGGGTCTGTGACCTCTGGTTGTCATTTGCTATCTTTCTCTATTATAAGAGTTGAACTATATGATTTGTGTCGTAGAGTCTGTGATGTGCCAGTTGTTCCACAAGTCTTGATCTCTCTATTATGCTTTGATAGTGTGTCTGGTGGTATCGGATAACCGGGGACATAGTATCACTGTATAACAGTCGGGTCGGGGCGCCACAATTTGCAGAACAGCTTTTCTGAAACCAAAAATAGCAGAAAACAGGAATTGGCACTGTGGCATCTTGTTAATAGGTTAGTCCCAGAAAATGCATAAAAATGCTATGAAGTGTGAATAAAACATGTAGCAATTGATATAATATAAGCATGGAACATAAGAAATTATAGATACGTTGGAGATGTATCAAGCATCCCCAAGCTTAGTTCTACTCGTCCTCGAGTAGGTAAAACGATAACAACAAATAATTTCTTAGGTGACATGCTACCACATAATCTTGATCAAATAATATTGTAAAGTATATGTCATGAATGAAGTGACTCAAGGCAATGGTATATAGTTTGCTAACAAATAGATAATGAGTAAACACTGAATCATATAAGCAAAAGCTTTTCATAAATAGTACTTTCAAGACAAGCATCAAAAAGTTTTGCATAAGAGTTAACTCATAAAGCAATAGATTCTAAGTAAAAGGCATTGAAGCAATACAAAGGAAGATTAAGTTTCAGCAATTGCTTTCAACTTGTAGCTTGTATATCTCATGGATAATTGTCAACACAAAGCAATATAATAAGTGCAATAAGTAAACATATAAGAATTGTTGCACACAAAGTTGACACAAGTGTTTGCTTCAGGGATAGAAAGGAGTAGGTAAACTGACTCAACAATAAAGTAAAAGATAGCCCCTTCGCAGAGGGAAGCAGGGATTAAATCATGTGCTAGAGTTTTTTAAGTTTTTGAAAATATATAGAGAGCATAAAGTAAGTGTTTGAGAGGTGTTTGTTGTTGTCAACGAATGGCAGTGGGCACTCTATCCCCCTTGTCACCCAAACTTTCAAGAGTTTGTTTGTTTAATAGTAGTAGAGACTACTCCTGATTAGTAAACAAATTGTATGATCAAAAACTAGAGAGGAACAGGGCAGGAGTCCGGACTCAGGAGGCAGGAGCATCAATAGAGATTTCTTGCTCCCTGTCTCAAGTGATCCCTCTAGTTAAAAAAATCATATTTATAAGTTTCGGAAAAAATCTAGAAAAAATCTATATGTTTTCAGTGATATATACGTTTTTTAGAGAGCACGCAATTGCGTACCGTAGCTTTATAGAAGAGTGAAAGTAAATTACAAGAAATGACAGTTGCGTTGTAACCAACATCTGTCATGCCCCTTCAAAAAAAAACATCTGTCATGCACCCACACCAATGATATATACTACAAGCCTATAAAATCTCGGTTTAAAATAATTTATTTTCTGTTCTACATAAAAATGATAAATGTGTGGATCCAAATGTATATACTTTGAAATCTCTAAATATACAAGATTTGTTTTTTTTATATAGCCAAGAACATAACATATTTCAAATAAATAAAAAAACACTTTTGTGGTATACATCATTAGTAACATGCATGCATGTTTTCAGATTTTTTAAAAACTTTATAACAATATTATTTATGAATTTTTAAAGTAGAGAAAACACTGGTGTTCCGGAGCAAAAATGTGTTTTCCGCAGGAGCACACCTTTTCTTTGTATACTCTGTGTGCATCGACTGTCCAAACTCCAAAAAACCATGTTCTGAACTACCTAATGAACAAGATAAATGCCCAATTAAACCCTTGCATGTTTCGAGCACAGCAAAGCTATTTTTGAATCTGAAAGCAGATGGTACGTCTGGTCCAACCCGGGTCTAATGGCTACTTGTGGCGCACGACGCGGCAGCGGCGGCACTAGCGGAGGTGAGGGAAGAAACTTAACAGTGGGGGTGTGAGTCGTCGGTGTCATAGCTTAGAGGGATGGCCGGAGCGGTACGACAAAGGGTAGATCCGTGCGGGGTGACAAGGCACCGCGGAAGCGCGTCGACTATGGGAGGTTCGGACGGTGCTGGCGGTGGGGGAGTTGACGACGCTCTCTTCGTCCACTTCCTCTCGGATGGTGCGTCGGCGTACTATCTCCACCCTCCTCTCCGCCGATGGCGGCGGTGTTCTTCTTCCTCTCCCGTCATTCCGACAGGGAAAGGCACCCGTGGGATGTCAGGATTTGGACCTATTCCACGGGTGACCGTAAGCTAGCAACGCTCCAAGTTGGGAACCAATGTGGAGAGAGAGGAAGGAGGGCCCACATGAAAAACTACAACCTTTTTACGCGGAAAAAATATATTAAAGACACGGGAAATGAGTATTTAAGGGATCCATGTAATAAGGATTTGCTTTCTATCTAATGAAATGGCAACGCGCCTGCATTGATCTTTAATGAAAAGACACGGGAAAAATCAGATAATGGGTGCAAGTATGTACTACGTGTGAAGTTTGAAACTTAAACCATTTTGGTCTTATACAAAAATCCCAAACAAAATGTGCACGCGAGCCAGACACCTAGTGGCAACTGAAGAAATGCGCAGTGTCATTGGCGGGTAATTTGGACAACTCCGCGGTCTGGCAATCAGTCACGAACTCACGATCGAGCATGCGATCCAGGACCTGCGAGTTCGTTGAGCGGGTCCGGCGGCCGTGCGCATGCGGTGGATAGCTCAATTCCGTGACAAACCAAACATTCGGATCACCGATCAGCTACACCCAGCCAGAGAGAGAGATAAGACATACTCCTACAAGAGTAAACCTGCCGCTGAGCGCTGCTCGGGTCTTGCTCTCCTCCTTACTCCGCTTCCGCTGCCTGCTGAACTGCTCGACGCAAGGACGCGGCTGACGGTGCGACCAGGGATTGATCGGCCGGTGGCCTTCAGGAGAGAAACCAGCAGGAGGTACGTCCCATTCATCAGATCGCCTTCTCCTGTGTGTTGTACTCGCGTTTTAGTTTTCACATACATTTATTGTATCATTTCACTCGATATTCGTACTAGTCCTGCACATCGTCGGCCAATCTGTCTATCAAGCCATGATCATTGATGGCCATCTGGAGCTCGTTATAGGGGCGGGCCTAGAGTAAAAACAACCTGGTGTCACTTAAGGGGCTAAACATGTTTTTTTAGAGAGAATTCTACTTTTTACTCTCTAATGATTATGCATTTGTGACACTAAGTATCCCCATCTAATGACAATATTGCTAGAATACCATTTTAAAAAAATGACCCTCTTTTTGTAATGCATATCCGTTGGCTAAACGTGTGATGTGGTGATTGAGACTACAAAATATCAACACAACGACGAGAAGTTGAAAAGATGGTGAAGAGAAGGTTGCGATGATGCTCTATGGTCTTTATACATTTTGTCGCATCACATAGATCTAACATACCAGTCTATTCTAAGAAACATGCCTGATGTAAAAATGAAGTTAACCGTGTTCAAAATTTATATATGGTTTTTATTTATTTATTTTTACTAAATGGGACAATAAGTGTCACAAAAAATTGTGGGGTAATGAGTAGAATTCTCTCTATTTTACTACATAACTAGCAACACATGTCCGTGTGTTGCACCGGGATTAAAAAAACACACTTTCTTAGTCTAAGTGCTCCAAGCCTCATAAGGTTTTTTTATAGCTTCCATGCCAAGTTAGGTTGCGTCGAATTATCAGCCATGTAGTAATATATTTACCGACTGTATTCAGGGGCGGATCCAGTGGGGGTGCCATGGGTGCCATGGCACCCCCTCCAAAAATACAGAATTTTAAACTACTAGTAGTATTTAGACTAATTGTATGTGTACATTAGATGAAAAAAACACGAAATTAATAAAAGAGCGTGGTCAAAACTCCAGAGGAACGGCAGCCCATCTATTCCTTCCAGCCCAACAAGTCCCTCGCTCGCATCCAGGTCGCATCGCATCCAGTCGAGACTTCACCACGGCACCACCCAAACCTGACCTAAATCGACGGCGTGGGGCTGAAGGCTGTAGCTGCCGGCGCCGACCACGCATCAAGTGCCCAGCGAGCTGCGCCGCAGTCCTGCAGCGGAGACAAACGGCAACTAGCGACTGGGTGCGCGGCAAGCCAGCTCGCCGCGACGGCGCGGCCAGGAATGCGGCGAGCCGGCGACCGGCGGTCCGTCCACCATCCATCCATCCGCGAGTTTCTTCAATCTTCAGTCTCCGAGCTACTGAGCTAGTGAGCTACAGACCAACAGCGACAGGTAGTAGTACTAAGCCAGTAACTGAATTTCCTCTAACCCAATCATTTCTCACAAGCGGATGATGAGACTTGCTTTCCAACTTGACAATTTTATTAATGACATGAAAAAGGATGACATATTCACAAACCTACAAAATCTTGGTTAGCTTTCTACGAAGCTCGTTGAAACAAAGAAGAGTGAGTTTTACAAGTTGGTGTATTTGCCTCTCAAATTGGAGTTGCTTTTCATGGCAGCGGGAAGACGTGGAGTGGTGTAAGGTTGAAATTGGTAATTCCGTAATTGTGACGTATTTTGGTGTCTTTTATTGGTATAAGATCTTATTAGAACCTTGTAATTGCTTTTGGCACATTCTGGACTTTCTATTTCATATTATTATGGTATAAGACCAAATTAAGTTACTTCTGTTGTCATTTTTTTGCAAAGTTTAAACCTTATATATGCTGCCTTTTGAGCTGTGATTTCTAAGCTTGGCACCCCCGTTGATCTAATCCTAGATCCGCCACTGACTGTATTAAACATTGAATTATTAAATATAAGAGTTTGCACGATAGCACGCAAAAACAAATTCTTGCAAAGAAGATTATTCAAGTTATATCATGACAATTGAATAACATTATGGTAAGCTTAATCAGATATAACGTTTCATGTTTTGACTAATTTACCTTGAAACTTTGTCCTTGCAAGCTAGTTGTAAAACACATTCATTGCATACCTTTTCTTCTGTTGCAAGAGCACCAAACACACAGAGCTTGTAAAAAGAAAATTATATGACGATGTGATGTTGGGGATTTGAGAGCTTACCCATCAGGGAGAGGAAGCGACACCACAACACCGAATGATCGGTTTCAGAGATCGAAGATAGCTATCTGGTAGTATACACAAACAACGATCAACTCACGTGTGAACATTGGTAGATCTTTCCGGACAAACCGGTGTGTGCTGATGACGCAGCCTACGCGGAACGGCGGAAGTCACCGCCGTCGCTGGCTCCGATGGGTTGGTCTCTGCCTCTCCGGGAACGTCTTTAGCTTTCAGGGCGGTGGCGGCCATGGAAGGCAAAGATGTCATGATGGCGTCGATGTCATCTTTCCACAGGCTGTCCTCGCTCTATGATCCTCGGACGCCGCGTGAGCGAATCTTGCGTCTCCGCTGTTACTGCTCGTGTGCCGGGAGAGACTACTATACTTTGGTTTCATTCGTACGTACGTACGTACTCCCTCCGTTCCATATTAGACGACTTCCATTTGTCCACATGTGGATGTATCTATACCTGTAACATGTCTAGGTATATCCATATTTGGACAAATGGAAATCATCTAAATTAGAACGGAGGGAGTACGTACATACAACGTGCCACGAGGCCGGAACGGAAGCCGACTCGATGGAGAACTTGTAGACGGCTGGAACCTGCACACTTTTCTTGATTTCGATTCGAGGTAATCTGGCCCATACCTGAATTCCGTGGTTGCCTAGAATCGGGGATATTAGAACCGGTGTTTTTCTTTTCTTTGATGTGGGTAATGGTTTACAACTTTAGGGACAAATTCGATGACCTACCAAATCAAAAGGCGGAAGTTTTAGTGCCTTTATTATTATTAGGTAAAGAATAGTGCCACTAGTTTTGATGTGTTGATAACACGTGGATTTTGTAGTATCGACACCAACGTGGATTTTGTAGTATCGAAGTCATTTCGATCACCATCCACACGGACACGCCCGTCAGATAAGATCAGCGTTGACGAAATCGGGTTCTGGTACTGAGGCACTAGAGTGTAGGGAGCACGATTGAACTCTCCGATTGCCAGTTGAGTACAGTTTTGGTGTACATCAAGAGGATCCTTCGTATCGCGCGCGCCATGAAACTATGTATTCCATTGACATAGATGTCTATATATTCCATTGACGTAGCTGTCTCGGTCTTCCATAGTCACACGCAGTAGTCAAATATGCTGGTTGTCAGCTATCATGCAAGAAAACAGAAAACTAGCAAACACAATAAAAAAATATTAAAAACTGCAAAACACACATCTTCCAACACTCATTCATGTTCCGATCGAGATAGTAGAAAATATACACATTATTGATCTCTTGGCTGGAGTGATTATTATATGGTTGCAACATATATGCATTACAAAATCGTTGGTTTGCTTATCGTTTTCGTTCTCATCTGAATATAATAGGGCAAATCGAAACAAGGCACCCTGCCTGCTTTGACTTGAGATTGGTGTGGATAGCCACTGTGCTACGGCCGACGAAAGAGTACAAGAATCTCACGATCGAGTGAGCTGTCACACTCGGTGGCTCTCTGCAAGGCACTTAACACACATACTAGCAAATACAAAGTATTTTTCTTTCTTTCTTTCTTTCGAGAAACAAATGGTGTGAACTTATGACTTCTTGGTGATGAACTCCGGCGAACAAAAGGGCAAGTTCCCGTAGATCGAGTGGGTATGCTTGTTGAGTTCATTTAAAAGCATTTATAATCAACTCTATGGTCCCTCAGTTATTAAATACTACAGTACTTATAAGATGTTTTAGATTTTGTCCACATTCACATGTACACACATGAATTTAGATATTTATAAGATAGTTTATATCTATATGGAGCACCTAAAGTATTTTATACTAAAAAAACGGAGGGAGTACTACACTATCCATGTTGCATTTCATTATCAAGGACTCAAGGTGGTGGTGGAGTGTGGTAGCTAGCAAATACCACTACGGGGTCCTCAAACAAACGTGCACCATTCCATGGAAGTAGAATGAAAAAGAAACACAAACACCAAACACGTTGCTGTAACCATTTCCTTCACTCTTTTTTGTGCGACCTAGCAGCTACAGTAGTGTGTAAGCACGCGTGAAGTGCCCGGCCACTGGCACTCACGCAGAAGTGTCTGCCTGCCTATAAGAGGGAGGGAGCACCTCCCAGTTAATTTTAAGCTCCTGATTAAACTGACAAGCTTGTAGTTCAGACAGGTGAAGAAGAGAAGCAAAAGCCATGGGAGAGGAGGAGCCGAGGAAGAATGGGGGTGAGAGGAAGAAGAACAAGTACGCGGTGGCCTGCTCCATCATTGGCTCCATCATCTCCATCCTCATGGGCTACGGTAAGCAGCATCGTCTCTATCCTCACCTCTCCCTCCAAGTGAGCTCATAATTAATGGCGATGCATGCGTGGAGGGATGTGTGACACTACTGTTGTGAATGCAGACACGGGCGTGATGAGCGGCGCGATGCTCTTCATCAAGGAGGACCTCAAGACCAACGACACGCAGGTGCAGGTCCTTGCGGGCATCCTCAACGTCTGCGCCCTCGTCGGCTCCCTCACCGCCGGCCGCGTCTCCGACTGGGTCGGCCGTCGCCGCACAATCTCGCTCGCCGCATGCATCTTCCTCGCTGGCTCCATCCTCATGGGCCTGTCGCCAAACTACGCCACGCTCCTCGCGGGCCGCTGCGTCGCTGGTGTCGGCGTCGGCTACGCCCTCATGATCGCGCCGGTCTACGCCGCCGAGATCGCGTCCGCGGAGATCCGCGGCTCCCTCACCTCGCTCCCCGAGATCTGCATCAGTTTCGGCATCCTCATTGGCTACGTCGCCAACTACTTCCTCGCCAAGCTGCCGCTCGTCTACGGCTGGCGCACCATGCTCGGGCTCGGCGCGCTCCCTAGTGCCGTGCTCGCCGTCTGCGTCCTGACCATGCCGGAGTCACCCCGCTGGCTCGTCATGCAGGGCCGCCCGGAGGAGGCGCTCGCCGTTCTCCGGAAAGTCTGCAACACGCCCGCTGAGGCAGACGTCCGGCTCGCGGACATCAAGACCGCCGCCGGGTTCGCCGATGGAGACGCCGCCGCCGCGCCCGCGCCCGCGCGCGGGAAAGGCGTGCTCAAGGAGATGTTCCTGCATCCGACGCCGCCCGTCCGTCGCATCCTCGTTGCCGCCTGGGGCATCCACTTCTTCCAGCACCTGTCGGGCATCGAGGCCGTGGTGCTCTACAGCCCACGGATATTCAAGGCCGCCGGCATAGCCACCCAAAACGAGATCCTCGCGGCGACCATTGGCGTGGGCGTCACCAAGACGGTGTTCATCATGACGGCGATCCTGCTCGTAGACCGCGTCGGCCGGCGTCCACTCTACCTCACCAGCCTTGCCGCATCATCGCCTCGCTCTCCTGCCTCGGCCTGGGCCTCACCATCATCGAGCGCTCGGAGCCGCACCACGCCGCGCGGTGGGCGGTCGCGCTGGCCATCGCCACGGTCTTCACCTTCGTGGCGTCCTTCTCGGTCGGTGTGGGGCCCATCACGTGGGCATACAGCTCGGAGGTTTACCCGCTGCGGCTGCGAGCGCAGGGCGCCAGCGTTGGCGTGGCCATCAACCGCATAATGAACGCCGGCATCTCCGTGACTTTCGTCACCCTGTACAAGGCCATCACCATCGGCGGCGCCTTCTTCCTCTTCGCTGGGCTAGCCGTGGTCGCCGCCGCCTTCTTCTACTTCTTCTGCCCGGAGACGCAGGGCAGGGCCCTCGAGGAGATCGAGGAGGTGTTCAGCTCCGGTTGGTGCTCGCGACAGCGGGACCATCCGTCGCCGCCCTTGTCGGTGGAGCTGCCCGTTCCCAGCAGCAAAGTGCGGCCGTGATCGGTGATGATAGGCGCCGGCCGTATGATCGAGTTATCTTCAGACGAGTATTTACTGCGTATGTACATAGCACTATACTGTAGTAGCTGGAACGGTACATGTGCGCCACCTTCGTATGATCAAACCCACGATAGTCTCTGTTATTGCACTTCCTATTCACTGATTTCAAAAGCACGACTCTGGATAATCGTTTTCATTCTCAATTGTTAAAGTCGTTGTATTTTGATGCAATGCAGGTATGTAATCAAAGTAGATCAAGTTTACTTCTTGTGCTTTTACAGTAGCAATAGCAATTGTCATACACGCGGATGGGCTCTCACCCCAACGGTTGGGGCGCACTGGCGTTATCCAGCCCACCTGAATTCAACTTCCATGAAACAGGCTTTCGTCCCGCTTTATAAATAAATCAACCACCACAATACAACCACGGATACAAACACAACACCACACAAGTTGGGGCCAACAGCAAACAATCGCCCAAAACAGAAACAAATGAAGACATAGGTGGGAAGACTAAACTAAGGTGACCCGCAACCGTTGCGTCTCTCCAGAAGATTACCACCATGCTCCTAGCGCTGAATCGTCGAGTATCAAGCATCACCTTCAAGAAGGAAAGCAATCGCTGCTGCCCAGGCCATTACTGGTCCTAGGGTTTCCCTCGACACTCACAGGGCAGTAGATGAAGCATAGCCACGAGGCTCTTCAAGAAGGAAGGATGACACCCGAGGGGTGGCACCGCGTCGGTGTCGAGCAAGCCGACAAGGATTTCTCCCGATAGCCATATCCACAACCCAGGCGATCCAGAGCACAGGTGTCCCGCGAGGACGAAGCCTCGTCAACCCAGACTATTCGCCCACCAACTTGCACCACTACAGTTACAAAGCCGCCACCAGCATCATCTCCCCGAGGAGACCAACACGAGGTCTGCAAGCCGAAGACGAGAGGTGGCTCGACTCGGGGTAAGCGGAACCGCGGCCGCGCGAGAGGGAATTGCCTCCACCGTCGAAACGGTAGTCGGCCGGACGCAGCCACAAGGCACACCGGTCCCCTTTAGGTCCAGCCACCTGCCAGTCCCAAGAGGTCTAGCCGGGCCCACATTGGGCCCGTAAAGTCCGCAGCCACGCTGCAACCGGGGCGGCCACCATCGCCGCTGCACCCCCTGCACAAGCACCATTGCCTCCAACTGCAGATCGAGCCAACAGGGAAGGTGCGAGTCGCGGGAGCTCCGCTGGGTCGAGGCTACCCTCCCTGACCATCAGCTCACCTGAATTCAACTTGTGGTACCGCACATTCTCCTTATTAAAAACGTTGAGCATCGAGAACTAGCCGGTGACAAGATGATAGGGAATGGTTGTACCTCCAACCTATCATAGTTTAAATCCTAAATTTGATGTTTGTGTTTCTCATTTAGGCGGCATATTCTTGGAGTTCTTCAAAGGAATTTTTTTTAAACATTATATAGTTCAATACATTAGACAATTGTTGCTTACCCAAGGAAGTAATCTTGGACCTTTTACTATATTTTTTATTAAAATGTTCCCCTGATTGCTAAACCCCTACCAAGGGACCCCCACATAGTATTACAATGCATAGTGCCATAGTCAATGAAAGTCCAATCCTTAAGGCAATGTCTCGACAAGAAGAATTCAAAGGTGAAGCACCAAGAGAAGGAAACCACTATAATGTAGGGATAGGTGGGCTAATACATTACTTATCGTACACCATCCCCTTCTCTCTAGTCCACCATGGACTTTTTGACCAAAAGTACCCTCCCACATTGGATATGGGGGGTGGCGGGGTATCCTTACCAATTACTATCACCTGAATAAAACTCAAAGCAGTTAAAAAAATTCAAGGGAGAGCGTAGAGATCTAAGGCTAAAAAAGCTGGGAGCGCACTATTGTGGGATCTGAAGATTCTTGAGTACTCGGCTCAACATATAAGAGAGGTGTGTCTAGAGGTGACACTTAGGGAGTAGAACATCCCGAGGTGTATAAAAAGTACGATCGAACGGCCACGGATGTGACTGAGACATAAGCTATGTCTCAACTAGCTGAAACTTAGGAAAACCGAAGGTTTTATGGTGTATAAAAATGAAGACTTTTTCCAATCAGCATCCCCTCTCCACCTTACATATATGACTGGAGATCTAGGGTCACAAGTGTTGAGCCAGTTTAAATCTGGAAAGATACATATCGCTACAATCTGAGTCGGTTAAAATGATATCAGAAGGATTTTTGAACAAGCAACCTTGATTTGTCCTGTACTTCAGATTGATGAGGCCTCATGGTCTCCCGTATATGTGAGTCATCATGTTGGGCTGCCCTAGTTCTACTCGTGGGGGTATCCGATTCCCATGACCCCGGGATGCTCTTACGACACATACTCCCAACATGGGACTAAATCATGCTCTAAAAAGGTGCCTATTAAGAATACCGATGATTTTTGTCGACAAATGCCTCGTACCTACCTATCTAGGGTTTAGCTACCTCTCCGGCGATTCCGATCTCCGGCGGCGAGGGCCTTCGTTCTTCACCGTCTCCTCCGATCCATCTCCGCCCTGCTGGCATCAAGACCACTCGGGCTGATTACGGGGTCGGCTGGTCTGACTGCCCGGCCTTGGTGGGATTGTGCTGTGGGGTAGATTGGGTTGGCCATGGCGGCGACATGTGAGCAGGGGGAGGCCAGCGCTTCCTCAGAGCGCTCGGGCTCTGAACCAACGCTGGATGAACTACTGAGCAGTCTGAACCTTAAGGGAGAGGACATCGGTGGTTTTTTTGTTCCCAAATCTGAGGTTGAATCTCTGAAAGAGGGGACGAAGTGGATGGCGGTCATGAGGGTGCTAACCTCCAGGCCGTTCAGTGCGACATCCATGAAGAAGACCCTGAACTTTGCATGGGCACCTGCCCAGGAGGTAGTCTTCCGCGATCTGGAGAATAGCAGGTTCGTGGTCCAAGCCAACTGCCTTGGTGATTGGCGTCGCATCACGGAGCAAGGACCATGGATCTTCCGTGAACAAGGAATCCTCATCGAGAAGTATGATGGTAGCTGCAAAACCTCTGAGGTAGAACTGAACAGGATTCATGCCTGGATCCAGATACATGATGTTCCGGAGTTGTACCGCAAGAAGCCGATCATCACCGATCTGGCTGCCAATGTGGGGAGGTGATCACGGTCGACCTGGCGAGCTCACAGCTGGAGGGTGGTGACTTTGTGAGAGCCCGGGTCTGGCTGGACGTGCGAAAGGAGCTGACACGGTTTGTGTCCATAAAACCAGAAGGTTTACCCATGGTGATCATGCGGGTGAAGTACGAAAAAGTACCGAGGTACTGCGCTGTGTGTGGCCTCCTTGGCCACGCTATGGAGGAGTGCGGCTCGGGTGTTCACTCACCAGGAAAGGTCCAGTTCGGCAAATGGATGCTGGCGGACACCGCATGGAACAGGACACAACTGTCTGGGGGTGATGGCCCCGACAACCAGGAGAAGAAGCCACAAACTGGATATACCCCAGGAGGCCAGGCGGGCGGCCGTGGGGGAGGACGTGGACGGGGTGCTGGCTGCGGTCGTGATGGTGGCCGCGGTGAGGAGCGTGGGCGTGGACGTGGCCGCGGTGGCGGTCGCGGGGTGCTGGTTATCGCAGAGTCACGCAAGCGCAGCTCGGCGGATGCAAAGCTGACTGAAGTCAGCCCGGTGAAGCCGGCAACGGGTGTAGAGGAGCCGCCCATGCTTGAGTGGAAAGAACCTGGCGTAGTTGAAGTTGCGGACGTCAAGGGGAAGGATGTGGTGGCCAAGAAGCTGACTTTCGCTGAGGAGACGGTGCAGAACCATCAGCCACCATCTGGTATCCCTCCCCCACCACCCTCAGCGAGAGAAGTGAAGAAGCCCAAGAAGATCGTTGGGACGGGAAAGAAGGATAAGCACGCGACCACATCGGCGACCTCCGGCTCAGAGGATCGCCGGGAGCAATGAGTACCCTCTTTCTGAACTGTCGTGGACTTGGCAATGCCGCAACAGTTCGTGAACTTCGCGATTTCATGAAGGAATTTGCCCCATCCATCTTATGTGTCGCGGAAACGCAATTACAGAAAGCTAGGGTGGAATGTTTAGCCGGAACCCTTGGTTTCGATCAGTGTTTCGCTGTTAGTAGTACAGGTCGTAGTGGTGGTCTGGCTATTTTCTGGAACAATGAAATAAAGATGGATATGTTACCTTACTCTCAGTACCACATTGACGCAGTTGTGTTTTCCCCTGGCGAGGAACCGTGGCGGTTAACGTGTGTTTACGGAGAGGCTCAAGTTCGGCATCGCCACAAAACTTGGGACATGTTGAAGTTCATCAAAGCATCATCACCCCTTCCGTGGTTATGTATTGGCGACTTCAACGAAGTACTCCTGCGGGAGGAACATACGGGGGTTAATGACAGAAGTAACACCCAGATACAGGGCTTTCGAGATACTGTCGATCTCTGTGAGCTCATGGACTTGGGATACATCGGCAATCTGTGGACCTTTGAGAAGCGAGTTGCAGGTGGAACCTACTGCCGTGTACGCCTGGATCGCGCCTTGGCTACGGCGGATGGAGTGCACGTTTCCTGATGGCAAATCTACACCACTTGACAACGGCAGTGTCGGATCACTCTCCGATTTTGCTTCGCCATGCTCCTGCAGAGGAACAAGCTAGGGGACCGAAGCTGCTCCGATACGAAGCAATGTGGGAATCACACCCAGGGTTCCACCCCAAAATCGACGAAGAGTGGAAGAAAGGGGCATGTACCTCCATGCATGGCTTACAAGGGAAGCTCCAGGGCCTCTCGCACTCTCTCTCGGCTTGGGGAAACGATACCTTTGGCAGTGTCCGAAAGGAACTAAGGAGTCTGCGGTCTCAGTTGCAGCAGCTCCGTGCTACCCCTGACAGAGTTGGGCCGAACCACCAGGAGCTGAAGATTGCAGAGCGTCTGGTAGAACTCCAACACAGGGAGGAAATCATGTGGAGACAGCGGTCTCGTATCCAGTGTCTCTCGGAGGGGGACCGAAATACTAAGTTCTTCCATATGAGAGCTAGCAGGAGAAAAAAGAAAAATAGAATCCACCGCCTAGTTCAGAGTGATGGTTTGATCACGGAAGACCAGCACGACTTGGGCAGATGGCGCGGAATTTCTACAGCAACCTATACACGTCGGAAGGGACAGTGGGCATGGACGAGGTGTTGCGCTCTGTTTCAGTCACGGTTACAGCAGACATGAATGAGAGTCTTGTTGCTCCTTTTGAAGATGTGGAAGTAAAGAAGGCCCTCTTTCAGATGTACCCCCTCAAGTCGCCAGGCCCGGACGGATTCCCAGCTCACTTCTTCCAGAAACATTGGGACTTGTGCGGTGAGGAGGTGACAAAGGCGGTGTTGAGGATTCTCCGAGGAGAGGAGAGCCCGGAAGGTATTAACAAAACCTTCATCATTTTAATCCCTAAAGTTGCTTCTCCGGAAGAGCTAGGTCAATTCCGTCCCATCAGTCTATGCAATGTTATATACAAAATTGCTTCCAAGGTTTTGGCAAATAGACTGAAGGTCATACTACCTGATATCATCTCCGAGTAACAGTCAGCTTTTGTTCCTGGAAGGGTGATTACGGATAATATTATCACGGCGTATGAGTGCCTCCACTTTATGAAAAGGAATGGTGCAAAGAGACATCAATATTGTGCGCTCAAATTGGATATGCGGAAGGCGTATGACCGCGTGGAATGGGCTTACCTCCGCGCCATAATGATACGCATGGGCTTTCATCTCCGATGGGTCAACCTTGTCATGAGTTTGGTTTCATCGGTATCTTTTGCGGTGCTCTTCAACGGCACACCACTTGAAGAGTTCCGACCATCGAGGGGCCTCCGGCAGGGAGACCCGATATCCCCCTATCTCTTCTTACTTGCAGCAGAGGGCCTCTCTGGCCTCTTAAAACAAAGTCGTCAATCACAGCACCTCCAAGGAATTCAAGTGGCAGCCACAGCCCCGGCAGTGAACCACCTCCTTTTTGCTGATGATAGCCTGCTGTTCGTCAAGGCGAGTGTAGGGGGAGCAACTGAGGTAAATAATATTCTGCAAAGGTATTGTAACGCCTCGGGCCAATGAGTAAACTTGGACAAGTCCTCAGTATTTTTCAGCAAGGGGTGCTCGGAAGAGTGTCGCCAAGCTGTCAAAGATATTCTCAATGTGCCTAATGAGACACTGAATGAGAAGTACCTCGGAATGCCATCAGATATTGGGAGATCAACCAATGGGGCTTTCAAGTACTTAAAAGACCGCATATGGAAGGTGGTTCAGGGCTGGCTTGAGCAGACCTTGGCATCGGGAGGGAAGGAAGTTTTGATCAAATCCATTGCACAAGCCATTCCCACGTTCTCCATGTCATGTTTTAAGTTACCAAGAGGTTTATGCAAGGCAATTAATTCAATGCTTCGGAGCTTCTGGTGGGGAAGCAAGGATGGAAAGCGCAAGCCATGTTGGGTCTCCTGGGAGAAGATGTGTTCCCCAAAAGCTTCGGGTGGAATGGGCTTCAGAGACATAGAATTGTTCAACCTGGCGCTGCTTGCTCGCCAGGCTTGGAGAATACTACAGAACCCAGCGGCGTTGCGCTCTCGGGTGCTGAAGGCGGTGTACTTCCCGCAGGTGGAGTTCGTGGATGCCACCTTAGGGCCTAACCCATCACATGTGTGGAGGGCACTGGTGGAAGGCCGTGATACTATGATGCAGGGCCTCATCAGGCGTATTGGTACAGGGGAGAGAACCCATGCTTGGAACCAGAATTGGCTGCCTCGCGATTTCTCTCTACGACCCTTGGCGAGTAAGATGAGCGACCCACCTGTCTCGGTGGCTGCGTTCATCGACAGCACGTCGGCTTCATGGCGTGTTGACATGCTGCAGGATCACTTTCTTCCAATGGATGTGGAGGCGATCTGCTCCATCCCTTTGAGTACTCGACGAATGGAGGACCATTGGGCTTGGCATTATGAGAAATCAGGTATACTTACAGTTCGCTCAGTATATCGTTTGTTGATCGGTACAAAGCAACGAAGGGAGGACTGGCTGGAAGGTCGGGCAGCTGGCTCACATACAATCAAAGAAGAGAAGGCTTGGCAGCGGCTTTGGAAGGTGCAGGTACCCTCCAAGCTGCGTGTCTTTCTTTGGAGATTGGCTCAACAATCTTTGCCTACCGGGGATGTTAGACACCATCGGCACATGGCGGAGACACGTGTGTGCTCGATATGTGGCGTGGAGGACTCATGGCGCCACTCCCTACTCGAGTGTGTCGTGGCCACATCGGTTTGGGCGTTGGCAGACGAGAGCATAGTCGAACATGTGATCATGGCCGACGCTACGTCGGCAAAACAATGGCTTTTCGCCATGATGGAAACCTTGCAGCGAGATGACTTTGCAAGGGTGGCCGTGACACTCTGGGCCATCTGGTACGCGAGGCGGAAGATCATTCATGAAGAGGAATTTCAGAGTCCGTTGTCGACTCACCTCTTTATCGAGAGTTACTTACGGGATCTTTCGGTGGCTAGCCCTTCACGCCCTGCTGGGGGTCTGGGAGTCCGGCCAGCTCATCCGAAGTGGATACCACCCGTGAGGGGATGTGCAAAGGTGAATGTCGATGCCTCCATGGCCAAGTCGAGGCCAGGCGGAGCTGTTGGTGTCATATGCAGGAGCGACAGGCGAGTTCCTGGGGGCATCAACGCTGAATGTGGAGGGCATCTCGGATCCCTCGGTGATGGAGGCTTTGGCATGCCGTGAAGCCCTCGCCCTTGCCCAAGACCTGAACCTACAGAAGATCACGGTGGCGACAGACTGCCTCGCCGTTGTGAACGCTATGGAGAAGCCATATGAAGGTAACTTTAGCATGGTGATCAGAGAAATAAAGGCCACGGCGAGCTCGCTGATGGCGGTGTCCTTCAGACACGAGAATCGTGGATCAAATTATGAAGCCCATAGATTAGCTCGTTCGGTTATTACTAGTCATTTTGGACGTCAGGTGTGGTTGTTAGCGCCTCCTGACGGTCTTTGTATCCCAAACAATATTATTGATCAATAAAGTGTGATGGTTGTGCTCAAAAAAATAATTAAGAATACCGATGTGTCAATCGTCTCTTAGAGTACGGAAAAATGCGATGAGCCGTCTATGTGTCTTCCACGGTAGAAAAAACGGAATTAGGGGGATTCTTTTCTAGCGGGTCTATTAGATCTGTTGAGCTTCTGTTTTTGGGTGGTTTCTATTAGGTGGAGACACCGATGTTGCTTTGGCTTCCTGTTCTCCAGCCTTGACCCCATTACGCCGGCGCACGATCCAAAGACCGTTGGGTGTAATATTCTCTCAATTGATTACTTCAAATTAAATTATTTCTTGGATTGTAGATATAAAATGTTTTTTATCTAAAATAAAATAATGTACTCTTCTATCAAAATCCAATTTACATTGATAAAATGAACCCATATTTCAGCGGTAGATGAAAATTTGCAATTTTTGTGTGTACGAGATCAAGATAACTTCAAAATAACTAACTTTACTTTTTATTTTTATAATCATAAAAAATAATTTTTAAAATGTAAAATTTTGGAGGATTTATGGCTTGAGGAAGAGAATAAAACTAGGATTATGTTGAATTTCAAGTATTCAGTTTCACCTACAGGTACTTATGGATTGGGATTGTCCTGGCTTGGCCAATAATCCATAACCTATCTGATAAGTATATCCTTTCGCCCAATACTCAAACCCATTACTGAAACAACTGAGGCCGCATCAATCCAGGATACATGACACATATCGGAATGTTAGATCGCCTTACCTTTATGTGAATCCTCTCTCTTTATCGGAAGACTGGGGTGTAGATAGGGCCAACAAAAAACATATTCAGATTGCACGATCTCTTAAAGTAAAAACAAATCTCCTAATGTTGGCGGAATTATCCGCAATAAAAATATTTGCTGCAATTGAGAAGGTTTTGTCAATTAAATTTCCAACCGCGCTGGACATAACCATAACTCCCAAACAATTACACATAGAGTTTTATTGATTCCTTCAGAGCATGACATAAGAACAAACAAAAAAAACGATTCTTATTAATAGATTGTGGTAAATCCATGAATTTGATCTTTTAACTCCATGGAGTCACAACCGAGAATTGATCTTTTAACAATACCCTCTAAGGGATGGTTAGTCCAAGAAGCGAAACATCATAGTTTTATTTTGGATAACCAATATGTGTTAGATAAATTATGCAAATTTGTTGAGATATGGTATGCCACAAGTAAATATTGAAAAAAGTACTATTTTTCATAACGGGCCTTCTAATCAGCCTATGTAATGTCTTTTTCAGCGGAAATGCATCTGAGATACAGTAATTAGTAGGCATGAGAGGATTAATGATAGACCGTTGAGGACAAACCGACTGATCTAGCTATTCAAAACAATTTATGCGAGAAATTTACTTTGACATGATACATAATTTTCTATTATGGAGCTCGCAAAGGGGTTGTAGATATTGTCGTACAAATAACAGATTGGATATCTTACATCTAGACTTGTTAAAGTAGTTCAATGTATTATTCACTACAGGTGATGGAAAAACTTTTTTTCAAACACTAATTGACCGTGTAGTGTTTGTGTCCTGTATTTGTTTTTAGAGAACCCGCGGGAGATCTGCGCGTTTGTTTATTAAGCTTAAGGAGAGACCACAAAGGTGTCAATTACATGCCTAGACCAAGATCAGGCTAGCAACTCACCCACCCACTAGGCAATGCAACTTTGGGCATGGCACCTACGGAGACGACAACGGGATCACTCTCGCAGCGGCCTACATCTACATGTCACCCACATTCTCCACTCGTCGATGATGGTGTCGAGGACTCTCCCCCATGGCAGCGCTTGGCTTTCAAACACCCTAGCGTTACGCTCAAGCCATAGCAACCTCAGCACAAGCATGATCAGGGAGTTCGCCGTCTTCTGGTCCTTGCTCTGGAGAGATTGCACCGCACCGGGCCACCATATGGTGAGAGAGCTTTGCGCGTCCGGGATGGGGGAGAGACCCCGAGCCTAGAATTCAGACCCGACCAAATAGCCGTGGCGTAGCTGCAACGCAAGGTCAGGTGCTCCATTTTCTCGTCCTCGGTCAGGCATAGGGGGCACAACGTATGTGAGACAAGGCCGTGCCGTAGCCGCCGATCAGCCGTCCAACACCAGTCCCGGAGAGCAAACCAGGCGTGCAGGCGAACCTTGAGAGGCGCGAAGGAGTGCCAGATTTGAGGTGCACCCGGCATGATCATGGAACACCTGTATTGGGGACGATTTAACTGATCCCTCGTTGGTGCTCGACTGCGGCCCGCCCACTGGTGCCACGTTTGTGTCAGCCTCAGCTACTCCAACGGATCTGTCATCATCGTGTTGTGTTATGATATGATCTGGCCTATAACCGGGTCATATGTAACAACAAAATTGCAACGCAATAAAGGCATGTACAATGAGATAACATTAGACTTCTATTAGAATTGTGACATCAGTTTTTTTTATTAGTTAGAGGAGAGAATGAAAAAAAGTATGTTGTCTTCTCTTAGTTAAAAGTTAATCTCTTAAAAAAAATAAGATGAGGCTATTTTCTCTATTGTATCGTATGTTTTTCCCTAAAAATATCCTAAAACATAATTAATTCATTGTTAGGCATGACAATAGAAGATAATGCATTGTATAACTTATATCTTTTGTCTTCACTATATCACGTGGATGACTAAGACAAGCTATGTCTTTTCTACCATTAGAGCATCTCCACCGGGGGCCTCTAAAGGACCCCCTAAAGGCCCTTTGGGGAGCCGGACACCAAAAACACCCACCAGCGGCACCCCCAAAGCCTCACCCCGAGCGATTTTGTATCCGGCACCCCCAATAGGGCCTCCAAGTTTGGAGGCCCTCCTGGGGGTGCCGGACATCGCCTCGGGCATGGCCCTGACAACGCTGGCCCGCCCGTCATACACACGGCGCGCCGCGCCCAATTCCCTTCCTCTACATTGCCGCCCCCGGCGCCAAAATTCGCAATCTTCCCTCCATTTCCCAAACCCCGCGCCGCCGCCGTGACCTCCTCGCCTTCCGCCACCATGCCGCCCAAGCCCGTCGGCCTCGCGAAACCCAAGGGACGCAAGCCGCCGGTGTCGTCGCAGCCGAAGAAGAAGCCGATGAAGCGGGAGCAGCAGGAGATTTCGTTGCCGGCGGCCATGAGCCAGTCCCAGCTCCGCGCCGCCGCTTCCCTGCTACGGCAACAATGACGAGTCAAGGCGAAGGACAAGACGGCTGATCTGTCGTGGCCGAACGACAACGCCGCCGAGATGTTGATCGCCATGAGCCAAAGCAACTCTAGCCCAGCAGCATCCGGCGGCGGGTTTGTCGGGTCGCCGTCTGTCCCGGCCTTCTCCGACGGCACCTCCGGCTACCCGTCGCAGGTGTCGCGGTTTTCCCCCGAAGAGCCGACCATCGATCTAAACGCCGCGCTGCTGTTTAGCGAATCGCCGGCGTTGCGGCGGACACCTGCGACAAGCCAAGACGCGACTGCTTCCCACGGCCTTTTCTTCGGCGACCAACTCGACCATGTGAGTGCTATTTATAATCCTGATCTCCCTCATTTATTGTGTTTCTCCGGCCGATTGTTTGTTGGGCGCAGTTATTGCGAGCGGCCGGATGCAAATTGTTGATTTGTGCATTAATTGCCGACGATGCAAATTGTGGTTTTTGCTGGGTAGGACGCTGGCGCCTCGTTCATGACTTCAGTCATCGACGACGGTACAACCTACGCCGCCAGTGCCTATGCCGAGACAGAACAGTTCGGGCGACGAAGAGGATGCCGGCCAGGGCCAGGAAGGGGAGGTCGAAGAAGAAGAGGATGGCGATGAAGAGGATGGCGTCCGGAAGCCTGGAAACAGAGGCAAGACTTGGTGCGCGACTGAGGACGTCTTGTTGGCCCAGGCGTGGATGAACCAACCAGGAGAAGGGCGCCAACCAAAGGAAGAAGGCCTACTGGATACGCATTCAGAAGGACTACACCGAAAGAAGGTCGTATCCTCCTCATGAAGATTTGCCTAACCGCAATGCCAAATCGGTTGAGAGCCGTTGGGGCGTCATCTCGGCTCTCACTACCAAGTTTCACCATTGCAATGAGCAAATCTTGCAAAGAGACGAGAGTGGCAAGAACGATGCCGACAAGGTTAGCCGATAATCTTAACTTGTAACCCATCATGTTTACATGCATACTTGACTTGGCCTTTGTTTGTGTAGCTCAAGGACGCCAAGTACTTGTACCTTGACTTGGAGTCGGATGGCAAGAAGCCATACAAGTTCATGCACGTTTGGGAGGTGGTTAAAGGTTGCCCGAAGTGGAAGAGCCATATAAAAGATGATCGCACCGCCGAGGGAGATGAAAGAAACCTGCCGGCTGCTAGCGCCGAGCGTCCCGAGATGGGAGTGAAGGCGTGCAAGGCGGCCGCCAGGGCTGGCAAGAAGCCAGGGGCCTCGGGCGCCGCAGGCACATCCAAGAGTCGGTGAAGCTATACGTTGCCGAGGTGGCCGCGTCGACTGACGAGAAGAAGAAGCTACAAGCCAAGTCCGACGAGAAGTGGACGCTCTACTTCAAGATGCAGGAGACCAAGCTCAAGAACCAAGAGAAGAAGAGGAGCGTCTGTACATGGCCACGAACACGACCGGCATGAGTCCCAACCAGAAGGCCTACTTCGTGTCCGAACGGAGGCGCATCCAGGCTGAGAAGGCGGCGGCCGAAGCGGCGGAGCTCGAGAGATCTGACGAGGACGGCGAGGAAGAAGTCCAGGAGGAGGCCGCCGCGTGATCGGCATGAAGCATTGCGCCAGGGAGGCGCCCTTTTGATGGCCGGCCTTGGAGACTTGTTCTCCGGCGCGGTCGATCCTTTTTTGATGGCCGGCGTTGGAGATTGTTCTCCGGCGCGGTCGAAACTATGCCAAGTCTATGACTTGTTCTCGGGCGGCAAAACTATTTGATTGCCGGCATCATTTGAGACATTTTTATTAATGCATGCACCGCCGTCCTGTGCCTCATTTGTGCTGTTCATCGGCGGCGACCACGGCATGCCCGCAAGGTGTTCGACAGTTCGCTCTAATTTCGGGGCGTTTGGGGTGGGCCTTTGGGAGTACCGCTGTGGGGGCCTCTATGTTGACCGGACACATGTCCGGCACCCCAAAGAGGCCCAATTGGGAGGTGCCGGACACACATTTAGAGGCCCCCGGTGGAGATGCTCTTATACATGCCTAAAAGATTTTTATGAGGGCCAAGCCTTCGAGAAGAAGACAAACATGGCAGCGAATTCAGAAAGATCAACTCTGCTCTCAAGAGCTGCACCCGCACTCTTATGAACTGCAGCACTCCACACTCCAGTGTCGAAAGCGTCTTTTCTCAAGACGAATTTGCTTCTTCAGCCTCCAGCGAGCCAACACCATCAGTTTCGGCAGCTATCCTTTGAGGAACAGCTTCAGGTTCACCTTCCCCGGGATAGTATCCGAGACGCCACGGCCACCACGGAACAGCGCTGGCACACTGCCACCGGCCGACATGGATGGTACCAGCGTCTTGTCCGTCTGCGGCCGGAGCACGCCGACACTTTCTTGGCCGAGCATGAACAGGATCACCATCTTATGTTTCTACAAGGACCAACACAACATACTGCTCATCCAGTTATTTGCTAGGTTAGGTATGATCTACTGCAGGTACACAAGGTGTGGATGGAAAGAGTTCACATAAGGATCTTTTGATCAGATGCTACTAGATCTGGATGGTAAGCATTCCTCCAGGACAGAATAAAATTTACCAAAGGATCATTCTTCATATCTTTCCTAAGATTTCTCCTCCTAGTTCAAGATAAAACCACTAGACAAAATATACAACGGAATGCCTGGGATACATCATACATCCACAAAATTGGATGGGCATGAGTGACACACCCATTCCGTCCCCAGCCATCTTCCCCTAGATACCACTACTACCAAGTCTGGAACAAAAACTACGAAGGACCTACTATACATTATCTTGGAAGGAAGTTCATGGCAGAGCTCATTTGAAGAGCATCTTGAGCTGCTCGATGCGCGAGCTGCGGACCTCCTCATCAGTCAGTGCCCCAGAGATCATCCGCTGCTTGCGCGCCTGCACCTGCTGCATCCGCTCCTCCACAGTGTCCTGAGACAATCAGGGCAAGAGCTTTTGAGTTATGTTTGTGACATGGGAATTACAGGTGCCAAGCATCTCAACATGATTCCAGATTTTAATTACCTTGACGATGAATCGCCTGACTTGCACCGCTCTTTTCTGCCCAATGCGGTGGATCCGCATGATAGCCTGCTCCTCCACTGCAGGATTCCACCACGGATCCTATATCAAAACAGAAATTGTAGCAAGACCGATTAGTACATGGAGAATGTACAGCAACTTCTTGGTTTTATGAAGTAGTTCTGTGAATTAATTGGCACGGTATTGCAGAATTACCATGAGAAAGACATTGGAGGCAGCAGTTAGATTCAGGCCTACTCCTCCAGCTTTGAGTGACATCAGTAGCACCTGTTTTCCAGGCCAAATGATCAGCAAATGTGATGATTCAAGAACTACTATTGTATTTTTCAAAACAAAAACAAAATGAACATACCAGCTTGTCCTGGCTTTCACTGAACTCCTTGAGAACCTTCTCCCTGTGCTTCTGGCTCAGCTTCCCATCAAACCTCAAGAACTTGATCCCTTTCTGCTCCAAGGGGATCTCCAGCAGATCAAAGAAGGAAGTGAACTGGCTGAACACAATGCTCTTTTCCCTTTTCTTCCCAAGGTCCTCGAGGATCATGATAAGCTTGGTCACCTTGCACGAATCCTTCCAGTTGTTCTTGGCATCCACCTCATAGCGACACTGGCCAGGCAGATTGATCAGATCAGCCTTGGTGATGGGGCTCGGCACAGCGGGCACGGTCCCCCAGCTGGCTTCGTCCAGCTAGCAAGAAGGCACTCGCGGCACATCCGGTGCGCGCAAGGTGTGAGGACAGGATCATCAGAAGCTGACTCAAGGCAGATAGGGCACTCCGCGGTCGCACCCTGGCGAATTTCTTCAACAACCTCCTCTACATATGCCCGCGAGGGTACTATGGCCTGCCGTCCAGGATCACTATGTACTCCTTCGAGGAACCGTTGTGCTAGCTCATCAAGGTCCGTGTACTTCTTAGTATCAGCTTTGCTGCACATTGTAATTTTGGTAAACAAATTAGAGGATGAGATAATGAAATGCAAGGCAGCAAACTTGTTGCAATGAATGGCCAACCTGATGACTAGGAAAGGATGATCACAGCACTGCCTTAGCCGAAGAAGTAGCTCAAGGATATTAGCATAGTTGCTAAGAACGTTGCCTTGTGCCACAAACTTATCGAATTGAACCTGTTGGAAAGATCATTTTGAGTTAGATATGCAAGTAAACATGTCCATAAAATTTCAGAAGTTAAAATTCCACAACATGGACAAGGATTCTATAGCTTCAATCTTTCCTTAGTAACTAAACAAAAATAACTTAAAACATAAGTACTTGCCTTCGATCTCCTGAAAAGTGCGTCATAAAAATCACGTTCCTCGACAGATTGTTCACATTCCACAACCTCAATATTTGCAGGTGGGAGCACCAATATAGGACTGAAACCAACATTGGAACCATGTGGTCAACATAATTCTAAGAGGTGAAAGGCATGATATGCCTATTTTTTGCATTTAAGAACACCAACGAAAAACAAAGCAAGAAAGTGCATACTTTCCCATCTTGTCCTTGGTTTCCTTGGTCCTCCTCAGCATGAGCGGCCTAAGAATAGCTTTGACAAGTTTCAGTCCCCTCTCATCACCATTCTCATAAGGTCTCTGAATCAGCTTCTGCCACCTATAGAAAAATTAAACAGCTTAAGAATAAGGGTTTTGAAATTTTCAACAACAAATATATTAATGGAGCGGTCTAACTTTTGAAACGAGTGGTCTAATAAATCCATACCAATTTGAATTGCACCATGGCTCAACATGTAAGAAGCAAAGAAGACTGTAAAGGTCTTCCAAATTGTTCTGCAGCAAATGCGATCATATTTAGATAATGAAATGTCATCATAACAAGCTAGCATTCCTAGAAAGTAGAAACTAAGAAACATGGATAATAGTTTCCACAAGCAAACACACCTGCAATGGTGTGCCAGTAAGACACCATCTGCATTGTGCGGATAATAAGTACGCCGCTTGGGCCGCTTTGGTTTTGGGAGATTTGATTGTATGCGCTTCATCCAGCACAATTCTATGCCAATCTATCATGTGAAAGACACTGCTGCCATCCTGTGAATGTACAGCTTTCATTAGCAAAATTATGCTAGGCATGTTTCGTACAAAAACAATGATTTGAAATAGGATATAAAACTCATTGGCAAACTCTTACAGCTTTATGAGCTGCTTGAAGAACACCGTAGGTTGTTAAGACTACGCTATGCTCAGCCATCAACCTCAGATCACTATTTCTATTACCGCCATAGTATACACACACAGAAAGAGCTTCTGGTACTGAATGTGCCTCCAATTCATCCTGCAAGGAAAGGATGCTAACATTATTTACTTCTCTTGAGTGATGAAAAAAATGTTCCAGGCAAACAAAAAAGTTTAATCAATGCATGTATGAGAAAAATATAATCGGACACTGCCCTTTCAGCTATTATAATATTGATAGCATACATCAGTTGAGTGATATAAAATACTAAATATCAACGACATAGACATCTGATTACCTTCCATTGACCCAGTAATGCCATTGGGCACACAATAAGGGTACCGCCTCTAATAGAGGGAGTTGAAGTGCGTGTTCTGGTATCACGGCCTCTTATAGGCCTCATATCCCTTTCTATGTTGTTGGAATGCTCTCCCTTTGGATCTGAGAGTATTAGGGCAATAGTCATGACAGTTTTGCCAAGACCCATTGCATCTGCCAGTATCTACAAAGACATTGATAACACATAAATACTTCTCACGGTAATATCACAAAACATCCTCCAATTAGGCGAGCAGAAGCACTATAGTCATACAAGAATACCATAACAAATTTTGAAAAAAAAAATCAAAGACTTAGAATTTAATCAACGTTGTAACAACTGTCTCATCAAACATGCACAAACATTTTGCAGACCGCCCTATGCTAGACAACTGGACATAGATGTTACAGACAAACATGAGTACAAAATCCTATCAACAAAGGCTATCTTATGTATTCATTTGCTAATGAATTATTTAACAGATAAATTCAAAACACCATTACCAAATCTATTTCTAAGAAACAACAAGAATCAAGGAACATGGTACAACATTATTTTCAATATAGCATAGACCAGGCACAGACATGAGAAACCTTCATATAAGACTTACCCCTCCTCGTGTAGTCCGACTTAAACTCGGAAACTTGGTTGTCGCTTCACCAGAGAAAACATTAATGTATACTGCAGGAGCCCTCCTGGAAAGACATGTCAAAATATCAGTTATTAGCTCTGACCATTATTAAAAAATCTGAATTACGCAAATAACACTGAAAAACTTACTTGTCAGCAATACTATAGGCACTAAAGCAGGGATCAATAGTTTTTTTTGCTTCATCATCAAGGCGTCCCTTCTCCAGTTCAGACATCCAGAAGAGAGCCTCTTTTTGGTAAGGTTTGAGAACTGAAACAAGAGTATGTGGCGGCTCTGCTTCCTATTTTACCCAGAATACACCAAATATAAAAATGTTACATCACTTTCCATGCAAAGTATACTGTGAGGGAAAACAGAACTGCACTTCAATTGTTACCTTCAAGTCATATGTTTCAGCTGTGCCAATAATTTTGTTCAATGCAGCTTCCGATATGGCCTGCTCATCAGCGCCTTGCTCCGGAAAAGTTTGGCCAGCTGTGCGATTTGTTTCAAGTCCAACAATAGGAGTGGATTCATCATCTCCATTAGCATCACCCTGGTTTATGTGTCAAAAAATCATCACGAGCAGGCATTTAAGATAAACAAAAATAACGAAAAACGAACAAGAATGACAAGCAAGTAGTTTTCTTAAGGGAGCTACAAATATTGTTGTGTCAATATAATGAGCGCGCCATTGTGACAGTATTTCATTGTATACTTGCTCTGTGATAGATCATACAGAAATACATTCTAATCCTGAATGTTTTGGAATACTAGACTGCAGACACTATTTCATTGTATACTTGCTGTATTGATAGTATTTCAATATATGTGTAGATACATATGCTGAACAATTGAGAATAGTAACACAACAACAAGATTTTTTGGCTCACCCTCAGATTCCATGGTCGCTTTCTTGTTAGCTCATCAAGAGTGAAATCAGCCTACATGGCAAACAGCAGTATGTAAACTGAATCTATCATGTTTTGTCAAGGAGTATCTGAATCTGCCATTCACCAGGAACACTAGAATAACTGCAAGGTTGAACCAATTTACTTAAATGATACCTTGACAGATGCCCTTAGCTTGAGTAATTTGAAGAGGGCATGGAGAGGGTTGTCAGAATAATCGACACTTGCAGGAGCGAGCTGGCTCAAGGAAGAGTTGTCACCTTCAGTGAACACAGACTTGTGGATGTAGAAGCTGTATGTACAACAATTGGCATTAATCACAGACCAGACGACAAAATTGAGTAATGTAAAACAAATTTAACATCAGCAAGGCAATGTGCACGTTCATCGGTCTTTACCTGACATAGAGCAAAACCTCCTGCATCAGGCTCAGTTGCATTGTCGGAAACACGATCTTTCCCTGGATCTTGACCTTGGAAGAGTTCACCAGCGGGACAAGGCACTTTGTCCACTCCGTCGACAGCTTCCCAATCTACAATACAACCATGAAAATTAGCATGATTTGGGACAGAGGTATCTATTAGTCTTAATCGTCATCAGATGATTTTGCACCCAGCTCACCTCTCCGGCGCGCTTGGTGGAGAATCGAACAATCTGCGCCAGCGCCGCTGCCTTCTTGACGGACACCTTGACGCCCCCATGGAGCCGGCCATACGACGGGAAGGCGAAATGGACGATCTCGCCGGCGTCCATCGCCCTTCTCCCGCTGTGCGTGGACAGGCCGGTGACGTAGGACTTCTCGACGAGGAACCAGTCGCTCTCCGGCGGGAACTCGCCGAACTCCGCCTCAGGCGGCGCCACCACCATCTTCCACTCGCTCGACGGCGGGGCCGCGGTGGCCCTCGCCCGCCGCGGCGCCGGCGGCGAGTTGTACATCTGCGAGGCCTCCTGAGGCGGAATGGCCCGGATGGGCCGCGGGTTGAGGTACGGCAACGGGTGCGTCGCCGTGAGGTCGACTACGTCCTCTTCCCGCGGCCGCTTCTTGGACATCGGCGGCGCAGCCGGCGCGTCGATGATCCGTACCTCGTCGTCGTCGATGTCCGCCCTCGCCGCCCGCGGCACGAGGCTTATGCCGCAGTCAACGGCGCGGAGGCGGCGGTGGCTGGTAACCTCATCCTCGTCCTCGTCCTTCACACGGCGGGGGGCGGCGGCACCAAAGGCGCTCCTTTCGCGTGAGGCGAGCCGTGGGGCCGCTGCTTCTGGACATCGTGGACGGCCTCGGCCTTGACCTCGACAGTCGGCGTCGGGGTTGCGGCAACGACGTCGCGCTCTGCCTTGACGCGAGCTTTCTCGGCGTCGAGCAGCTCGTCGATGTTGCGCTCGGCGTCTCCGTCATCGTCGCGCCGCCGTCGAGGAGGGCGTTGATGGCGCGCTCGGCGTTGCCGCCGCAGCGGGAGAGCGCGGCCAGAACGTCGGCCACCGGGAGGCGCGCGCCGAGCACCGCGCGGACGGCGGCGATCTCGGCGGCGAAGAGGACGGCCTGGTCGGGGGACTCCTGCCAGTCGGCGTCGTCGCACGTCATCGCCGGCGCTGGCGTCCTGCTACGGCGGGGAATGGCAGGGGCTGGCGAAGGGAGATTTGGATTGGCGGCGGATGGGGAGAGGGGATTGGATTGCGGTGGTGGTGGAACAGCGGCGGTTTGGGGCGAGCTTTTATGGGGTTTCCATTTTGGCGCGAGAGGAAGAGGGAAAGTGAAAATTTAAGAGCGAAACTCAAACTGTAAAATTGTTTTCGCGGCGCGGGGTGGGAGAGTGAAAGTAAAAGACAACATTTCCCTCCTATTTTACGGCGTCAGCCCGGCTCAGACTTCCGATTTCCTGGACGGCCCGATGGATGTGGCCCATAATATGCAAGAACCGGTGGTCACCAAAAAGAATCCAATACTATAAAAAAAAAAAATTCCTCTGCCAAACGATAGAGGTATGACGCAAACTTAGCAGTTCCGGCCGGTGGTGGTTGTGTCTCGTCTAATTTTGTTCGTTTCGAATGGTAAGATGTTCTACTTCTTTTTCTAATGTATATGTATACGTGTTTTATTTTGTTATGTTGACTCGTTTCCGTCTATATTTAGTCCAAACTGAAAAATAAAAAACTTTTATTTGGTACAAAGTGAGTAAGTGATTTAGCCTACATTCCCAAATGATGAACATTGCACAGCTCATCTTGATAGGCTCTTGCTTATGAAGATTGTAATATTCGTTTTCCATTTGTAATGGTAACTTATTTGTTCACTACCAAGTCGGATCACTCCCTTATCTTCTTACTAAATGAGATGGAGGTAAAGGAGCTCTGAGCCAGTTCAAAAAATCGGTCGAGTCATTCGACAATGGTGCTCTTCGTCTCACATCTCCACTACTTTCTCCACGTGCTCCCATGGCGCCGCAAATCTGATGTTGCATGGAGGGGCTTCTCCATTGGGATTTTTGGCCCCGCATGACAGCCAAGACTCATGTGTGTCGCCGGTTGGGTCTTAGGTTTATTTCTCTCCATACCCCCCTCCAAATAGTTCTTCTTGATGGACTCTTTCTCTCTCGTCTTATTTTTGTCCTCGGAGGATTTAGTTGGTTTAGCCCTCCAACGTTGCGTTGCTGGTGATCCATCTGGTTTAAAGGTTTTCCAACTTAATGATCGAGGTTTCGTTACTTAATGGCGGCAATGTCGGCGTTCGGGGAATTGGGGTTCCCCGTACCCCGGGCACGCGCTCCCAGAGAGACGTTGTTGACGTCCCGGCGGTAGAAGGGCGGACACCAGCGAGTCGGGGAAGGAGCCTCCGGAACGCTCGACCATGCCTGTTGTGGGGCTCACTCTAGAAAGGATGTGGCCGTCTCGGGAAGACAAAGGTTGGCAACGTGGCACAGGATTCTGTGTCGCAGAACGGGAAGGGTTGCTTCGCACTGAAGGAAGGCGCACGGACAAAACCTCCCACGCCTGCTGCCGGCCGCATGCGTGACATTGACAAGACCCGGAACACTATCCCCTCGGTACAGGCGCAACGCCCGGTGTGATGCCCGGGCCGTTGACAGGACCGGACTTGCCGTCACCTCCACTCCGGCAAGGCAGACGGCATGAAGGACAACGCGTCACCCCGCGCTACCACAAAGATGACCGCAAGCGCCATCTCGGCTTGGGCGTGACGCGTGCCCTGCCTTGGTGGCGCACCCACGGCATGACCACTTGTGGTGTTCCCTTGGTATATAAAAGGAGGCCCGGGTCATCGTCTAGAGAGGATCCACCAATTGCTAGCAGTCACACGGAGCTCACGAGGGTAGTGTAGCGCTTGTTGTCACTTTGTTGTAAACCATCATCACCACCATACATCCAGACAAGCAGGACGTACGGTATTACATGGTAACGCGACCTGAACCTGGGTAAATCTTCACGTGCTTGTTGTTTAGCTCAGCGATCGAATCCGGAGTACCTCGTGCCCTCCTACCGAACAAATAGGGGGTGTCCAACATCCCCGGTGTCCGCTTACCGACACGCCACAAGCACTTCATCTATGGTCTAAAGATCGCATATAGACTGACTTAATTTGTCATTTCACTCTCTCTCTCTCTCGCATGATCCACCCTTCTGTTAATGGACTGGTCAATCCGATTGAATGAGGTTTGATGTTCTTTCGAGAATAATCTCAATGTGGCTTAGATAAGAAATGTGAGACTTAGGTCCCGTTGGATTTTCTTTCTCAAAGTGCTCTACAAAAATAAATCATTGTATGCTGCTGGATTATTAAAGTTTAGGTTATATCTGGATCGTTGTTTGTCACATAAAATCCAATACATATGATGCCAAAAATGTCCAAGAAAGATGATGACAAAAATGTAAGGGAGCCATGTACGAATGTATTGATCAAGCTACTCATGTCAAAGCCTCCTTTTTATATTATTATGACTGCAAAATCTATAACTCGATCTCCCAACAGACACCTTGAGACCGGTAAAATGGAAACCTATCATGTTAATACCATTGCCTTATGCATTCCACTCAATCTAGATGATGATAGTCATGATCTACTCAAGATGAAACACATTTCTTGCTAATGCATGATTGGTGAAGACTCGCAAATTTCACCCATGTAATCAATATGGGTAAGGCTCGGTAGGAATATTGTTCACATGTCCATTACCGCCAAATGGATGTCAAGATTGAAACGTATGATCTATTCGACATGCTCATCTAAAACTTGCGTATCCCAATCGTGACGACAATCACCACTTGATCCTCTGATGTATAATATAAAATCTCCATTTTGTACAAACCCATGAAAAGATGCCTAACCACCATACAAAAACACCAAACAGATAAATCATGGGTAATTTGATAAAGTGCATTGACAATTGCTTATCATACCACGCGATCACTTGATCCCATGTGGTACATCATCTACAGTTAGGGTATTGATCACTTCGAATCTAATATTTGCACTATGTGCTGATCAAACTAGTATATTTTATCCCTCTGGTTTATGAACATGTCTTAAGAGTAAACATGAATGCTCACATAATCTTGTTCTTCAAGACATGCACGTAATAGCAACCCGGTAGAACCTGTAACATCCCAAGTTTTTCAAAAAGTTGAAAAATCAGAAAAATTTAAAACTTTTAAAAACTACTATGTATTTTGCTTTAAAAAGAAAAATCATGCATGCATTCATCTGCATATTGTATTGTTGCATTTGGATATTTCAAAAGAGGGAATTATAATTCCACTTGAAAACATATTTAAGAAAATATATTAAAAGGGCAAACCATGCCCTATATAAATATTTGTGATTATTATGGTTATATTAGTTATGTGTAACTTTTGTTGTAAATTGATTGTTTGCATTTGGAAAATAATTTAGGTTCAAATGCTTACCACTGTGGTTTGAGTTTGAATTTATTGTTAGCCACCAAAACTTTGTTTTAAAACCTATTTCTAAATTTGACATTAAGTGTCAATATATGCCTTTAAAACATTTCTACAAATTTAATTTGAGAAAGTTTTGGAAAAGTATTTTAGAAGGTGTTAAAATAAATACCTTGTTTTTACAAAACTTTCAAAACTGGTTTGAATCAATTCTGAGTTTAAAATCAAAAGTTATAAATAAAACAGTGAAAAAACGTTTTAAAACAAAAATAAAGTTCGGCCGAACTGGGCCTAATCTCAGCCCAGCTCGCCCGCTTCGCCGCGCAGCCCGAGCAGGCCGGCCCAACAAGCCAGCCGGACCGAACGAACCAGTTCGGTTCGAACCCGATGGAAATTTCAGGATTTTTTTTCCAGAATTCCAAATCCTCTCCACACTCTATTTTCTTGATAAATATAACTCCAAATCCGGATCCGTTTGATCCTACGCGTTCATAACTTCGAGCCCAATCTTTTCCACCGACCCTTGGCCTATATAACCCCTGTAGCCGCCGGCATCTCTGTTCCCCTTTTCGTTCCACCGAAACCCTAATCAGCGAAATCATATTTCGTTGATCTACCAACCAAAACGATCTCGAATCGTGACGGAACCTGAAGCATTGTTGAATATCTCCTCAATACCTTTCCATCCCGGGAAGACTCAACTCTTTTCATCAACCGTGGAGAGAGAATTTCGACTCGCAATATTCAGATCTGAAGTCGTATTTCTTAGATCTCTTCGCGCTCGGTTCTTCAAATCGAAATTCCTTTGGTGAGAAGTTAAATCTAACCCTTACCTACAACTTTGCTATTGCACTCTTTTGGTTTTGACGTACGGAATTCTCTGTACAAATCAGATTGCTTTTGACGATTTTTGGAGGAGAAAACAATCTCAAATCTTCGGGCCGTAGTTACGAAAGTTGTTCCCCTGATCAAGACCTTTCTTTTGCCCCAAGCCTCACCTCTTTTGGTCAAGCGAGCTAGGAGATTTTTGAGTTTGAAGTTTCGGATCAGAAAGGTAATTTGTGATTTATGCCCAATCTATTCATCCACTTATGGTATATTTGTGACAGTTAGAAAGAGCACGCAATTCTCTACAACTTTCATTAAGCATGTTTTTCCATCCGAGCAACTTTATTTTTGGTCAAAATTCGTAGTTAACCGTAAAGTCAACGCCCAGTCAGCGCTTCGTCATCGCCAAGTCAGCGGTCAGAGTCAACAGTCAACCGAAGACCGACAGTTTTGCAGAAAAACCCTAGATCTTAGATCTATCACTACTTTTTATTAATTTGGCCAAATTTTACAAATAAAATATTTTTGGAAAGCTTATGACACTTAGAAACTTTTGGAATAGTTAAATTTATGTTTTGACAAATTCAAATTGGTTCAAATTTTAAATTTGTTTGTTTAAGTTAATTTCACTTAACTTGAGTTTTAAAAACTATTTTTGGGCAAATCCAATTGCTTTAACTTTGTTTAATTAATACTTGGCCGTAGAAATATTCTACCAATTTTGTAAAAGTATTTTCTACGATTTTTATAATTAATATTGATTAAATGCCTTTTAGGTGTTATTTTAATTATTTTAATTTGATTAAAAATTATTTTCTTCGTATATTTTAAAGACCTTAGTACAAAAGGTACTTAGAAATATTTTGCCTCTCCAAGCAAAGTATTTCTCTTCCTTAGAAAATATTTGATAAAATTTTGACAACACTTTTCCTTGGAAAATTTTCAATATCTTTTCAATACTAAATCTTTTCCTTAGAAAAATTTAGCATCCTGAAAACTTATTTTGTTTCCCTTAGGAAATGTTCTAAGTACTTACTACCACAAAAGTTTGTCCTTAGAAAAATCATCAACTTATGCTTTGCATACTTTCCTTAGAAAATCTGGCACCTCTTATTTTGTTAACTTTGCCTTAGAAATTATTCTTGACTTATTGTTTGACCCTTGGTCCTTAGTTATTTTGGACCATCTTTCATTGCTTGCATTCCTTAGAATAATTTCATGGCATGGCATGCATTCCAGTCCTTAGAAATAATTTGCACTTCTTACATGGCATTCCTCCTTAGAAATTTTGAGGTGATGCATGTTAGCCCTCCTAGCCAAGTTATACTAAGTTAGAATTAGTGGGAACCATGAAGGACCAATGAAGGACTTATCAAGAAAACAAGACTCCAGAAGCATCTCCAAGAAGAAAAAGTACTTAGAAGAAATCAAGAGGAAGTTCATGAAGACCAACCACCCTACCTTTTCTAAGTCTTTCCTTCCTTCTCTCTTTTCTTCCTTCTTCTATTAGACTTCATGGTGGCTAAGTTACATTCAAGACCAACCCTGGTGATACCAAGATCAACAAGTCTGCAGAACCATCAAGTCTATAATTTTCAATGAAGTCAACACATCAAGGAGAAAACTACAAAGGAAGTACGGAGAAGATTCTTGGAAGACCAACTACTTCTTTCTTTCTGTCTTCTCTTTCTTTCTAATTTTTGTCTCACCTTGGACATACACCAAGTCCTTGGTGTTTAAGACTAAGTTCCTAGAGTGCTAATTGAAGACCATTGAAGATCAATGAAGCTACAAAGGAGTTGAAGATTATTTGAAGACCAAAGTTGTGAAAACTTAGAATAACCTTACAACTTTTCAAGTTGTTTTATCAAGTTTACTTTAGGCTCAACCTGGACCTTGCCTTAGCTAAATGGGATATTGTTATTTATGTATTTCCCTTATTTTATTTGCATGTCTTTCATACCATAAATATTGTGTCATCCTGCATCTCATGCATATCATATTTTTCTAAGTGTTGCATTTATGATTGTGTGTTTATTTGTGATTTATTTGACTTGTTAGAAATTCCGGAGAGAGACGAAAGTGGTTGCAACTGCTACTACTACACTCCTGTTTGCCAAGGCAAGTGGCACACCCCCATAAATTTCCTAAGTATTTTTCTATGCATGACTTAATGTATTTCTTTATATGCATGTGTTGGATAGTATTGCTATGCTAAAACTACTATCTCCTTTTTACTAGTTGTGTCTAGAATCCTATGATAACTTAGTAGAAATATTGATGCCTTGCAAAAGTTGTGTTTTATAAAAAAACTAATTTCTACTAAGTTAAAGAACCACCTGGGTGTGTAAATGGATTTAAGCACTTCCCCATCTTTGGGAGTATAAGTTGCTAGAAGAGGGTGATTTCCCCGCAGGAGTATAGATCATACGTGATTTTCCAGGATCGGGAGGATGAATCACACCAAGGAGAGCCATCCAGGAGCAAAGAGATTTGAAGATACTCCAAGTGAAGATTGCTCCAAGTGCAGCCAAACAAGGAAGACAACAAATGATCTCATCATGCCAACTTCAAAATAAAACTTGATAGTAATTAACATTAGGGGCTCACCGGGGTTTGCCGGAGGTAGTCACTTGACACACTGGAGTTTGCCATGTGCTGTCACGGTTCACTGGAGTTTACCAGTGTTACCAACATAATAGATGCAAAATGTTTTCAAAGTGTTAAGATAAAAACTGGCTTTATGCAAATTAGCCTTTGAACTCCACTAGCCAAATATGCATATAGGTTAATAGAGTTATTCCATTAAGTGTCCACATAGTGTCACTTGCCAGATCCATTTTTAATGGTATCTGACCCACCCTGTTGCAAATTTTTATTTGTTGCAGATTGTTCTGACGACGAGTGAGTATCGTTAAGGGTTTCGAGTCTGCAACCAACATGTTTTCGCCTGTGGCACATGAAGATGATGGAGACTCCATGAAGAATAAATTTCCGCTGCTTTACTCTTTCAAAGCTAGCTTCGTGCTATGCAATTTGTAAAGGATATTTTCCTAAGTACTGGATCCACGTGTAATAGTTGATACAAGGTTGTGATATTTCATCTTAGACCGTGTGTGCAAATGAATCGATCTAGGGGTTTGCACTATACACAGGTACCTTGCCAATTTCTAAGTGCAGGTATGCTACAGATGGTATCAGAGCACTGTGTTGCCTGTAGGTTCGAAACCCTAAGTCTGGTTAGAGATAAGAAAGCCCATAGGACAAAAATTTATTTGTTCTTCGTCTAAAACCTTTTGATATCATTCTTGTAACTTTTTAACTATTCGCGTTCTAAATGCCTTATCTTATTTATAGATGTCCTGCCTTCTGGAATCACTCAAGAAAGGTCCAGCAATGACCATGACCTTGGAATGTGAGACTGAGTTTCCAAAAGCTTTGAAGGGCCTCATGTTGAGCATGGGACTTGAAGGAGCAACAGTCTACAAAGGTTTTCCTTTCATGGGTGAAGGTCAAGAGTACTGGTGGGTGCAACTCCATCTATACAAGAACAAAGACGATGACCACAAGACCAAAGGTTGCTGCATGTTCACAAACCCAATAATTCGAACATCATTCTTTGATTCCACAAGAAGTGCAGCATGGGAGGCCATCGAGAACCTTGGAAGAAGACTTGATTTAGACTCCACGACACTCAGAAATACCTTGATGAACTCAAGGAAATAAAGGAGGAACTCGATGCACTCAAGAAGGAGATAGACTAGACCCCCTTAAGTATTAGAATAAAGAAACCATGTTGATGTATTGACTTATCAAATTGTGGTATGGTAGTACTATCATATTGTTTCCCCATATCCTAGGTGTACTTCGATCCAAAAACGACTAGTTTGGTTTTCTTAAAAGTTTGTGAGTTTTTATCATGTGTGGTTGTTTGTGTCAAATTGCTTTTATGGGTAGGAATATTCCTCTTAGATCTTTCTATCTTGTACTCATCTATTCTAAAACCCACATATGTCTCCCATAGTGCACCTGAGATCAACAACAACAACAACATTGGATCAATGTTGCAGCAGATGATGGCAGCACAAACCCAGCTGATGACCATGATGGCTCAGATCAAGGCAAATCAAAGTGAACCACCACCACCCCTAACCAGGGAGGATAGACTTGTCAAATTTCTAAGTCTTAAACCTAACACATTCCGCCCTACAAATGAGCCAATTGTGGCAATTGACTGGCTACGATTAATAGACAAAAATCTGGTAACTTGTGAGTGCACCGACACAGAGAAAGTAAGTTTTGCATCTTATCTCTTGGAAGGGCCTGCTGCTCGATGGTGGAGAACTTATCATAGCTCTCACCCATTTGATACTTTAACCTGGAAAGAGTTCAAGGAAGGATTTTGTAATGCTCACATTTCCTCTGACATTTTGAACCTGAAGCAAGAAGAGTTCCTAAACCTGAGGCAAGGGGACAGGACACTCGAGGAGTATAGAGATTATTTCTATGCACTGTCACGTTATGCCCCCGAAGGCATATATACCGAGGAAAAGAGGGAGGAAATTTTTCTCAAGAGACTATGCGACGAGATGAAAGTCCCTTTCACAGTCACACATGCTTGGGAGTATCAGGCCTTACTGGACCAAGCAATCATACTGGAGGATAATATCAGGAAGACTGGAAATATGAAGGGAAAGTTGAGTATTAACAAACATCATTCTGAGCCTTCATTCAAGAGACACCATACTCCTGAGGTGAACCATAGTCACAAACAGGGGAATCACCATAATAAAGGGAGTCACCTCAAACATCATGAGCCCAAGGGTAAATTCAAGGGAAGCAATGGAGATCACAAGAAAAACATCAGTCATATCACTTGCTACACTTGTAAGAAGCAAGGACATTACTCTACTGAGTGCCCAGACCAGAAGCCCCAGAACAACCCCTACCAGAAAGACATCAGCAAGGTGATGTGCTACAAATGCAAGAACCAGGGTCATTACGCCAATAAATGCCCAGCAAAGAAGAAGGCCGAAGAAGCTGGCAAGTCAAAGCCTTTTGAAAAAGGATATGTAAACCACATCAATGCGGAATAAGTGGTTGAGGAACCTAGCTTGGTGAATTGTATGTTATCAGTCAAGTTTACATCTTGAAGTTGACTGCCAACACAGATTTTCTTTTAAGGGTGGTAGCCCACCCAGATATCCCAGTCACAACCTTTTGCTAGCCTTCTCGAATCTCGGGGACGAGATTCCTTTTAAGGGTGGTAGTATGTAACATCCCAAGTTTTTCAAAAAGTTGAAAATCAGAAAAATTTAAAACTTTTAAAAACTACTATGTATTTTGCTTTAAAAAGAAAAATCATGCATGCATTCATCTGCATATTGTATTGTTGCATTTGGATATTTCAAAAGAGGGAATTATAATTCCACTTGAAAACATATTTAAGAAAATATATTAAAAGGGCAAACCATGCCCTATATAAATATTTGTGATTATTATGGTTATATTAGTTATGTGTAACTTTTGTTGTAAATTGATTGTTTGCATTTGGAAAATAATTTAGGTTCAAATGCTTACCACCGTGGTTTGAGTTTGAATTTATTGTTAGCCACCAAAACTTTGTTTTAAAACCTATTTCTAAATTTGACATTAAGTGTCAATATATGCCTTTAAAACATTTCTACAAATTTAATTTGAGAAAGTTTTGGAAAAGTATTTTAGAAGGTGTTAAAATAAAGACCTTGTTTTTACAAAACTTTCAAAACTGGTTTGAATCAATTCTGAGTTTAAAATCAAAAATTATAAATAAAACAGTGAAAAAAAGTTTTAAAACAAAAATAAAGTTCGGCCGAACTGGGCCTAATCTCAGCCCAGCTCGCCCGCTTCGCCGCGCAGCCCGAGCAGGCCGGCCCAACAAGCCAGCCGGGACCGAACGAACCAGTTCGGTTCGAACCCGATGGAAATTTCAGGATTTTTTTTTCCAGAATTCCAAATCCTCTCCACTTAAACTCCTTTTTCTTGATAAATATAACTCCAAATCCGGATCCGTTTGATCCTACGCATTCATAACTTCGAGCCCAATCTTTTCCACTGACACTTGGCCTATATAAACCCCTGTAGCCGCCGGCATCTCTGTTCCCCTTTTCGTTCCACCGAAACCCTAATCAGCGAAATCATATTTCGTTGATCTACCAACCAAAACGATCTCGAATCGTGACAGAACCTGAAGCATTGTTGAATATATCCTCAATACCTTTCCATCCCGGGAAGACTCAACTCTTTTCATCAACCGTGGAGAGAGAATTTCGACTCGCAATATTCAGATCTGAAGTCGTATTTCTTAGATCTCTTCGCGCTCGGTTCTTCAAATCGAAATTCCTTTGGTGAGAAGTTAAATCTAACCCTTACCTACAACTTTGCTATTGCACTCTTTTGGTTTTGACGTACGGAATTCTCTGTACAAATCAGATTGCTTTTGACGATTTTCGGAGGAGAAAACAATCTCAAATCTTCGGGCCGTAGTTACGAAAGTTGTTCCCCTGATCAAGACCTTTCTTTTGCCCCAAGCCTCACCTCTTTTGGTCAAGCGAGCTAGGAGATTTTCGAGTTTGAAGTTTCGGATCAGAAAGGTAATTTGCGATTTATGCCCAATCTATTCATCCACTTATGGTATATTTGTGACAGTTAGAAAGAGCACGCAATTCTCTACAACTTTCATTAAGCATGTTTTTCCATCCGAGCAACTTTATTTTTGGTCAAAATTCGTAGTTAACCGTAAAGTCAACGCCCAGTCAGCGCTTCGTCATCGCCACGTCAGCGGTCAGAGTCAACAGTCAACCGAAGACCGACAGTTTTGCAGAAAAACCCTAGATCTTAGATCTATCACTACTTTTTATTAATTTGGCCAAATTTTACAAATAAAATATTTTTGGAAAGCTTATGACACTTAGAAACTTTTGGAATAGTTAAATTTATGTTTTGACAAATTCAAATTGGTTCAAATTTTAAATTTGTTTGTTTAAGTTAATTTGACTTAACTTGAGTTTTAAAAACTATTTTTGGGCAAATCCAATTGCTTTAACTTTGTTTAATTAATACTTGGCCGTAGGAATATTCTACCAATTTTTGTAAAAGGATTTTCTACGATTTTTATAATTAATATTGATTAAATGCCTTTTAGGTGTTATTTTAATTTGATTAAAAATTATTTTCTTCGTATATTTTAAAGACCTTAGTACAAAAGGTACTTAGAAATATTTTGCCTCTCCAAACAAAGTATTTCTCTTCCTTAGAAAATATTTGATAAAATTTTGACAACACTTTTCCTTGGAAAATTTTCAATATCTTTTCAATACTAAATCTTTTCCTTAGAAAAATTTAGCATCCTGAAAACTTATTTTGTTTCCCTTAGGAAATGTTCTAAGTACTTACTACCACAAAAGTTTGTCCTTAGAAAAATCATCAACTTATGCTTTGCATACTTTCCTTAGAAAATCTGGCACCTCTTATTTTGTTAACTTTGCCTTAGAAATTATTCTTGACTTATTGTTTGACCCTTGGTCCTTAGTTATTTTGGACCATCTTTCATTGCTTGCATTCCTTAGAATAATTTCATGGCATGGCATGCATTCCAGTCCTTAGAAATAATTTGCACTTCTTACATGGCATTCCTCCTAAGAAATTTTGAGGTGATGCATGTTAGCCCTCCTAGCCAAATTATACTAAGTTAGAATTAGTGGGAACCATGAAGGACCAATGAAGGACTTATCAAGAAAACAAGACTCCAGAAGCATCTCCAAGAAGAAAAAGTACTTAGAAGAAATCAAGAGGAAGTTCATGAAGACCAACCACCCTACCTTTTCTAAGTCTTTCCTTCCTTCTCTCTTTTCTTCCTTCTTCTATTATACTTCATGGTGGCTAAGTTACATTCAAGACCAACCCTAGTGATACCAAGATCAACAAGTCTGCAGAACCATCAAGTCTACAATTTTCAATGAAGTCAACACATCAAGCAGAAAACTACAAAGGAAGTACGGAGAAGATTCTTGGAAGACCAACTACTTCTTTCTTTCTGTCTTCTCTTTCTTTCTAATTTTTGTCTCACCTTGGACATACACCAAGTCCTTGGTGTTTAAGACTAAGTTCCTAGAGTGCTAATTGAAGACCATTGAAGATCAATGAAGCTACAAAGGAGTTGAAGATTATTTGAAGACCAAAGTTGTGAAAACTTAGAATAACCTTACAACTTTTCAAGTTGTTTTATCAAGTTTACTTTAGGCTCAACCTGGACCTTGCCTTAGCTAAATGGGATATTGTTATTTATGTCTTTCCCTTATTTTATTTGCATGTCTTTCATACCATAATTATTGTGTCATCCTGCATCTCATGCATATCATATTTTTCTAAGTGTTGCATTTATGATTGTGTGTTTATTTGTGATTTATTTGACTTGTTAGAAATTCCGGAGAGAGACGAAAGTGGTTGCAACTGCTACTACTACACTCCTGTTTGCCAAGGCAAGTGGCACACCCCCATAAATTTCCTAAGTATTTTTCTATGCATGACTTAGTGTATTTCTTTATATGCATGTGTTGGATAGTATTGCTATGCTAAAAGTACTATCTCCTTTTTACTAGTTGTGTCTAGAATCCTATGATAACTTAGTAGAAATATTGATGCCTTGCAAAAGTTGTTTTTATAAAAAAAAAACTAATTTCTACTAAGTTAAAGAACCACCTGGGTGTGTAAATGGATTTAAGCACTTCCCCATCTTTGGGAGTATAAGTTGCTAGAAGAGGGTCATTTCCCCGCAGGAGTATAGATCATACGTGATTTTCTAGGATCGGGAGGATGAATCACACCAAGGAGAGCCATCCAGGAGCAAAGAGATTTGAAGATACTCCAAGTGAAGATTGCTCCAAGTGCAGCCAAACAAGGAAGACGACAAATGATCTCATCATGCCAACTTCAAAATAAAACTTGATAGTAATTAACATTAGGGGCTCACCGGGGTTTGCCGGAGGTAGTCACTTGACACACTGGAGTTTGCCATGTTCTGTCACGGTTCACTGGAGTTTACTAGTGTTACCAACATAATAGATGCAAAATGTTTTCAAAGTGTTAAGATAAAAACTGGCTTTATGCAAATTAGCCTTTGAACTCCACCAGCCAAATATGCATATAGGTTAATAGAGTTATTCCATTAAGTGTCCACATAGTGTCACTTGCCAGATCCATTTTTAATGGTATCTGACCCACTCTGTTGCAAATTTTTATTTGTTGCAGATTGTTCTGACGACGAGTGAGTATCGTTAAGGGTTTCGAGTCTGCAACCAACATGTTTTCGCCTATGGCACATGAAGATGATGGAGACTCCATGAAGAATAAATTTCCGCTGCTTTACTCTTTCAAAGCTAGCTTCGTGCTATGCAATTTATAAAGGATATTTTCCTAAGTACTGGATCCACGTGTAATAGTTGATACAAGGTTGTGATATTTCATCTTAGACTGTGTGTGCAAATGAATCGATCCAGGGGTTTGCACTATACACAGGTACCTTGCCAATTTCTAAGTGCAGGTACGCTATAGAACCAAAGGGAGAGAGAAAGAAGGTGACCCAAATATAGGGTTTTCTGTACTCCTGGCTGCCGCCGCTAATCCGTCTCGGCTCTGACATCTCTAGGATTTTGGAGGCGGCGGACAACGATCTACCGTCGATTGGAGGGTTTCCCTTTCGACGAGCTTCAACATAATCTTTGAAATAGTGAGGTCGGGACATACTGAAGTTAAAATAAATTTCTCCCATCCTATCCTTACTCCTGTGATGCGCCTAGCGCCGACAGAGGGAGTATGTAGTTATGTATTCAGCAGATCTCCGGCATCCGGTGGTTTTTGTGTTATTGGTGTGGTTACGGGTCTGACTCTTAGAGCATCTCTAACATGGCCCTCAAAAGTCGCGGAACCGTAAAATAACCGCCAAAGACGGTTCCGGAACCTTAAAAACGAAAATAGCAGGAACCTTAAAAGGCACGGTCCCGTAAAAAAGTTTACAGGCGCCCGTGAAATCGGCCCGCGGAACCGCGAATTCGGAGGTTTCCCCCACGAACCGCCGGGCCCCTGTATATCCCAATAGCGGTTGGCGGGAGGGACATTTCAGCTCGGTCGGACGCGTCTTCTTCCCCATCCCGCCGCCGCCCCCGCCGCCCCGCCGCCCATCCCGCCGGCATAAATTTAGGGCTACTCCAAGCGCGGCTGTAGTGGTCGCGACCTAGACCACCCTCTCCTCCTCCGGATCTACCTCTCCAGCCCTTTTGGAGCTGCCGCGCGTGGGGAATCACCGCCGCCGAGGTAAGTCGCCGCCGCCCCGCCGGATCTGACGCCCCGGTCGAATTACCTCTTGATTCATCGTTCGTAGGCATAACTCGAGGTCTTGTACGCGTTTCAGATGTCATTGACCCCGTGCGAGGAGTTTCTGCTCTCGGATTCTTCGTCCTCCGACGATTCGGATGTAGAAACCTTGTTCGAGAGTCGCCGACGCCAGATGGTGGTTTACGTCCTCGCCGTGAAGGAGTTCGAGGACCGCTTCAGAAGGACGCGGCAAGGGTCCAAAGCTGACCGGCTCTGCATTCCGCGGAACCGCTTCTACGGTAACGAGTTGCTGATGCGGGAATACTTCGACGAGAACCCGATGACCTGGCTCACATATTCCGGAGAAGGTACCAAATGCGCCGTTCTCTTTTTGTGAAGATTGTTCGAGCTTGTGAGCAAAATTGTTGTTATTTTACCCGCCGGAGGAATGCTGCGGGTTTGCTAGGATTTAGTGCATATCAAAAAATCTCGGCCGCAATGAGAGTGATTGCATATGGCATTCCAGCTGACTACGCCGACGAGTATCTTCACATTGGTGAGGATACTACGATCGAATCGGTTCGAACATTTGCGAAAACGATCATTCGGTTGTTCGACAAATAATATCTTCGAGCACCAAACGAAGATGATACCATGAGGTTGATGGCTGCAAATGAGAAGCGAGGTTGGCCTGGCATGCTAGGCAACATAGATTATATGCATTGGACTTGGAAAACTGTCTCAAGGCTTGGCACGGGCAGTACTGTGGCAAGGGGGGCGATGCAACAATTGTGTTAGAGGCCGTTGCGTCCGAAGACCTATGGATTTGGCATTGCTTTTTCGGTTTGCCGGGTACGCTCAATGATATCAACATTTTGCAGAGGTCCCATCTACTTCGTAGGCTAGCATAAGGTGATGCTCCGGCTTGCAACTACACTGTCAGTAGACATGATTACACAAAGGGATACTATCTGGCAGATGGTATTTATCCTCTGTGGTCTACATTTGTGAAGACTATCTCAAAACCAAGAAACAAGAAAGAAGCTGAATATGCAAGGGCACAAGAGGCGTGTCGAAAGGATATAGAGAGAGCATTTGGTGTTCTGCAATCTAGGTTTGCCATTGTTCGAGGACTTGCCCGTTTTTAGGACAAGAAAATTCTGAAAAACATCATGACATGTTGTGTGATTCTTCACAACATGATCATTGATGACCTGAACTTGGATTTGTCCTATGACAATGTTGGTAGCCGTGTGAAGCCAGCTAGAAACCCTGATTCTGTACAAGCATTTCTTCAGACTTACAGGGAGATTGAGAACGAGATCACACACAAGCAACTGCAACTAATCTCATTGAGCACACATGGCAGTTGCACGACCAGTAATTCTTTATTTGAGTTCATTTCATTTCGTTTCATTTTATTCATGTATGATTGAAACAATTGTTTCCATTCGACACTATTCTTGTATTGGATTATTGTTGAGTTGACATTTTATTGTAATAATATGGATTATTGTTTGAGCTACGTACTAATTTTTATTGTGAAATGGATGATCTTTGGTAAAACGCTCAAAACTGTATGCAAATTCTGAACATTTCGACATATTTTACAGGTTGGCGAGATTCTGCTTTACAGGTACTGCTATGGCGCGGCTCGTTTTCGCGCGCAAAAAAAGCGCGCAATTTCCGCACTTATAACTAGTTTACGGTTTCGCGGATTGAGGGCTATCGTTAGCGATGGTTGCTAGTACTTTTTTTTTTTTTATAGATTTCTATGGTTGCTACTACTGTGTGTTTGTTTGAACACTCGATGAGTCCACAAAGCAAGCCCAGAATGCGAGGCCGGGCTGGGCCAAGCCCCCAAAGCATCACTTGGCAGAGGCAGCGAAGCAACCGTGGCAGGATGACCGAGCAGGCGAGCACAAAAAAAACAATACCGAGCGCAAGCACGGGGGCGACGCAGCGCAAGCAAACGAAGCAGCTCCCCTCCCAATCCCATCGTAGCTAGGGTTTCCGCCCAAATCGTGCAATAATCGGCTTGAAGATTCGCGAAACCCCCGGCGATGGCCACCACCGTCCACCCCCACTCCCCGGACCCAACACCCACCACCACCACGCCTCCCCCTCTTTCCCCACCACCACCTCATCATCCTCAAGAGGACCCGCCTTCTTCCGCCGATGCCGCCGCCGTGGCCGGCAGTGCCGGCGGCGAGATCGCGGCGCTCGACCAGCAGCTCGCCGTCGTCGAGGCTGCCAGAGCCGAGATCGCGGCGCTCGACCAGCAGCTCGCCGTCGTCGACGCTGCCAGCGCCGGCGCCGGCGTTGCCGAGGAGGGGAAGACGGGCCCCGGCGGCGGGAAGCTGGTGGCCGAGGCCGTGCGCAAGTACGCGGCGCCCCGGTCGTCGCGGTACCACGGCGTCACGAGGTGCGCAAAGCTGGGAGAGAAAAAACACTATTGCGGTGTCACGGCTCGCCGTCGTTGTGTTGTTGACTTCGATTCTTCGTGTATGTTGCTGGGGGGCACAGGCTCAAGTGGAGCGGCAAGTTCGAGGCGCACCTCTGGGACAACGCCAGCCAGGTCGAGGGCCGCAAGCGCAAGGGCAAGCACGGTGCGTTCTTCTGTTTTGCCGCCTACTCTAGCTCGCCTGCTCACCGCAGAGCCTTCTCATTGCGTGTTCAGGGCTCCTCAGTCCTCTCTAGTGTCGTAGTAGCTATGGACCTGCCTCTGGTTTAACTTGGAAATGCAGAGAGGGCACTGATTGTAATGGGTGGTGCTCTGCTGCGAAATGGCAGGATGAGTTGTTAGATGAACCAGGCATTGATCAGGTGGTGCACCCTAGTCGATTAGGCGAGCACCTGTGCGAGCTAGATATGTAGGCATAATGCCATTAGTTGCCATCCATCCCATCTCGTGGTAGTAGGACACAGTTATTGCGTATTCGGTTTAGCATAACAACATATAATTTCCAGTTGTTAAAAGCGGACTAGCTCGTAATGCTAATATGTCATGATGCTTAGTTCAATGAATGTGTATGGTTGACAGGGCTAAATCACTGTTAGATTAATATAATGGATTCTTGATATTCATTTTTACGTGACACATTGAAACCCCACCGTTTATATTATACTCCCTCCGTTCCAAAATAGATGTCTTCCATTTGTCCAAAAGTGGATGTATCTATACACGTAACATGCCTAGACTCTAGATACATCCACTTTTGAACAAGTGAAAGTCATCTATTTTAGAACGGAGGGAGTATGATAAATTGTGTGCAAATAGTATACATTTTCTTCATAAGAGGGAAATGATCTCATTAGATATCTTTATCCAGCTTTTCTCTTTTTCTGCAGGAGTATTTGATATAAATGAAATATTTAGTGGCACACTTTCTGTCTTACCCCTTAACTGATTGCCTTTCTTTAAATTTTCTGCATGGGATGACTGCCACTGGTTCTTCAGTGTACCTAGGTAACTTCTGCTGTCTGGTATCATGTACTGAGTTTGTCTGGAACATAAAGCAGCTCAATTTAATCATCATTTTGTCATATCAGGAAGCTATGTTACTGAAGAGAATGCTGCAAAGGCACATGACCTTGCAGCCCTTAAATATTGGGGCATAAGTCAACACACCAAATTGAACTTCAATGTAAGAACTGTCTGTAGTTTTTTGGGTACTGTGAGGATATGGAATCTTTTTATACAAGGAAATGGAATCATTAACTTCTAGTTCTTCTCCAGGTTTCTGAATATGAGAAAGAAATTGAGATCATGAAGAACATGAACCAAGATGAATTTGTGGCCTACATAAGGAGGTTTGTTATAGTTAAATATTTCTGATTGAAAACCTTTGTGTTAGCTGTTTGTAACTGTTCAGTATGATTATTTCAGGCAGAGTAGTTGTTTCTCAAGAGGAACTTCATCATACAGGGGTGTAACAAGGTGATACTCTATGCATCACGAAATATATCAATAACTATCTTGTCTGCTGGCTTAAATTTGTGGATTCTTGTTTCTTTTTGTGACTGATTTTTTTTTTCTGTTATATTAAACTATGTAACTTTATCGCTCTGCCAGTACTGTCAAATCATTAGCATTTTGATCTTTCTACCATCCCTGCATGTTCTATTGCAAGCCTGCAACTTTATCTAATCCCTTTGAGTAAACAGGCGAAAGGATGGTAAATGGCAAGCACGGATTGGTAGGATTGGTGAGAGTAGAGAAACCAAAGATATCTATCTTGGTACCTTTGGTGAGTACTATTTTTAGCAATTACTTACATTTACCTTGTATTCAAACTTTTTTGAGTGAGAGTATCACTGTGAGTTGCAAACTTATTTGGAATGAGTAAGGAATTGAGCTTTGGTTCGCAGAAACTGAAGTGGAGGCAGCTGAAGCTTATGACCTAGCAGCAATTGAACTCCGTGGTGTTCATGCCGTGACCAACTTTGATATTAGTAACTACAGTGAAGAAGGTTTAAAGAAACTTGAAGGCTCATCCGAGGTAAAATACTTGGAGGATCAATCAGAGGCCACTAAGCTAGCTGGACAATAGATATTAGAAATAGCAGCATGTAAATTATTTCGTTAACTTCTGTTTGCCTTTTTCATTGATCTTCAATTTTTTCTCCTTTTCTGAGAGAGTGGCTTTCTCCTTTCAGTTTTCCTGCACCTTTTTTTTCTAAGGGATTTCCCTGCGCCTTGTTGCCAGTCCGGTATTTCACCAGCTCCAGAATAGGACCATGTGATGTTGTGATCTGTATTCTCATGTAAACTATATGCAAATCTTTGGTGGTTTGTAAAAATAACGATGCAATGGGAAGTTCATTGTTCTAGTAGTTTTTTGTATAATTGTTTTTCATCCTTTACCTCCAGTTGCCAAAGTGTTCCATTCCATACATAATAAACTTGTAACGTTTTCTAACTCCAGTGGTATCGTTATCCGTGCATTCTCAAGTCTACTAGGCTGTGGTAAACGTTGTTGCAAGGTTACAATACAAATAAAATCATGATTGTGTATTGTTCCAAAACAGCATGAACGTTGAAAGTTCTGAGTAACAGGGCGATATGTATTATCTCCCGTTTCCAAGGTGTTCCATTCCATACATAAATAACCTGGAACGTTTTCTAACTCGAGTGGTATCGTCATCCATGCATTCTCAAGTCTACTAGGCTGTGATAAACGTTGTTGCAATGTTATGATACAAATAAAATCCTGATTGTGTATTGTTTTCCAAGAACAGCATGAACGTTGACAGTTCTGAGTAACAGGATGATATGTTAAATATTCATTTCCATTGCAGTTTTGCAGCACTCAAATACTGTGGTAAGAATTTCTCAAAAAAAAAAACTGTGGTAAGAAAACAATTACACACGACCTCTAGTTCACTACTGGGGCGCTAGTCACTAGACGATATGTTTTAGTTTCTTGGCACTGGTCGTTCCCAAAAGCATCTGTTTAATCTTCGCAGAACAAAGGTTGAAATGGATGTGATGTAGGAACCATGGAGGCGTTCGAAAGCGTTCATGCTTGGACATGATGTGGATTTATATCCCTGTGGTTTCTCTGTATCCTCCATCTCAGTTGCTCTGGTGTTCATTGCAGCCAAGCTCAAGCCTCCGCACTTTCATCTTCCCATTCAGCGCTAATGCGAGCACATCGTACTCTTCTACATACCACAGCTCTGATACTTTCGCCTGAAACATATTTGAGAATGTAGACTAGTTGATGAACCATGATGTGCTTGTACTTTCAGGATCACTGTAAGTGATACAATGCAATACAAATTTACCTGGAAGCCACGGATCTTCCTGTTCACTTGAGCAACGAGGTCATGGAAGAATTTTATGTGATTAAATGATGTTGTGTTCTCCTACAAGAATGTAGGACAAATGTTAGAAAAGTGATGTCACATGAGATTAAATGAACGAGTACATGACAGTTGAAGAAATCGAGCAACACTTGAGTTGAGAGATGGGCAATGCTATCTTGTTCAGGGAATGTGTATATTTGTTTTGGATTAACCTAAACTTAGTACAACGCATGCCCGGTTTACAACCGCTGTGTTTTTGTGCACTGTCAGGAAATCCAACCGGCTATCTCAAATCATTATTAATGCTAAGCTTCTACTCAAAACAACCGTCATGTGCACCGTTTACAACCCCTGTGTTTTCTGTGCACCGTCAGGAAATTCAACCGGCTATCACAAATCCAACCGTCATGTGAACCTTGCACTAAAACATGTCTAGATGCATGCAGAAACTAGCTAGAAAGTTTATATTTTGATACGGAGGGAGTAGCAAACTTTGTAAGCTCTAGAAGGGAGGTTGCTAATTAATAAATACACAAAATAGTACCGATAAAAACAGTTTTAAAAGGGCACTACGATGCCAAATGCACAAATAATCAAAGTTAGCAGACTTGTTTAATGATTATACTGAAGAAGCTTGCTAGACCACAGATTAAAGAAAGACACCTCTCTCCAAAGATTTTAGATACAGAAAATGGCAAAGGAAAAGTGAGATTTTAGCGGGCTACCTCTTGTGGAAGCTTAGGAGGTCCCAAGATTCGCGCAAAGGAGGTGTGAAGCAGAACAGGGTCATACTGTCACATGCACAAAATGAGCTTAGTGACCGATCATCCAGATGTGAGAAATACAAGTTGGTAACAATCAATAAGTATGCAAAACCACTAGAACCAGTCCTGAACACTGAGCTTAGTGTAATGGTGTGGTCAATTAGCAGAGGGAAATTGTGTTCTCTTCTTAATGATGTCATGTCAAGATGAAGTTATCTGTTAGAAATGGACCAGGACATGTTTTCAATAGTTGCTCTCACCAATTGCTTTTGAGGTGCTTGAGGGAGAGCTTCTCTCAATTTTGAGCGGATGTTGGCAGGATCAGTACCAGATTCAACCTAAAAATACCAAATAAAATGACCTATTTCAGTCTGAATGCTTGTAAAAGCAGATGATGGAACACTAGAGCTGTACCCCAAACACGCATGGACGTCTAACATGTCATCTGGCAGTAGAATAGGGTGTTCTAAAAGATCCAAACCTGCCACAGGCCAAGAAGAACTCCAGTTGATGTCAAGACCACTTGATCCAAGACAATTTTAAGGGGACAAACAGCCTCAGTAACTCTTTTTACAGCATCGACTTCGGCTTCAATCTCAACAATACCACACGTAGAAACATCAGTAAAAAGTTGTAATCCCATGCTCACACAAATAACAATATTCGGATGTCATATTTACCTCGTCCTTGGTTGCAGAGATTGGCTCCAGGTGATGGGAGGCATGAAACATACTGAAGTGATACATGCTCGGATTTTGGAACCAGATAACTAGCAATAAGAAATTAAACAAACAAAGTACATCAAAATCAAGTGATTAAGTATTGGAATACAGAAGGGGGTAAAAACTGAATGCACTGAAAAATATATGACACCGGATACTCTCAGCTGACTCGGAATCACTAGATGAAATTCTTCAACTCTGTTTCAGATCACACGACAAAACCTGTACCTTTATCAAATAAAGGAAGAAATACTTCCTCCACAGCCATCCTGCAAGTACAAATCATACTGGATTAGCATCGGTTTGCCCCCATTCGCAAAACAGCAATACTGTTATCTCTGATTGGACGAATGCAGCTAAATCAAATCCATGTTAGCAACAACAATCCTCACAATGCCAGCTGATTCGCAGCGAGATCTCATCACTTACGATATCACAGCAGCGAACTGTGGGTCCAGGTAGAGCACGTTCGCACGCACCGGCGGGTCGGCGGCCTGACGACCAACAGTCACATTTCAGAACAAAATCATCGCATGCCACGCGCAGCCGAAGGCAAGACCAGGGGACGGAGAAACCTTCACCTTGAGCTTGGGCACGACGGCGCCGTCCCTGACGTCGAAGAGGTCCGAGAGCGTGAGCGACTGCGACGTCTCGCCGCCTTTCAAGAACGACGCTCCGCGCTCGTCGAGGTCCCGCTCCATCCTGCCGTACAGCTCGGCGCGCCTGGACGACACAGCTGCTCCTGGGGCAACCAAGAAAAGAAAAAAACGCAAGATTTCACAACCTGGCACAGTAGAGAAGGTGGAAGAAGGTCTAAGAAGAATTACGAGGGGTTGCGGGAGCATAAGGGTCCATGGGAGGGCGTCGCACGAGGAGGAAGAGGAGGAGGACGGCGGCCGGTAGGAACCAGACGGCGCTGGCCGGAGATCTGAAGCGGCTGGAGCAGCTCGGCGCTTTCGTGGCCATGAAAGGCAGTTACGCGTGCGTGTTCAGGTGTGCGGTCTGTCGATTTTTCCAGTAGTATCAACGTCACCGGTTATACCTCGACTTTATCTCAATTAATTTATTGGTTTGCTAATTCTCTGCTAGCTGAGATTTAAGTTAGTGCTCAGTTAAATCGTTCTGTCGGATTGCATCACGATTCGTGCACCTTTAAGTTCAAACTACCAAGATATTTTCAATGGTAAGGGTTGCAATCGAGCAAAATGCACCGTACGACTAAATTTTGTCCATGATTCGTATTAATCATGAGTTGCAACATTGGTTACAAGTTACAACTGAGATTTGATATAAAGCTATCTGATTGAGAACTAACTTGATTTTCTCATTCGATTGAGAGCCACACTCTTATTTTAATGGTATAATAGCACCCATCATACAAATATTGGGCGATGCAACTTTAAAAATGGATATTTGGTCGCTTGAGACCGGGTATAAAACTAGTGCAAATGATTCTGGAACGAACATGTGAGCCCTCTTCTTTTTACGAAACTCCCCTGAACTTTTTTTTGCCCCTTGAACCAGGACCTGGAAGTTCCAGTACTCTTGGTGCGGGTGCTCCTAGCGTCACGCACACTATGCTAGTCCCTCTAAAAACCCTCACACATGGGCCCGACAGTCCACCCGGTGTCGGGCCTGATTTTCAGGGCAACCATCGCGTCTTGCACCCATGTGAAACGCCTTGAATATCTCGATACTTTGACTGGAACAAGACTCGGATGTTCGGAGCCCCCGATTGTACCAGCCCTCTACCACGCTATCCCGGGGCAAAGAAAGCACATAACAACTGGATTGCAAGTGGCACTATAAATATACCCCTTTTTTCCCAAGAGGAAGGGATGACTTCCATTTTGTCGCCTCCGTTGTTTCACCGTTTAAACCTTTGAAATCTCCCACTCACCTGGGCCAATTTTCTTGATTCTTTTAGAGGTGTGAGGGGAGATCTAGAGTTAAAGTTACAACCTACTATTGTTGGCGGATTTGATTTTGTTACTCTTGAGTTTCCTGACCTTAGACGGAAGTGGTCATCTCGGAGTTTGGCTTGGTGGTGAGAAGCTGTGAGATATTGCTAGGATAATCCAATTAATTTGTTGAGCAAGCCACAATATTGTTTGTGCAGATTTTGGTTGCCGCTTCCAAGAGTAACACTTAGTGGATCATGGCACTCCATTTTGATGGAGACACGTGGATAATAAGGCGATTCTTGGTGGCTATTTGGGGATCCTAGCTAGTGACTCCACATTTGTTTAACAAAAACTAGATTCTCCTGAGAAGTGAACTTGGGTATAAATCTCCGCGCTCACTGTGTGATGATCGCTGAATTCGCTTAGTTATTTGTTGATATTATTGCTTACTCGTGTATCTTATAAGCTATCTTTTATGATTACCATCATATAGGTTGCTACTCATCTAGTTGCACGATCAAGACAAGCTATATTTGAATTTCTCTAATTTGTTAAATGAAAAGTAAAGTTTTTGTAGTCGTTTATTCAAACCCTCTAGTTGTTTTTTCGATCCTTGTAAAAAGACACCCTGCTAGAGAGGACACTTTTTTCTTAACATTTCTGAAATTGATAGGCGATTTGCTACTCACATGGGTACCTTGACTCCATAATATTACTAAAGGTTAGACGCAAGTGTTACTCGTCCCAATTGATAATGCAGTGTTGACTTTATTCATAATAATTCATAAATATAGCGAAGTAAGTGGAACATTTGATCAATATACTGGAGAGAATTGATAGAAGGCTATGTGGCATCTCTACTATGTTGTCATATGATGGAAGATTGACAATGATCAAATCTATTATCCCCCTATTTGCTATGTGCACCATTAAGATGCCCCTGCGTTTTATTGATCATGTAGAAGGCTCAACCAGCGGTTTCCTTTGGGGAAATAAATATATACATAAAAAAGGGCATTGTCTAGTTAAATGGGAACAAGTTTGTAAACCAAAAAAGGCAGGTGGATTGGGTGTGATTAATTTAAGAACACAAAACTCTGCCCTGCTCATGAAGCATTTATATAAATTCATGAACAAAATGGACTTGCCCTGGGTGAAACTCATTTGTGAGGCACATTATCACAATAATAGACTTCCCCAGGCTCAAGCACCTTGTGGATCTTTTTGGTGGAAGGATATACTCTCTCTATGGGACAGCTTCCTGGATTTGACCTGCTGCAAGCATGAAGGTGGTAGGACCATTAGATTTTGGAAAGATAAATGGAGAGTTATTCCCCCTGCAAGAGCTTTCCCTCACCTGTTTTCATTTGCTCAACAACAGGACATTAACCTGAAGCAGTTTATGGTTATTAATGATAACATTTTCATTTGCCATTGTCCATGGTGGCCTTCTAGTAGAGTGAGAATGTTTCTGCTGAGCTGGATGATATGAACATCTCCACTTCTACTGACAGATGGATGCTGAGCAATGACACTAAATTTTCTGTTCAAAAGATTTATGCCGCCCTCACACCTTTCAGTCAAGCACCTACACCTTTCCTTTGGATATGGAAGTCATGTGTTCAGTTAAAGCACGTATTCTTCTTCTGGCTGTTGATGACGTGAAAGACACACGTTCGTTGAGAACCCCAAGAGGAATGTATGATGAGTGCAGCAGCAAGTTTTCCCTCAGTATGAAACCGAGGTTATCGAACCAGTAGGAGATGAAGACACTTCTGAAGGTGTCAACGGCGCCAGAAAAAGTGGTGTTGGAGGGAGTGCTTCCTCTTCCTGACAATGGTGCCAGAAAAAGTCTGAGTCGAAGGGGAGGTCCTGGCGGTTGACTTCGAACCTGCACACAACACAACCAAAATACTTTGCTCCAACTTAACAGTGAGGTTGTCAATCTCACCGGCTTGCTGAAAACAAAGGATTAGACGTATAGTGTGGAAAATGATGTTTGTTTGCAGAGAATGAAAGAAAACAATGATTGCAGTAAGTTGTATTATCAGATGTAAAAGAGTGGACTAGGGTCCACAGTTCACTAGTGGTGTCTCTCCATAAAGATAACTAACCTGCTGGGTAAACAAATTACACCTGGGCAATTGACAATATTGAAAGTGCATAATAATGCATGTGCAAGTTATAGTGTCTACTATGAGATTTAATTGGGCATTACAACAAGGTACACAGACCGTTATCCAGCATGCATCTGTGCCTAAATAGTCCACCTTTAGGTTAACATCCGTACCCCTTTCAGTATTGAGTTGCAAGCAACAGACTATTGCATTAAGTAATGTGCATAATGTAAGCAACACAATTATCCTTAGACAAAGCATCGTTGTTTTACCCCTAGTGGCAACAACACATCCACAACTTTAGAACTTTCTGTTACTATCCCAGATTAAATGGAGACTGAACCCACTATCTAGCATAAATACTACCTCTTGGAGTCACAAGCATCAACTTGGCCAGAGTATCAACAAGCAACAGAGAGCATGCAAGATCATAAATAACATAGACATGATAATTCAATAATCAAATTGACATAAATATTCATCGGATCCCAGCAAACACAACATGTAGCATTACAATAAGATGATCTTGATCATGATAGGCAGCTCACAAGATCTAAACATGATGGCACAAGAGGAGAAGACAACCATCTAGCTACTGCTATGGACCCATAGTCCAAGGATGAACTACTCACACATCACTCCGGAGGCAGGCATGGCGATGTAGAGCCCTCCGGCGATGATTCCCCTCTCCGGCAGGGTGCTGAGAAGAGCTTCAGAACCCTCCCGAGTTAGGGTTGACGGCGGCTGCTCTGGAACTTTTCGTGGATAATGGCTCGGGTGTCTAGGGTTTTCCTGAAAAGATGAATTTCTATGCGAAGGGGCGACGTCGGTGGAGACCCGAGGGGCCCACACCATGTCGTGGTGCGGTAGAAGGGGGGCGCCACCATGGGGTGTGGCCGCCTCCTCGGTCCCCTTTGTGTCTCCTTCGGACTCCGTGTACGTGACAGAAAATAGGACCCTGTGCTTTTGTTTCATCCAATTCCGAGAATATTTGCAGAACAACTTTTCTGAAATACAAAAACAGCAGAAAACAGGAACTGGCACTGTGGCATCTTGTTAATAGGTTAGTCCCAGAAAAACGCATAAAAATGATATAAAGTGTAAATAAAACATGTAGCAATTGGTATAATATAAGCATGGAACATCAGAAATTATGGATACGTTGGAGACGTATCAAGCATCCCCAAGCTTAGTTCTACTCGTCCTCGAGTAGGTAAAACGATAACAACAACATTATTTTCGAGGAGACATGTTTCACACAATCTTGATCAAATAATATTGCAATGCTCATGTCATGAATGAAGTGACTCAAGGCAATGGTCTGGTTTGCTAACAAGTAGATAAAGAGTAAACAACTGAATCATATAAGCAAAAACTTTTCGTCAATAGTACTTTCAAGACAAGCATCAAAAAGTTTTGCATAAGAGTTAACTCATAAAGCAATAGGTTCTAAGTAAAAGGCATTGAAGCAACACATAGGAAGATTTAAGTTTCAGCAATTGCTTTCAACTTTCAACATGTATATCTCATGGATAATTGTCAACACAAAGTAATATAACAAGTGCAATAAGTAAGCATATAAGAATTGATGCACAAAAAGTTGACACTAGTGTTTGCTTCTGAGATAGAAAGAAATGGGTAAACTGACTCAACATAAAGTAAAAGAAAGGCCCTTCGCAGAAGGAAGCAGGGATTAAATCATGTGCTAGAGATTTTTAAGTTTTTGAAATCATATAGAGAGCATAAAGCAAGTTTTTGAGAGGTGTTTGTTGTTGTCAACAAATGGCAGTGGGCAATCTATCCCCCTTGTCACCCAGATTTTCAAGAGCGGCTCCCATGAAGGACGTTATTTCTACCCAAGGGTAGATCATTGATGCATGTAAAATGCATACATGAACTTTGCATTATTTTACTTATATTCCAATCATATTTGCATCATATAAGGGTTATATCAATGTTTTATAATGATTTTGAGAATATTTCATAGTTTTCCCATTTATTTGGAATTAACCCTGTTTTCTAGAAAACGTCTTTTTTAGTGTTTCAGACTTTCCGGGAGCTTCGGGACTCCAAAAAGGGCAAGGTCAGAGAGCACGGTTCAGAATTTTCGAGACGCATGCAATGGTATGAAAATGAAGACCAGAAGCCCAACCAGATGGGAGATAGAGGGCCCCACGCGGCCCCTGTACCTGGCCGCATGGGACCCCCTCGTTTGGGCCTCGGAGCTCCGCTGCCGTTGATCTTTTCTCCACCGACCTAGTCGTGACCTAAAAACGCCTATAAAAATTGTCCCCCGACGTTCTCTAGAGGCAGCGCCGCCACAAGACAGAAACACGAAAACAAAGATCTGGAGCTGAAGATTGGAGGGGGAAAACTCCGGCGGGGCGCTGCCGGGGTGGTCTCCATCTTCTCCAACGACTTCTCCACCATCTCCATGATGAAGGGGGAGTAGTCCACCCTCTGGACTATGGGTTTGTGGTGGTAACTTATGTATCTCTCCTCTCTTTGAGCTTCACTAATTAGTACCGTATGACCTGCTGAACATGATTACGGTCATCTATGTAATTCCTATGGTGGATATTGTGGTATGAGATGATTTGTTATGCATTTACTGTTGTGTTGGAAATTTTATGACTTGTCATACTTTGATAGAATATTGTTCTTTAAGAAGTATGATGTATGTGGGTACGGGATGGCCGATGTGACACGGCATAGGTATTGAGTGACACAGTACCGCCCAACATCCTTTATCTGGGGGTAAAAAGGAAGAGTATGATGTGGGAGTGACAGCAACCACGCTAGCCTTACGAGGGTGACCTAGCAACACAAATGAGTACTTCTTTCAACTATGTGTTTTAGGACATATAGCCGTTATAAAAGCTACCATTAAAACATGACAATTGTGTGTACTTTATCTATAATATGATAATCACCGTAGATGAGAGAGAGAGGATTAAGTGAACCCATGAACCCATGTCCATTGTTCCTATAAGAGAAAACCTTTGTCTTGTCCTCTTGCATTGAAGAGGATTGGGACACTTTTACATTCTTTTTTTGTTACATTAAACTTCCATCCATTAAATCAACCACCTTGTTCTTTAAACTTGTTTAGTGCATAATCAACTAAAACTTGTGACACTTTAGTTGTAGGGAATAGATAACTTTTTCTTCTTACTCCTGCGGATCGATACCTTACTTCCACATTGAGAGGTGCTACAGAGATCCCCTGCTCTTGGGGGTAATCAAGTACTTTTCTGGCGCCGTTGCCGGGGAGCGTAGCGCTTAAGTTTCTATTCTTGTGTGCACTAGATTAAGCTTGGAGAGGTTTCTTTAACTTGTTTTATATCTTGCAATCATCTAAGCTTGGGGAGGTTCCTTTAAACTTGTTTGGTTGTAAGTTTCTCATTAGTTTTACTATGGCTTTTATGAAACGTGCATCACTGCACCTTGCTTTATATGAAAGTGCTTATGCCACTACTCCTAAAGTGGTTGAAACTACTGTGTCTGAGGTAGCTAAAGTGAGATATAAAATTCCCCTTTGTCATGTTAAAAGAGTTGTGAAAAATCCATTTACAGGGGATGGAACTAAGTCTGCACATGAACACATAGAGACAATTGAAGAAATATGTGGTTTATTTAGTCTTCCTGGTATCTCTGAGGATCAGGTAAAAAGGAAACTATTATATTTGTCTTCTTCTGGTGATGCTCGTGATTGGTACAGGTCTTTGGATGAAGAAGTGAAAAGTGAATGGAGTATTTTGAGAAAGGTTTTTCTTAAATATTTTACTCCTAAAGAAGTTTATGATAACCCATGCTATTATGATGAAACTAGTGAACTTATTGATGATAATGCTTTAGATGATGGTCCTATGCTTATTGATAATCCTCCATGTTTAGAACTTGTTACTACTTTATGTGAGGATAAAAATGATATACTTGCTGTTGGTGAAAATACTCTTACTAATGAGAGTCCTACTTTGTTCTTTAATTCTCCTAATAACACCATAGAGGAGAAATTTGCTTATGTTGAGAAATACTTATGTGGGTTGCAATTATCTTTAGTTCCAAATCTTTGTTGCAACCATGATATTAAACTTGATATTGATCTTAATAACTATTTTGAAAGAGGAAGCATGCTAATGAATTTCAAAATAAATTTAATGATCCTCTTTATTTGCCTAAATTATCTAAGTTGAATCATTCTTGTGGTTATATGTTTGAATTTGCTTCTACTACTTGCAACTATTATGAAGGAGGTGATAAGAACCCTCTGTATGGTACTAATAATTATGGGCTACAAGTAACTATTGTTAATATGCATTGGAAAACTTCTATTTATTGTGATTCATTCATATACAAAATGCCAATGCATAGAAAGAAAGTTAGACTTCGTTGTTATTACTTTTGTGTTTTGCTTTTCTCTCTACTAGGTTTCAACTTGACTATTATTTTCATTGGCTTGAGAGAACCATGGGATCCTGATGTTATGCATGAAACACTTCCCAAGGAAGAGGGACACATCAAAGTTCAAGCTCCCTCATGAGCTTCATCTTCAATAAACAACAAGTAAGAAGCCTAGCTATATGGCTATAAACAAAGCGCTTTACGGGAGGCAACCCGGTTGTTTTTATTTGTGATTTTCTTTGTGTCCTCTTGCTGTATCAAGGAAGTTTGTTTTTAGCTTAGTTTCTGGAATTTTGAATAAAGTGCCAAGTTTTACTCATATTGGTTTGTAAAAGTTGCTTATAGCGTTCGGAGATTTTATTCCTGCACGAATCTGTGCACGGTATGATTTTTATTCTTATTCTGTAACTCCGAATGAGCTCATATTTGAACTGTGGTTGCAACTTTTCATCCTCTGTATGCATGAATTTTTGCGGAATTTTTGGCAAAGTTTGGTAGGGTAGAAAATACGTTTTGCTGCTGCTGTTTTTCTGGACAGATTCTGTCCCATTTTGTTTTATGCATGTTTTGAACTTTTAACTTGAATCTTTTTGATTCAATTGAGTTTATGTAGGCATACAACATTATATACTTTATGGACATTCATAGGATGTTTTGTTTAAGGATTATATGCAGCAAGAAACCTATTTGTTTATCACTACTAATGCACCCCACAGAAAAGAAAATGGGAGAAACGGTGTTTTGAAGTTTTTTCACAGGGATTGGAGGAGATGCACCAAGAGCTATCCAAGGATGGTGAAGACCATAAGCTTGGGGATGTGAAGACAACCCCACTGGACCTACACACTCTCGGTTTGCACACGTCTAACTTCTGTTTTTCGATCGAAACACTTTATCGCATAAACTTGGAGCGTTTTTTGTTTGTTTTGGTTTGATTGTTATTTTGTGAGACCACCACACTATCATTTATATGTGAAAGAGCTACTGGAAATATGGGTTGATATATGTTGGATGCTTTTATTATATTGGGAAAAGGGATGTTTGAGTTGATTTTTAATGATACATATAGTTGCATGATTCATGAGCTTGTTTATGAGTAATAATTTGCAAATGCTTTATCTAGAGCTATCACTTATTCATGTTTTGATGCTGAATGTTATTTTACTTTGTTTAACATGGATTAGTTAGTTCTATGGACACTCATGCATGCATTTAGATGGTCAATTTCTCCCTCTTGCTAGCCCAAAAATTCCAACAAGTAAAAACTTGTTTCCAACACCTTTAACCAAAGTTATTCCAATGAGTCCACTATATCTACCTATTAGCTTTATGCTATTCCGAGTATGTTTATCATGTTATTTGTGTTATCTATACCTCTGAATGAAAATGTTTATGTTATTGATTGTTATGGGAAAAGTTGGTTATATAGCTCTCACGAACTTGATGCACACTTTACTTTTATTGCATAAATAAAACATGACCCATTGTGATTAAGATTATGATGTTAGTGGCTTGATAAATGTCCGAGGTTGGGAGTTAGCCCATATGTGCTGTCACATGCAAAGCTTTCAACATGCTCCTTCATCATTTAGTTGATATCATGTACTTTGTCTATGGATGCCTATCATGGTGAAATGAGGTGGAAATGAAGTAGTTTAAATGAGTTTGTATAAATGGTTAGAGAGACGCCTGGGCCGCTAATCTAAGCCATGCATCATTCATGGTGGAAATTTACTTACATGCTATGGTGAACCGTCTGTGATACACCTTATAATAAAAAGCTATTCCAATGGTAAATGGGTGTTGAGGTTGTTCATCTTGTTTGTTTGTCTTGTCATTTTGATATGGGCTTGTTCCATATCCTGGGACAAGAGGTACCCCAGTTGACGCTCTTGATGATACTATTATTACTTACAATGATATAAAACTTGAACTTGCTTTGTTTCCCAAGTTGAGTAACTCATGGTGTAGGTACTTGTATTCAAGGGGCATGAGACACCTAACCTTTACTTTGTCAAGCACACTACTCATATTTGCTTTCACATTAAACTTTAATCATTCAAGATGCTATGATAGGGGTAATTAATGAGAGCTTGACACCAAGGATTCCACATTGCAATCATTAACTTAAGTAGAAGAGTTTGAAGTTAGATGAAACTTATGCATGCTTTACCTCTACTCACATATATATCTTTTCCAAAGTGTCCACCTTTTATATTCAGATTTTCACCTACACTCTATGACCAATGTAGGATGTTCTTTACTTATCATTATGCATACATGTGGTCCATATTACTATCTTCTATGTTACACTTTGTGAACTATCATTGAACATCCTTGCATTGAATACTTGATATCACTTCATAAACTATTTGCATATTGCTACTCCTTTTAAGAATGAATCATTTGACTCCATGTAGCAATAGTAATCATCTTTGATATCCATTGTTAGTATTAAATTGCAAAGTCCATGTTAGTTTTATCACCTTCATACTTCATACTCGAGGACGAGTATAGGTTAAGCTTGGGGATGTTGATGCATGTAAAATGCATACATGAAATTTGCATTATTTTACTTATATTCCAATCATATTTGCATCATATAAGGGTTATATCAATGTTTTATAATGATTTTGGGAATATTTCATAGTTTTCCCATTTATTTGGAATTAACCCTGTTTTCCAGAAAACGTCTTTTTTAGTGTTTCAGACTTTCCGGGAGCTTCGGGACTCCAAAAAGGGCAAGGTCAGAGAGCACGGTTCAGAATTTTTGAGACGAGCGCAATGGGCTAAAATGAAGACCAGAAGCCCAACCAGATGGGAGATAGAGGGCCCCACGCGGCCCTGTACCTGGCCGCGTGGGACCCCCTCTTTTGGGCCTCGGAGCTCCGCTGTCGTTGATCTTTTCTCCACCGACCTAGTCGTGACCTAAAAACGCCTATAAAAATTGTTCCCCGACGTTCTCTAGAGGCAGCGCCGCCACAAGACAGAAACACGAAAACATAGATCTGGAGCTGCAGATTGGAGGGGGAAAACTCCGGCGGGGCGCTGCCGGGGTGGTCTCCACCTTCTCCAACGACTTCTCCACCGTCTCCATGATGAAGGGGGAGTAGTCCACCCTCTGGACTATGGGTTTGTGGTGGTAACTTATGTATCTCTCCTCTCTTTGAGCTTCACTAATTAGTACCGTATGACCTGCTGAACATGATTACGGTCATTATGTAATTCTATGGTGGATATTGTGGTATGAGATGATTTGTTATGCATTTACTGTTGTGTTGGAAATTTTATGACTTGTCATACTTTGATAGAATATTGTTCTTTAAGAAGTATGATGTATGTGGGTACGGGATGGCCGATGTGACACGTCATAGGTATTGAATGACACAGTACCGCCCAACATCCTTTATCTGGGGTAAAAAGGAAGAGTATGATGTGGGAGTGACAACAACCACGCTAGCCTTACGAGGGTGACCTAGCAACACAAATGAGTACTTCTTTCAACTATGTGTTTTAGGACATATAGCCGTTATAAAAGCTACCATTAAAACATGACAATTGTGTGTACTTTATCTATAACATGATAATCACCGTAGATGAGGGAGAGAGGATTAAGTGAACCCATGAACCCATGTACATTGTTCCTATAAGAGAAAACCTTTGTCTTGTCCTCTTGCATTGAAGAGGATTGGGACACTTTTACATTCTTGTTTTGTTACATTAAACTTCCATCCATTAAATCAACCACCTTGTTCTTTAAACTTGTTTAGTGCATAATCAACTAAAACTTGTGACATTTAGTTGTAGGGAATAGATAACTTTTCCGTCTTGCTCCTGCGGATCGATACCTTACTTCCACATTGAGAGGTGCTACAGAGATCCCCTGCTCTTGGGGGTAATCAATCATCCGTCTTCTCTTTTGTTTACACATGCATATTTATAAATTGGTATGACACTCCTCCCAACCTTTGCTTACACAAGCCATGGCTAACTGAATCCTCGGGTGCCTTCCAACAATCACATACCATGGAGGAGTGCCTATTTGATATTGTTTAACACTTTGAAATTGCTTCTGATAAATCATGGCAAAACATGTGAAGAGAATTAAGCAGTTATAGTTGTAATTAATTGGGACTGGGCACCCCATTTTCCAACTCTTTTTGCAAAATTATTGGATAACCGGATGTATATGCCACTAGTCCATTGGTGAAAGTCTGTTATGAGTTAATGACAAGGTTGATAGAGAAAACTCCACATAACTTCCTCATGAGCTATAAAACATTGACACAAATAAGAGATAATAGTTTTGAATAGTTTAAAGGTAGCACATGAAGTATTTACTTGGAATGGCAGGAAATACCACATAATAGGTAGTTATGGTGGACACAAATGGCATGGGTTTTGGCTCAAGGTTTGGATGCACGAGAAGCATTCCCTCTCAGTACAGAGTTTAGGCTAGCAAGGTTGTTTGAAGCAAACAAGGATATCAACTGGTACATCAAGACTTACATGAAAACATATTGCAAGCATTATAAGACTCTACACTGTCTTCCTTGTTACTCAAACACTTTTACCAGAAAATATCTAGACCTTAGAGATACCAAACATGCAAACCAAATTTCAACAAGCTCTACGGTAGTTCTTCACTAATAGGTTTTAACTACATGATGCAAGAGCTTAAACATGATCTACTTGAGAGCTCAAAACAATTGCAAAGCATCAAATTATCCAAGACAATGATCTACAAGAATGAGTATGTCTTTTCAATATACCATCTACCACATGTAGCATTTTCTGTTTCCAACCAAACACCAATCAACTTATTTCAACACAAAACTCTCCAAATAATACAACAATAAAACAAGAGAGTACTTCTCTACAAGAACTAACAGCTCTGAACAAGAGATGCATGAAAAACAGGAGCTAAAAGCATTGCAGCAGCTAGTCAAGAATACTCAACAAATATAAGTGAAGAATACGAGTATTCATATGAAAAAGCGGAGCGTGTCTCTCTCCCACACAAGAATGCTAGGATCCAATTTATTCAGAAAATGAAAATAACAAAGCAAAAATAAAAGCACACAGACGCTCCAAGTAAAGCACATAAGATGTGAAAGAATTAAAATATAGTTTCACTAGAGATGACCTGATAAGTTGTTGATGAAGAAGGGGATGCCTTGGGCATCCCCAAGCTTAGACGCTTGAGTCTTCTTGAAATATGCTTGGGTGACCCACGGGGGCATCCCCAAGCTTAGGCTTTTCACTCTTCTTGATCATATCATATCATCCTCCTCTCTTGATCCTTGAAAACTTCCTTCACACCAAACTCAAAGTAATTCTCATTAAGGGTTAGTGCATAATCAAAAATTCACATGTTCTGTAAGGACACAATCATCTCCAATACTTCTGGACATTAGCTACAGCCACTGATATTTTGTGGAGCAAAGAAATCCACTCAAACATAGTAAAAAGAGAATGCAAATAAAAGGCAGAATCTGTCAAAAACAGAACAGTCCGTAAAGACGAATTTTTTCGAGGCACTTAAGTTGCTCAGATCAGAAAACTCAAAACTAATGAAAGTTGCGTACATATCTGAGGATCACGCGTGAATTTTTCAGAATTTTTCAATTTTTCTGGAGTGCGTACAGCTCAAAACGGTGGACAGCAAAAATCTGTCTCTGCGCAGAAATCCAAATCTAGCATCAACTTTCTATTAGAGACTTTACTTGGCACAACAATGCAATAAAATAAAGATACAAAGGAGTTGTTACAGAAGTAAGCAAGCTCCAAGACTCAAATAAAAGAAAAATACAAAATAAAAACATGGGTTGTCTCCCATAAGCGCTTTTCTTTAACGCCTTTCAGCTAGGCGCAGAAAGTGAAAATCAAGTGTTTCCAAGTGAAGAATCATCAACATATAATGTGTTCTAATAATAGAATCAAAAGGTAGCTTCATTTCTTTCTAGGGAAGTGTTCCATACCTTTCTTGAGTGGGAATTGGTACCTAATATTTCCTTCTTCATATCAATAATGGCACCAACAGTTCTAAGAAAAGGTCTTCCCAAAACAATAGGACAAGAGCATTGCATTCAATGTCCAAAACAATAAAATCAACGGGGACAAGGTTATTGTTAACCATAATGAGAACATCATCAACTCTCCCAAAGGTTTCTTCATAGCATTATCAGCAAGATAAACATCCAAATAACAGTGTTCCAAAGGTGGCAAATCAAGCATATCATAGAGTTTCTTAGGCATAACAGAGATGCTAGCACCAAGATCACATAAAGCATTACAATCAAAATCATTCACCTTCATCTTAATGATGGGCTCCCAACCATCTTCTAACTTCCTAGGGATAGAAGCTTCATGTTTTAATTTTCTTCCCTAACTTGCATGAGAGCATTTGTAATATGTTTTGTAAAAGCCATATTTATAGCACTAGCATTAGGACTTCTAGCTAGCTTTTGCAAGAACATAATTACTTCAGAAATATTACAATCATCAAAATCAAAATCATTATGATCAATGGTAGTGGAACCATTGTCTCCCATGTTTTGAAAAATTTCAGCACTTTTATCAGGAACAGTTTCAGTGGTTTTAGGCAATTTTAAACGTTTTGCAGAGGTAGTAGAAACATTGCCAACACCAATTATGTTACCATTGATAGTAGGAGGCTTACTAGCATGTGAAACATCAGCATTACTAGTGGTGGTAATAGTACAAACTCTAGCTATACTATTCTCTTTATCAATTTTATCCTCTCTTTCCCACCTAGCATGCAATTCAGCCAACATCCTAATATTGTTGTCAATTTTAACTTGGATAGCATTGGCAGTAGCAAAAGTCTTGTTCTTTAACATCATTAGGCATAACTTTTATTTTCAAAAGATCAACATCAAGAGCAAGGCTATCAACTTTAGAAGCAAGAACATCAATTTTACCAAGCTTTTCCTCAACAGATTTATTAAAAGCAGTTTGTGTACTAATAAAATCCTTAAGCATGGCTTCAAGATCAGAGGGTACACTTCTATTATTGTTTAGGAATTACCATAGGAATTGACATAACCATTACCACTATTTGAAGGATAAGGTTTATAATTGTTATTACCAAAATTATTCCTATAAGCATTGTTGTTGAAATTGTTGTTTTTAATGAAGTTCACATCAACATGCTCTTCTTGAGCAACCAATGAAGCTAAAGGAACATTATTTGGATCAACATGAGATTTACCATTCACAAGCATAGACATAATAACATCAATCTTATCACTCAAGGAAGAGGTTTCTTCAACAGAATTTACCTTCTTACCTTGGGAGTCCTTTCGGTGTGCCATTCAGAATAATTAATCATCATATCATCAAGAAGCTTTGTTGCAGCACCTAAAGTGATGGACATGAAGGTACCTCCAGCGCCGAATCCAGAAGGTTTCTTGAAGAAAAATTCAGTCCTGCATAAAAGGTTTGGATGATCATCCAAGCAGTCAGTCCATGGGTGGGACAATTCTTTACCAATGATTTCATCCTTTCCCATGCTTGGGCAACATGTTCATTATCAAATTGTTTGAAATTCATAATGCTACTTCTCAAGGATATAATCTTAGCAGGAGGATAATATTTTCCAATGAAAGCATCTTTGCATTTAGTCCATGAATCAATACTATTTCTAGGCAAAGATAGCAACCATTCTTTAGCTCTTCCTCACAAAGAGAAAGGAAATAATTTTAGTTTAATAATATCTCCATCTATATCCTTATACTTTTGCATCTCACAAAGTTCAACAAAATTATTAAGGTGAGCAGCAGCATCATCAGTACTAACACCAGAAAATTGCTCTTTCATAACAAGATTTAACAGAGCAGGTTTAATTTCATAAAAGTCTGCTTTAGAAGCAGGTGGAGCAATAGGAGTGCATATGAAATCATTATTATTTGTGCTAGTGAAGTCACACAACTTGGTGTTCTCAGGAGTACTCATTTTAGCAAAATTACAACTAGGCCGAAATATAAAAGTGAATGCAAGTAACTAATTTTTTTGTGTTTTTTATAAAGAGAAGCAAACAAGACAAAATAAAAATAAACTAAGCAAGACAATAACAAAGTAAAGAGATTGGAAGTGAGAGACTCCCCTTGCAGAAGGCTTGACCTCCCCGGCAACGGCGCCAGAAAAAGTGCTTGATGACGTGAAAGACACACGTTCGTTGGGAACCCCAAGAGGAAGGTATGATGAGTGCAGCAGCAAGTTTACCCTCAGTATGAAACCGAGGTTATCGAACCAGTAGGAGATGAAGACACTTCTGAAGGTGTCAACGGCGCCAGAAAAAGTGGTGTTGGAGGGAGTGCTTCCTCTTCCTGACAATGGTGCCAGAAAAAGTCTGCGTCGAAGGGGAGGTCCTGGCGGTTGACTTGGAATCTGCACACAACACAACCAAAATACTTTGCCCCAACTTAACAGTGAGGTTGTCAATCTCACCGGCTTGCTGAAAACAAAGGATTAGACTTATAGTGTGGAAATGATGTTTGTTTGCAGAGAATGAAAGAAAACAATGATTGCAGTAAGTTGTATTATCAGATGTAAAAGAATGGACCAGGGTCCACAGTTCACTAGTGGTGTCTCTCCATAAAGATAACTAACATGCTGGGTAAACAAATTACAGCTGGGCAATTGACAATATTGAAAGTGCATAATAATGCATGTGCAAGTTATAGTGTCTACTATGAGATTTAATTGGGCATTACAACAAGGTGCACAGACCGCTATCCAGCATGCATCTGTGCCTTAAATAGTCCACCTTCAGGTTAATATCTCTACCCCTTTCAGTATTGAGTTGCAAGCAACAGACTATTGCATTAAGTAAAGTGCATAATGTAAGCAACACAATTATCCTTAGACAAAGCATCGCTGTTTTACCCCTAGTGGCAACAACACATCCACAACCTTAGAACTTTCTGTCACTGTCCCAGATTAAATGGAGATGAACCCACTATCTAGCATAAATACTACCTCTTGAGTCACAAGCATCAACTTGGCCAGAGTATCAACAAGCAACGGAGAGCATGCAAGATCATAAATAACATAGACATGATAATTCAATAATCAACTTGACATAAATATTCATCGGATCCCAGCAAACACAACATGTAGCATTACAATAAGATGATCTTGATCATGATAGGCAGCTCACAAGATCTAAACATGATGGCACAAGAGGAGAGACAACCATCTAGCTACTGCTATGGACCCATAGTCCAAGGATGAACTACTCACACATCACTCCGGAGGCAGGCATGGCGATGTAGAGCCCTCCGGTGATGATTCCCCTCTCCGGCAGGGTGCCGGGAAGAGCTTCAGAACCCTCCCGAGTTAGGGTTGACGGCGGCTGCTCTGGAACTTTTCGTGGATAATGGCTCGGGTGTCTAGGGTTTTCCCGAAAAGATGAATTTATAGGCGAAGGGGTGACATCGGTGGAGACCGAGGGGCCCACACCATGTCATGGCGCGGCAGAAGGGGGGGGGGGGGGCGCCGCCACGTGGTGTGGCCGCCTCCTCGGCCCCTTCGTGTCTCCTTCGGACTCCGTGTACGTGACAGAAAATAGGACCGTTGGCTTTTGTTTCGTCCAATTCCGAGAATATTTCCAGAACAACTTTTCTGAAATACAAAAACAGCAGAAAACATGAACTGGCATTGTGGCATCTTGTTAATAGGTTAGTCCCAGAAAAATGCATGAAAATGATGATATAAAGTGTAAATAAAACATGTAGCAATTGGTATAATATAAGCATGGAACATCAGAAATTGTGGATACGTTGAGACGTATCAGCTGTTACTACAAGATCGTTTAAACACTAGGGACCTGTTGACCAGGAAGACATTTTATGTGGAGGACACATCTTGTGTCCTTTGCAATGATGCTCTCATGGAATACATGCAACACCTATTCTTTGGATGTGATTTCAGCCAGACCTTTTGGTGGAGACTTAATCAAGAATGGTATTATGATCTAGAGATATATGAGATGCTCTTAGATGGATATGCCAGAGCTAGTCATTCCTGCTTTAAAGAATGCCTGATAATTGGTTGCTGGAGCCTCTGGATTCACAGGAACAACATTATTTTTGAGAGTGGACAATTATATATGGAACATTGTCTTACTTCATTTAGAGAGGTGTTTTCGCTTGTTATGCATAGAGCTAAACCTTCTCTTAAAGAGGGTATGCAGCAATGGCTTGATGCCATGTAATTTTTGACAGGAACTTTCATCACTCCGCATGTAATTATCCTTTTTATAAAATGAAAAAAATGCAGTAGGGGCTTTTCCTACAGTTTTCCTGCCAAAAAGATAAAATATACGGTGTAAAAACATGACTTTACAATTTTTTACTGATTTTTACATATTTCTAATATTATATCATTTCGCATCCTGCAATCTTAAAAAATTTCCAAGACATACGCACAGGACAACCTAACCACGGACACACGTTTGGCCATGGATCTCTCCCCTGCCCATATTCTCGTTCCCTTTTGTGAAGGAGCACACGACTTGAAAGAAATAACGGTTTTCTATTTAGAGAACGTGCCCCACGTACCTCTCTACATCCGGCACTTCATCCTCCCGTATATCCGCATGCATGCATGATCTTTTTATAATTCAGAAATTCAAAACTCATTGTCTTTTAAACCATAAATCCAATAGAAGATCCGTCTTCACATCTAGGCACGTTTCGACGAGTACTTCGAAACAAGATCCCATCTTTATATGTTTTGACAAACTTTTTTTCACCGTTGCCAGGTTATAATATTGTAGTTGCCATATTGCTGGTTAACAGTTACCACCCAAATAATACATAGTTACCACGTCATTTTTGCATTTTTTTGTCATAACCATGATCTACATGTTCAGATAATGAGTATTTTATCCAATCTAGACACGTGAAATATGGAATTACCATCACAGAAGGATTACATCGGTGTAGCGCAGTACAAAAGACCAGACAACCATTTGATATTTACCTGGTAATCAAGTTGATAATGACTGCTAACCAAGTGATTATAATCTGGCAAATAAGGTCAAAAAAATGTGTCAAAATATATCAAGACGGGATCTAGTTTTGTAGATCTCGTCGCAACAAAGCTAACCGTGAAAACGGAGGTGAATTTTGCATTATGGTATAAGAGATAAAACATTTTAAAGTTTGAGAACAAAAAAATAAATCCATGTGATACCTGCATGCATGGCTTAATTAGCATATGTCATTCGTGCCCCGGGAAGTCTAATCTAGAGTAGGTGCTTAGTAGCACAGTCCAACTATTAAGATAATGCATATTTATCATCTATATTAGCTGACCCTTGCGTAATTAAATGGAGCATGATTATATTTAGGATAGATAGTGGGTAAACAAATGTTTCAAATGCATCAATAAAAGCAAGGAATCATGGTGGTCACAGGGAAAAGTAGCATGCCTAAAATTGAATATTTGTACCACAAAACAATAAAGATATTTTCGCTCAAATGGAAAGAATTTCAGAAGGAAAAATCGCCGCTACTCACATGGGTACTACACACCCTAGTTTGAAAAATTCGTATACGTCACGTAAAGAAAGAAAATACTCAAAAGAGCTGGGGGATCTCTTTGTGAGCACCAACATAAAGAGGAACAAATATTTGGAAGATGTTCGAAAAGGTTCTCTTGACATACTAGTTGCTTTGCACGTGCAATGAACGTCTTCAAAATATGACATAACATACTTTTTTGAATGTCATTTATGTTAAAATAGAGATGATGGCTCGCTAAATAGAAGGAATTTAATGAGTGTAAGGGTGGACATAAGTAGGGATTAGACGTTCGATCCTAACTAGTCATGGGACAGCTTTCTTAGATGGTGTAGGATGGCCCAACACACCATGCATCTCGATATAGTCGATTTACATACAAGGTTGGGTTGTGCTACAACTTTTTCATATAAGTACTCCCTTAAATCACATTAGATCTAATTATTATATCTATCCCCTCGTCCTTCATGCTCACTACTTATATTTAGGTTTTCCTTTTTCTGCTATGGGCACATGGTGTTATTTGGAGTGGACATTTATGATGGTAGAAGCATGGACAATCTGGTACCAAAACACTAGGATCATAGTGTATAAGGAACCGGGCATATGCAATTACTAGGAAACACGTACTCCTACGAAGGCAGAAGGTGGACCACTTAGATCACAATATACCGCCGCAAGGGTTCAAACTGTGCTGGCGGACTCGACCATGCCAAGATTGCCATACCCTGTTGACGAGGTTATACTCTACGGGTACCCCAGCGTAAGGGTACCTGGTGCACGTGATGACTGAAGAAGCCCAAGTTTAATCGAAGCCCACGAATGAAGGCCCAAAACGAATAGTGCTTTCTAAGTTAGATTAAGCTATAGTCGGTTAAGGCTTTCCATACATGTAAACTTGGTCGGTTACGTATCCCGAGACCCGGCCTCCTATATAAAGGCTGGGAGGGTGATCGATCAAGGACAAGCAATCCACAGCCACCAGGACCCCGACGAGATCAACAACTCGCCGGACCCTTGTAACCCTCATATTCACGACATCAAATACATACATGCAGGAAGTAGGGGTGTTACCTCACTCGAGGGCCCTGATCCTGGGTAAATCCCGCTTGTCAGCCGTCGATTCCACTAACACTACGCGTTCTCTACCACACAATCAACCCTAGGTACCTAAACATGGGACTTGCCGAGGGCACACCTCGTCACCTGTACTCTGTGGGATACTTGGTATAAACGACTCAGATCTGTTATAGAATATCCTATTAGGGTTTAGTATAGACGCATCCATCAGTGAGTCCGTCCGGTAATCTGTAACCCTAATTTTGACCACCAAGTGTATAAGGGTGAATGCGGCCGCCGCATGGGGTACGGTCCTTCACATAACATTCACCCATAATCATCGACTCACCATAGTCGAGATCAAACTCTACCTCGAAATCGCCAGAACATATAGAGAATAATACAATGCCGCCACACAAACAGTATTTTTTGCTAAATCTGGCCCTTCGACGGAACTAATGCCACATCTGGCCCCTCTGAGAAACTATTCTCAGATCTGCCCCCCGAGGTCGGCGCCAATGGACATGGCGCCGAAGTTGTACAGGTCGGCGCCAGGGAAAAAATTGGCCGAGCTAGGTCGGCGCCAAGTGTGATGGCGCCGAACCCATGGATTGGCCGAGCTAGGTCGGCGCCAAGTGTGATGGCGCCGAACCCATGGATTTTCAAAATGATGCAAATTGTTGGCGCCGACCTGTACAACTTCGGCGCCATGTCCATTGGCGCCGACCTCGGGGGCCAGATCTGAGAATAGTTTCTCAGAGGGGCCAGATGTGGCATTAGTTCCGTCGAAGGGCCAGATTTGGCAAAAAATACACACAAACATGAGTTGGTTCTTTACCCCAAGCCGTCGGAAAATACCACGACCCATATTTTGTTTAAGTTCATAGCATGCCACATGTAATACTAACACACTTACATGGCACTTAGCCATAATTTTTTGTTGGTTGAAACGTGAAGAAGGTAGTAGAAAACCATTCGTATGGTAGTGTAAAGAGCGAAGCACATGTGTATATGGTAGGAAACACATTACATTTAAGTTTGGAGCATATGTAAGCAAAAATCAACAGGGACAAAGCGTCAATTTTATGGACAATATGGATGAAGCATCGTTGCAGGTAAGGTTCACATGGTTGCGAGATCGAATCAACAATTAGACCCGTTGCGTTCCTCATCCTCGACGTCACTAATGTTCACATCATAGCATGTGGAAGACGATTGTCCCTATCTTGCGTGAGTATAAAAGGGCATGTAGTCAACTTGTAGTGTGTGGTCTTCGCGGGTGATAAATGACAACGAAAATGATTTGTGGGATTATTTAGGAGATTGAGGATACTTGCGCTCGTTGAATGGAAGCTCAAATGAACAATGATGGAACCATCAATAAAATAAATCGAGTCAAGTGTCTCATATGATGAGTTTACCCAGATGAAAAAACTATCTTTTGAGAGAATTCACCAAGTATGATAGGTCAGTTATACCAAGATTAGCCTAGGCATGCTGAATAATTCTCTCCGCAGGAGCTATTGCATAAGTGATAAAGTAAAGGAAATACCGCCACCAATTTATTTATTTTGTCTATTTTCTCTTACATTTTACATTGCCAACTTTTTTTGTACAATCGTTTCACGCCGTACGTTCCAAACGCTTTTGAACTCATGCAACACAATTAAATTTTGGTGAAGTGAAAACAACAAGTTTTATGTGAGACAACATTTTTAGCGACTAGTGCAATGTTTGGGAGACAACGGGTACTTTGATCGCTAGAGAGAGGACCTGAGATGAGCCTTGAACCATAGTTTGATAGTGAACTATAAAGTAACACAAGGTGTGACGAGAAACACTTATGATATTGATGTTGTGAATGATGATTGCCATTGAAATATCTAATTCAACAACTTTATGAAAATAAACACTTTGCACATACAAAGGATATAGATCGAGTAACCTCTTGGACCGTGGCTTCGTCATGTTTTTTTTTTTTTTGTGGGTAGTGGCTTCATCATGTTGTTGCATGTTTTTCACTTCTATACATGTTTTTAAATGATGCATGTACATTTCTTTTTTCCTTGTGTGCATAATATGTCAAGTGGTGTGCGTTTTTTCCCTGTATATGTGAGTAACACTAACTAATCTCCTTCAGATTTGAATCTGAAACGAAATAAGAATCCAAATCAGGAACGCCCAAAATAGACCGCGGACTCCCTCATCCACCCGGACCTCTTCAGCTTAAGAAGGAAACGGATTTTAAAATCTCGAAGCGATCAAATATCCTCTCTTCCTTCTCTTTTCCTCCACCGCGAAACCCTAGCCCTCGCCGCCTTTCTCGCCGGACCGCCGCGGCGGCAAGGCGACTGCGGACAAGATGAGTTCCCAGAAGAAGCGCCAGGCGAGGATCGAGCCCTTCAGGCACCGAGTGGAGACCGACCCCTTGTTCTTCGAGAAATCGTGGAAGAAGCTCCACGATGCCATCCGCGAGATCTACAACCACAACGCCAGCGGCCTCTCCTTCGAGGAGCTGTACAGGTTATACATCACCCGCGCGCCCCTGTTTTTTTCCCGTCGGATGTCTCATGTTACTATGTCCGTGTATGGATAGAAGTTGATCGAGGAAACCGCAGCGCGTGGTTTTTGGTTAGATGGGGGTTCCGACCTCGCGCCCTAAATTTCGTGACCTATTTACACTCTAATAGGACTGCTTGTAGATTCATGATTTGTTATGAGATTGCGATCATATCACAAAGTGCTCTCAATCATTAGAATGAGATCGTTATTTTTTTTACTGTAAACAGCTGTAAACAAGCACCAATGAATACAAACTGTAATGAGTGATGCCTCTTTTATGGCGGTAGTGCGCAAGGTAAACAGCGACCCGTTCCTGTCGTAACGTAAATATGTCGATTTATTGACCTGTGGTGCACTGGCACAGTTTAGTACATTATCTGTAGTATGAAAAACGTGGGCATTTAGTTTGGAAGATCTAATCTGCTGGTTTGTTGATCTATTGGTTCCACGCTTCCTGTAATCGGCTATATATTTGTTGGTGTGTGTGGTATCTAAGTTTTTGTCTGACAAAACATCGTCCTGATTTTTAAGTTGTAATAATGTTCCATCTTCTGGCTCAGGGCAAGTCAATAGACAAGTTTGGAATTTGCAATCATAGTATTTACCTTGTCGCAACCTTCTGATGTCGCGGAACATAGTTATTAATGCAGCGTGGAGAAAACGAAAGATATGCCATTGATTCTATAGACTACAAATTCTGTAGAACCGTAGTTATGGCAGGTCTCACAAGTAATCATAGTCTAGGCATATCCATGATTTTCTTGACCTGTCAATTTTGTGTGCTCTTTAGTGTACATCTTCATGTACATAGAAACAGGTACCTCCATCAATCTGTATGCTACTAAACACGTACCAAATAAAATTTTCTCGAAGCCAAAGACGAACAGCCTCATCTGTTTTTTTTCCTTAACTAGTCATGTTATTTTCTGGTAGTATCCTTCTGTTAGTTCAGAACATGAAAATCCCATGCATTCTCGCAGGACGGCTTATAACATGGTACTTCACAAGCATGGCCCGGCGCTCTATGACAATCTCAGAAAAACCATGACGGAACACCTTCAAGAAATGCGGAGATCAGTAGAGGCTGCTCAGGGTGGTTTATTCTTGGAAGAGTTGCAGAGGAAGTGGGATGATCATAACAAGGCATTGCAAATGATCAGAGATGTTCTGATGTACATGGACAGAACATACATTCCCAGCAGTAAAAAGACAGCTGTCTTTGATCTTGGATTGGAACTGTGGAGAGATACAGTCGTCCGGTCTGCCAAAATCCATGGGAGGTTGCTTGACACCCTTCTTGATCTCATACATAGTGAAAGGATGGGAGAGGTGATAAATAGATCCTTGATGAGGAGCACAACTAAAATGTTGATGGATCTAGGATCTTCTGTTTATCAGGATGATTTTGAAAGGCCATTCCTTGAAGTGTCTGCTAGCTTCTACAGTGGTGAGTCGCAACAATTCATTGAGTGCTGTGCTTGTGGCGAGTATCTGAAGAAGGCTCAGAGGCGACTCGATGAAGAAGCAGAGCGTGTTTCACAGTACATGGATGCCAAAACTGATGAGAAAATAACTGCTGTTGTGGTGAAAGAGACACTTACAAATCACATGCAGAGGTTGTTTCTTATGGAGAACTCAGGTCTTGTGAGTATGCTTGTTGAAGACAAGTATGAAGACCTTACCATGATGTATAATTTGTTTCGACGGGTTCCAGAGGGGCACTCAACAATCAAATCTATCATGACTTCTCATGTTAAGGAAACTGGAAAGAGTTTGGTAACAGATCCAGAGAGAATGAAGGACCCTGTTGATTTTGTCCAGCGGCTTCTTAATGAGAAGGATAAGTATGACAATATCATTAGCACATCATTTGGCAATGACAAGAGCTTCCAAAATGCTCTGAATTCGTCCTTTGAGTACTTCATTAACTTAAACAACAGATCCCCTGAGTACATATCACTATATGTTGATGACAAACTGCGGAAAGGGATGAAAGATGCCAATGAGGAGGATGTTGAGACTGTCTTGGACAAAGTGATGATGCTGTTTAGATACTTGCAAGAAAAAGATCTGTTTGAAAAGTATTACAAGCAACACTTGGCCAAGCGTCTTCTTTCTGGGAGGGCTAATTCTGATGATTCTGAGAGGAGTATGCTCGTGAAGCTCAAGACTGAATGTGGGTATCAGTTCACTTCCAAATTGGAAGGCATGTTCACTGATTTGAAGACCTCTCAGGATACCACGCAAGGGTTTTATGGTGTGAACTCTTCTGATACGGGAGATGCCCCCTTGATATCTGTCCAGATACTCACCACTGGTTCATGGCCAACGCAACCTTGCAGTACCTGCAATCTTCCTCCTGAAATACTCACCGTATCTGAGAAGTTCCGGGCTTACTACCTCGGCACACACAATGGCAGGAGACTGACGTGGCAGACAAACATGGGGACTGCGGACATCAAAGTTACGTTTGGCAACGGCAGCAAGCATGAGCTTAACGTGTCAACCTACCAGATGTGTGTCCTGATGCTGTTTAATACAGCGGAATGTTTGACTTACCATGATATAGAGCAGGCTACAACAATACCACCTGTAGACCTCAAGCGTTGCCTTCAGTCCCTTGCTCTTGTGAAGGGCAAGAACGTATTGCGGAAGGAGCCCATGAGCAGGGACATCTCTGCGGACGACCGTTTCTATGTGAACGACAAGTTCACGAGCAAGCTTTTCAAGGTGAAGATTGGCACGGTGGCGGTGCAGAAGGAGTCGGAGCCAGAGAAGATGGAGACCCGGCATAGAGTGGAGGAGGACAGGAAGCCTCAAATCGAGGCGGCCATCGTGCGGATCATGAAGGCGAGGAGGGTGCTGGACCACAACAGCATTGTGACGGAGGTGACCAAGCAGCTGCAGCCCCGGTTCCTGCCGAACCCCGTGGTGATCAAGAAGAGGCTGGAGTCCCTCATCGAGCGCGAGTTCCTGGAGAGAGACAAGGTTGACAGGAAGATGTATCGGTATCTGGCGTAGAAGAATTTTCTTTATTCTGGGTCAATTACCTTGTTCATACACATAAACCATCCATGTACTTATTCAAGAAGTATCTGGTGCCCTGTGACTTTGGGTTGACTCATGTTTTCCCGCAGCTTCCAGTTAGCCCACCAATCTATTTTAGCCTGCTGTAGTGAAATATCTGTTTTCCGTCTACACAGTAATGAAAGCAGACGGGGTTTCTTTATCTACCTTGTGTGCTGATCGTTTCCATCTTACTGTACTGATGCTTAACAAGATTACACCATGTTTTGGACGCTGGAATCTCCCCAGATTCTGATCCACCCATAATTCTACCCTTCAAAGAGAGCTGGTTCCTTGGTTGATCCAAGAAAACCTTGATTCTGCATCTCCATATCTTTCAGTGAAGGTTGCAGCGGATGAAGGTGATGTAGACGGTGATGGCCGCGTGCTGCTCAAGACTCGTGTCGTGGCCGGCAAGGAGGCCATGTGAGGAACCTCCCTCTCCGAGGTGCCATACCTCTATGTCGCCGTCATGACAATATCGTCGGCGTCTCTGGGTGCAGCACTCCAGCTGTTATTGTCCCCGAAGCACTGACGCTGGAAGACAGGCTGAGGCGACCAACACCTCAAGGAGCAGGAGAGCCAGGGAGGGCTTCTTCTGCCCGTCAAACAGCGGGAGCTCCGGCAAGGAGGAGGCCGCAAGGCGCCAGCAGAGGGGCCAATTACTGAACCAATTATGCATCTACAAGTCCTGTGGAAAAAGACTGGTTATCTCGAAGCCATGTGCAAATTTCATTTTACTTCTTATTTGCACAATGTCTTTCCAGTCCATGCAGCACTTACGTAATTCTTACTACATGTATTTTTTTTATCATTCTTGTCTCAGGCATGCATAGGACTGTTGGTAACTCTGGAGCCTGTACACAGGATGACTAACGCAGCGACTTATCATGTGCTCCGTGGTTGTTTTGCAGGATGCATGAGCTGATTTTTCATGGCACGCCGACTCATGTGCTCCGTGGTTGTTTTGCAGGATGCATGAGCTGATTTTTCATGGCACGCCGAGCGCCAACAGTCAACTTAGACAAGGAAAACAACTGCTGTCTCAGAAGTCCGCGTGGCATTTTCTACTGCCTTTCACCACACGTGGTAGTATATTAAAGGCACTTATTGTAAGGACATTTGAAAACCACGTGTAACAAACAGCTATACAACGTGGCAAATTACAATCGTTTGGGCCTCTTGTGCCTGAAAATCGAGCTTAGGGTTCCGGGCCTCTTGCCAGAATTCGATCCTGTATCTCGGAAAAATTCTTCACATCTTCTCCCCACAGCCTAAATAGGCGACAATAACAATAAAACAGTCAGTCAGCCAGCCAGACACAGAACCAAAAGTACAATGCTGGACACACTAATGAAACATGATGTTCACACAGGGAAGGAAACAAAATGGACAAAAAGTTGCATACCAGCACTCAAGTCCTACAGCATTTGCGCCCGCCTTGTCCGCATCTTTGTCGTCCCCTACATGTACTGCCTTGCTGGCTTCCACACCAATTTGATCTGCCAAACAGGAAGCTTATGTATACCAGCACACCAATTTGATCCTAAGCAGATTATGTACTGAAGCTTTTTGTTTGTGCGTGTGTGACTTTAAGTACTACCGTCAATCTCAAAAAAAGAGAGGAAGTACTACCGTCGGCAGTACAGTGTATCCGTAATCGGATGTATATATCTATTATACTTCAAATATAAACTCAGCTTGAAAAATTAAACTCTGCACTACCTAATGCTATTTTGAAGATCTCTGGAGCAGGTTTCTCATATCCAACCTCTGCAGATACCACAATGGCATCAAACCTGGACCAGCTCAAGATCTGTTAGTGCTCACAGAACAAACCTATTGAAATCAATCATACTCAAGCAAAATCAGGTGCTTAGACAGCACATTTAGTGAGTACTTACATGTCTGAGACATCAAGGTCCTTAAGCAATTTCCTTAGCCGTGTGTCGAAGTTCGATACAACGGCAAGCTTAACTGAAATCGAGGCATTATAAACATGAGCCTTTTGAATGGAGAAGTAGGTCATGCAAGAGTCTGAGTGGGGAGAGCTAAAAAATCAAATTGAAGTAAGCTACTTGAGAAATGAACATCATAAACTAATGAAGGAAGAAGATACATGGAATGTACGACCTCCGGCATCTTTCAAATCACGCAATGTTCTGTAAGCTCCAACAGGCAGACGCCACGTGTCTCCATTTGCGTAGTACTAACGAATATGAACAGTTCATCCATTAGCAACATCATACAAGCACCAGAGGCAACAAAACCACATTGAACACAAGACCCAGAACACGGCGGTACCTGATATACTTCCTCGAAATAATCGCTGTCCATGCAGCCGGTTGCTTCTGCCACAACAATCCTCCAGAATGGTCGCCCGTCACCCTGACATCACAACCCGATCAATTTATATCATTCCCTCAATAACAATCAGAGCACAATTCAAGTCTACACATGCAACGCTGCTATTTTCTGATGCAATTCTTATCTGTCCATCGCCAATTACCTGGTACCTGAGCGTCTTTGGCCATGGCGCCGAGAAAGCCCGCTCGAATCCTTTCATGATGTAATTTTCACTGTATGGCACACCTGGAAGAAGAACAGCGAACATCACAAGACCTCAACGCACGCCGATAATGTTCGACGAAATGGCCGAGCGAGATACATGTGAAGATAAAGCAAGTTTTTCTTAGGAGATGTCCGAACCGTATGGACGTCCGAGGACGGCGTACGTCTCAGCGACCGGCCGCGCCAGCTGCAGCAGCGTGCCACCGGCGTCGAGCAGCAACCCGCGGACCGGCGGTGGGCGCCCCTCGCTCCCGCCCCCGCCCACCGCGGCTGCGGCGACACGCCGCTTGCTGGAGGAAGAGATGGAACGTCGGAGGGCGGCGGCCGGATTCCGCCCGAGGAGGAGGGGGCAGCGCACCGCCGCGGCGGGCATCTCGAGGAGCGCTCGCCGGCGAGGCGAAGACCACGACGAAAATGCGCGTCGCGAATCTCAAAGCACACGGGAAAGATTTGGTTGCGTAGGGGTACTTTGGTCAGACCAAAATATCGAAGCAGAAACGCTGGCGACGAGCAAATCAGGTGAGAGGGGGAAAGAGGTGGAATAAAAAACAAACAAACCCTAAACCCCGCCTCCCTTCCGCTCCGTGGAGGCGAGCTGCGGCGGCCGCCGGTGCGTCCAGGTGAGTTCCTCTGCCTCCTCCGGTAAACTTCCCGGTTCTCCGATTACTATTCATTCTTGTTTGTCGACCAGAGTATGGCGCTGGAACTGACCAGAGTATCTGTGTGCAATTTTATCTGCCAGATTGATTGAGGTGGCAGAGCTAGTACCGGCGCAAAATGTCGTCGAACTGGCGGTCACTGCAGCACCGGCATCGCTACACCTACACCTCCGTCGTGGTCCCCAAGCACTACCTGGAAGCACTGGCCCTTGTGCCGGCCGAGGTCTCCTCGTCCGGTTTCTTCGCCCAGCTCAACAATTTGATATCCCAGCCCTCTACCTACGCGCAGGTCGTCGCGGTCAAGGACTTGGCCGCGGCGTTTGTGCAGTTTCTCTCCGGTCCAGCAGTTCCTGATGACGCCGTGCTTGTCGCCGCCAAGCTCTATCTGGAGATCCTCTTCTTCGAGAACTCGCTCCCTCTCCACCGCACGCTGATATCCGTGCTCGCCAAGTGCAAGAAGCTCTCCGCGTCTATCAGCGGGTGCTTTACTTTGCTCTGTGAGGAGTATGGTGGCTCTGGTGTGAAGGCGAAGAAGAGATTCTTGGTGTCTCGAGCGGCGCTGTCATTGATTGGGTACCCAAAATTGGGGTTTCTGGATGAGGCAGTTGAGAATGGTGTGGAGACCATGGCGTTGGATGTGGTTGCTGGGCTGGATGGAGTGATTGGAGACATAGATGATGGGTCCCGGCCATCGCCAGTTGTGATGGAGCAGTGCCAAGAGGCCATGTCTTGCCTGTATTACTTGCTTCAGCGTTACCCTTCTAAGTTTACCGGACTCGACAAGGCATCAAGTGTCTTCAAGAGTGCTGTCAGGACTATATTGACTGTTCTAAGGTCGTCTGCCTTTTCGAGGGATTGCCTGGTGGCCTCTGGAGTGGGCTTCTGTGCTGCAATTCAGGTTTTCATGAGCCCCGAGGAGATTTCCTGGTTTATTTCTCAAGGTCTCTTTGGTATCTTTCCTGATCATGAAGATGTGAAAGATCTAGCTGCGCATGCTGCACTTTCTGATTTTGATCTGAGTGCGGAAATCGGAGATCTCTCCGTTTTAAGTAGACTGTGTTTGCTGAGGGGGATTTTGACGGCTATTCCAAGGAAAGCACTCACCGTGCGTCAGCTTCATCCAAATGGTTCTTTATGGACTGTATTGTATGATGGGATTTTACCTGAGCTTTGCGAGCACTGCGAGAACCCAGTTGATAGGCACTTCAACTTCCATGCTCTTACGGTGACTCAAATATGTCTGCAGCAGATAAAAACTTCTGTTACTGCTGATTTTGCTGACTTCTCTGGTGAATATAAGCCTTTCTCAAGGGATATTATCAACCGTGTATTAAAAATCGTATGGAGCAACCTGGAAGATCCTTTGAGTCAGACAGTAAAGCAGGTGCATCTCATCTTTGATCTCCTATTAGATATTGAATCATATCTTTCATCAGAAGACCAAAACAATAGGCTGGTTCTGTGCAACATTGCAAATGATTTACTTCGCCTAGGTCCGCGATGCAAGGTAGATATATACCTTTAGCTTCTTTGACAAGGAGATTGGGTGCCAAATGTCTTCTAAGCTTGAAATCAAACCTTCTTTTGGAAACAGCTTATGCTTACATAGATGATGATGTTTGTTGTGCTACAACATCATTTTTAAAATGCTTCCTTGAGAATTTAAGAGATGAATGCTGGAATAGTGACGGTGTTGATCAAGGATATGATGCCTTTAGAGCTTTGTGCTTGCCTCCTTTCATGCGGGGATTAGTATCTGGAAATTCAAAGCTACGATCTAATTTGAATACTTATGCCCTACCGGTTGTCATCGAAGTTGATGCGGACAGTATATTTGCAATGCTTGGATTCCTCTCTGTTGGTCCAAGTGCAAACGCAACTAAACTGGATATTCCTTTGAAGAGTGACCAGTGTATAGCTGCACTGTTTCACTGCTAAAGGTCTCTCGAATCTCGCACTTGTGGAAGGGGACATTAATTTGGCTTCTGGTGAATTGCTTCAGCAGGGGGATAACAAGGGGTCTGTAGTCATGTCTGTTAAAGGGATTACTGTTACAGTGCCTGTTAATTGGTTTGTTTTGGCACTGACACACAATGACGAAACTCTTCGTATAGATGCTGCTGAATCTCTTTTTAAATCCCAAGACATCAAGTCTTCCATCCTCCTTGGAACTGAGCTTGCTTAAAGAGGCAGTCCCATTGAATATGCGTTGTAGCTCAACAGCATTTCAAATGAAATGGACAGGTTTATTTAGAAAGTTTTTTGCTAGGGTGCGGACAGCACTGGACAGACAGCTAAAGCAGGGGTCATGGCATCCATCTCCAACCTCTATCGCAAAAGAAGCTAATGATGTTGATGCTGTTGTGGACACTGCTGTGCAGAGGGCGGAAGATCTCTTCCAGTTCATGAAGTGGTTGGGCTCCTTTCTGTTCAATTCTTGTTACCCCTCTGGTCCTTATGAAAGGAAAACTATTGCAATGGAGCTTATTCTTATACTGCTGGATGTATGGCCTATTTGTCGCTCGGAAGGGAAGCAGATCTTTACCTTTATAATGACAGCATAACAATGCCAGATGCAACAATTTCATTTGTAGGGTCTATAATTGATAGCTGGGACAGGCTAAGGGAAAATTCTTTTCGCATTCTGTTGCAGTTTCCAACACCACTTCCTGGAATTTCGCTTAGTACATCCATAAATGATGTTATCAGATGGGCAAAAGAACTTGTGCTAAGCCCACGGGTCCGGGAAAGTGATGCTGGCGCATTAACCTTCCGACTTATATTTCGGAAGTATGTTTTGGAGCTTGGATGTGTTCTTGTGTTTTCTGAAGAACATTGTTGCCTTCGGTGTTACACGAGATCTACAGATGGAGCTACAGAAGTAATTGCCAGTGAAAACCCAGTTGCACAGTATATTTCAGCACTCATTCAGTGGCTTTGTACTGTTGTAGAAGAGGGTGAGAGGGATCTTTCTGAAGCATGTAAGAAAAGCTTTGTTCATGGAGTTCTTCTTACCTTGCGCTACACATTCGATGAGCTGCATTGGAACTCAGCAGTAATCCAATCATGTGTTTCCGAAATGAGGTGTTTGGTAGGAAAGCTTCTTCAACTCATAATGCGTATAACATCGATAGCCCTGTGGGTGGTTTCGTCTGATGCATGGTATATGCCATGTGATATGGATGACATGATTGATGATGTTTCTTTCCTCTCGGATATAGTTGATGAGCATCCACCTGATACTGCTTCAGCAACAGCAGAGAACAATGCCAAATCTGGGAATAATGGCAAGCCGGCTGATAATGTTATTATGGTTGGTTGCTGGCTTGCCATGAAGGAGGTAATGGATCAGTTTCTTATCACATTCACCTACTTTCAAAAGTTTGTTTTTCAGTTAAGAAAATGCCTAAAATGTACTGATTATATGGCACAAAATAACTTCCTGGTCAGCAGTTTTTTTCGAAAATATTTTTGTCCACCTGAATTTTATGTTTATGTAAGGCTTCTTTTCATATTTCCGGGCATAAATGTCGATAAATTACTTCATTGAGAAAAAGTTATTGTTTTGGGGACACTGCATATTTTTTATCTCAGAGAATTACCCATATCATTGTTCCAATTCGGTTATCAGTATATTATTTTTAATTGATCTTTCTATAAGGTAATAATTCCATTTATATTTCAGGTTAGCCTTCTTTTTGGAACCATCGTCAGGAAAATTCCATTGCCTGTCTGTTCTCACTCAAATTCATCACAGAATGGTTTTTCTGACAGTACTGAGGAGGCAAGCATGTCTGGGGAGATTCTTGATGTGGAACAGTTAGAGATGATGGGGGACCACTTTTTGCAAGTTCTTCTTAAAATGAAGCATAATGGTGCAATTGATAAGACAAGGGCTGGCCTTACTGCCCTCTGCAACCGACTTCTTTGCTCAAATGATCCTCGGTATGTTTCCCTCCTCATTTAGGCTGGTTACTGAACCACTTTAGATCATCTGATAATTTGTATCCTAGTTCTGGACCATCTTTGATTTGTTTAATCTCTCACAGGCTATGTAAAATGACGGAGTCGTGGATGGTGTTGCTGATGGATAGGGTAGTAGCTAAAGGGCAAACTGTGGATGATTTGCTAAGAAGGAGCGCAGGAATCCCTGCTTCTTTTATGGCCCTGTTCCTGGCAGAACCAGAAGGAACACCAAAGAAGCTGCTTCCAAGGGCATTAAAATGGCTTATCGAATTTGCTAAAACATCTTTAGCCAATTTTCAAAATGATTGGAACCAGAAGTCTGAAGCAATGAAAGATGATACTGTAGTTTCATCTGAGTCACAATCAGGAACTACCACAAGTGTTCATTCGAATGGAAATTTGTCTAAAACCCGAGATGAGGGTGTTGTTCCTACAGTACATGCATTCAATGTGCTTAGAGCTGCATTTAATGATGCGAATTTAGCAGCTGATACTTCTGGTTTCTGTGCTGAGGCAACAATAGTTGCAATACATGCATTTTCATCTCCCTACTGGGAAGTGCGTAATGCAGCTTGTCTTGCATATACCGCACTAGTTCGCCGCATGGTTGGGTTTCTGAATGTGCAGAAACGTGAGTCAGCACGACGGTCAATAACTGGCCTTGAATTCTTCCACAGGCAAGTTAATTAATATAATGAACCAGTTACTTTGTTTGGATGTTCAAATCGGCACCCAGAGCATATATACTCCCTGGGTGAAACAAATTAAGTTTTTAATATCAAAATTATATGGAAAAATTTGGACATGTCCATGTCCATGTTCTATACCAAAAACATGTAATTTTTCATGGAGAAATGATAAATTTTGTGGCCTATACCAAAAACAAAATACAAATTTGTTTTTTTTTCCAACAGTGCATTTCTAGAGCACCCAGCATTGTTTTTTCCCCGGGGGCACAATATATGTCCTTCATGAAACTTTCCACCTAGATGAAAGACATGAACATGTGTGTTTTTCTAATTTATTTTCTGGACATTTTACTTTACTGTTCATCCGGGAGCATATGCTCCTGGGATGAACTGCTTCCGAAAAATATTGTTTATTTATTGCAGTTCTAAAGTTGGATTGTTATTACTTCTATCAACCTCTTGTTTTTCTGTTTGTTATGGTGAAACAGTATATCCAATATTTTCCTAGACTAATATTCAGTTGGTGGAATCAGCTGTCTTATTGACTGAGTTGTGCCTTGTTATATTATGCAGGTACCCCACACTTCATCCTTTCCTGTCTAGTGAACTGAAAGTTGCAACAGAACTGCTAATTGATGGGGTTTCTCGCAATTTAGAGTCACATATTGCAAAAGCCATACACCCCAGCTTGTGCCCTATTCTTATTCTTTTATCAAGGCTTAAGCCGTCGCCTATAAGCTGTGGAACTGATGATCCTTTAGATCCTTTTTTGCTTTTACCTTCTATCCAGAAATGTGCTACCCAGAGTAACTATCGGGTTCGTGTCCTTGCATCAAGGGCCCTGATTGGGTTGGTATCTAACGAGAGACTGCAGGGTGTTGTTACTGATATACTGGATGATTTACCTTGCGGAAGTCGTGAAGTGGCAGCTCACAGTCCTCAGTGTTCTGATCCTCCTGTATCAGCTAATTTGGGAAACGGAATTTTACCTCGGCCCGTGAAGTCTTCTTCATTCAATTCAATTCATGGCCTTTTGCTGCAACTGTGCTCTCTTCTAGATAACAACTTTAGGGGTCTGACGGATAGTAATAAGAAGGATCAGATTCTTGGCCATCTAATTGAGATTCTCTCAAAATGCTCTTGGCTTGGTTGCCGCAGATTATGCAGATGCCCTGTTGTAAGTACAACATACTTGTTGGTTTTGGATCATATGCTTGATGTTGCAAGAACAGGGAAAAGCAAGCATACTGATGTCATCCGGTCACTGCTGTTACAGTTGAGTTCCCAGTGTCTGAACAATGCAACATTAACCCACTATGCATTCCATGATCCTACCCAGATTGAACTTCAACAGCAAGCAGCTGTATCATATTTCAGCTGTGTTGGCATTCCCAAAGGGCATGATGAAACTGAGGAAGATGTTCGATTGCAAATACTTGATCAGTCGACTTCAAGCATGTCAGAGACGCCTTGCGAGGTCTCCCTCCCTGAGCTCCACAAGGAGATTATGTCTTGCCTTGCTGATCCTATATATGATGTCAGAATTACTGTGCTGAAGAGGATTCTGCAGCTTGTGAAATCAATCAGATCTGGTGATATTAATAACATTTTGCACCAATGGGCAAGGGCTAATCTGCATTCTGTGATAACAGAACGGTTATTTGTGGAAGAACACCCCAAGTGTCTTTATTATAGTCTTAAGATCACATTTTCATGGAACATGGAATGCCAGTTCAACAATGGAGAAGATTCTAATACATTTTTATCCATCTGGGACAGATTAGTTCATTTGAACAGCACTGTGTCACATGCAAAATCCAGAGAACTAATTCTATGTTGCATGGGTATGTGCATGAAGCAGTTTGCTAAATTGCTCAGGAATGGTATGTTACTGGAAGGTCTTAAAAGTAGTGAGCCCTCCACTTCCTCCGTCAGTACCATTGAAGAGAATATATTGCCCGCAGCCCTTATCAGCACAAACTTTTTTGTCAGTCTTGTTAAGAACCAAAGTGCTCCCTCTGAAACTGTGAATTCTCGAAGGGCTGCCGCTGAAGCAATAATTGCTTCAGGTCTTCTTGAAGAAGCATTTTTTGTCAAAGCATGTGTGTCCAACACATACCTTCCTTCAGAAGACGTTGAATGCCATCTGGAGGAGAAATGCTTGAAAGGTAGTGTGGGTGAATTTGTGAGTCTTTATGCATGCATGATACTTGACTTATGGTTCATATGCATCCAGTTACTGGAGGATGAGGATGCCCATCTTAGGCAGAAACTTGCTAAGAATGTTCAAAAGATAATTGCAAATGGATCGGCTAATAACTTATGTGATGATTCAACGTCACTGCAAGTGGATAGAGTGATTGAGCTGAGCTTTGAATTTGTAACATCTTTGTTTGGCCATTGGCTGAAATACATTGAGTACTTGTTAAGGATGGTTTTGGACACTGCCAACACTTTGGACTCAGATGGAGACTTGGTCCGTCAGGTATTCGATAAAGAAATCGATAACCACCATGAGGAGAAGCTGCTGATATGTCAAATCTCCTGCTTAAATATTCAGAAGCTTCTGCGGTCCGAGTATGAGTTGGCAACAGAAGGGAGAGCTGATTTGTTCTTGCAGAAGTGGAGGGAGAACTTCTTGCACCAGCTCACGTCACTGACCAGTGGCTATCTTGAAAAGGAGGGGAAAACCGATTGGATTGGCGGCATTGGCAACCACAAGGACGTGTTCATGTCAGTGTACGCAAATCTGCTCGGCCTGTATGCAGTCACTCAATCAAGGTCACTGGAGCAACCAGAGAACCGGCATAAATCGTATCTGCGAGAATTTTCAGATCTGGAAGCGTTCATCGCACCGTTCTTGAAGAATCCTTTGATCTCTAACCTCTATTTGTTGGTGAAGCGATCGCATGGGGTGCTTGAATCCGCACATGAGCCAGAGGATGAAGTGGGAAGTTCTGCCTCGGAAAGTTTTGATCCATATTTCCTCCTCAGATAATTTTTCAAATGTGCAAGTGATTCTTTACAGATAGCTATTACTGTGTTGTTGACCTAATTACCATTTTGCCCAGTCTGATTTGTATTTGTGGGCTGTATTTTGACAGCAAAGTTTTGTAGCCTCTGTGGTACTATGTTTTACGAATGAATGGATCAGTTGCAGAGTTTTGTGATTTTTGAACCATATTAGACCTGAAAGCTTACCTTTTTGTCTTCTCAACAATCCATCACAATATGTGCTTCGAGGATGGTGAGTGTAGTATGGAGATCCACCATGTTTTTTTTCTATGCTCTTGATCAGGAGATTCAGGACAGGTCATGTTATAACCGGTTTTGAGAATTCTAGGAACTTTGATGATGCGAAGCTCCTTTCCCATGATTAGTGCTGAACCCATCTTCCAAGTTCAACTACTCCTAGTGCATCTTACTCTCTATATTAAGTTGAAAAGGTCGGTATCGCGTTGCAGTTCGACAAATCTCTCCCTGAAAGAGAGATAGGCACACAATATAACCCTCTAATCTTATGTCTATCATCATTTTCCCTTCCTCATTATTATTTACAACGGTACTAATTTGAAAGTCCAAATCGGATGGCGTTTCGACTCATAGGATCATCTAGTCTCATTATGGAAAAGAACATTTGACAAAATATTTAAAATGTCAAAAAAGTCTGAAATAAAATCTAGGGTGTACCTGCTAACATTTTATGTTGGCACAAAAATTTTCACAAAAAAATAATGTTTTTTATGTTCTGCATAAAAAGGAAAAATTCGGTTGTCAAAATAACTTTTTACTGGACAAAAATTGTGTGCCTACATAAAATGTTTGTATGTACATGCGATTTTTTTTCCAGATTTTTTTGACATAAATACTTTTTTTTCATAATATGAGCATCCAGTCTTACAAGTCAAAATGGATTTCCTGTCCAAATGGATGTTTTGACCAGTAATTAGTCAAATAATACTATGTGATTTATGTGACACGAAATATACACCAGTAGATTCATATTCCATATCACTTTCGTATGATTGTGATTTTGTAACCATTCAATAAATATTGTATGAGTAATACAGTCCAACAAACACTGATTTGTGATTTACATTTTTGGAACATACGTAGTCCTTAGCTTGTTAAGTGCCATTGCCGAAATCATAATCAGATTTTTCCAAGGCTCTTGCATTTCAATAACAAAATGGAATCATATTTAATAGATTGATTGTTACAGATATTCGTTTATGATACACTCGGTGTGCTTACTCCCCTAAGATACAAGAGATCAACTGGGGCAAGTACAAACAAGACTATTTCCTATGGCACAAAGGCTTTCATGAAATGGCAAGAGCATCAACTTGTCCACAGGAAACACGATCTTCGCTCAATCACAGCGAGCTCAGCTGAAAGCAACATGCGTTGGCAGCCGCCTTCTAAAATTTGGGCCTTGTGTTTTGCTTTTGCACTGGCCTGCTCGAACCACCAGTTGGTTTGGTGATGGTTATCATTGAGTTGGGTCGATGGATTGTGGACGTCCTCAATGGCTGTCCATTGGGAGAGGTCATCCTTGTTAGCTGAGATCTGTAAATGTGGAGCTAAGGTTACTAATATCACGAGAGGTAAGACTGCAAGGGATTTAAGTAGCATGACAGCTATTTGCAGTAGAACAAACCTTGCAACAGTATTCTTTTGGATAGTAGCTTGCATTTTCGCCGACTGTTACACAGGATTAGTGTATTAATAAATAATCTGAGAAGTAGCAACTTCATTTATGATCATCATTCCATGAGTGATAGTTACCTGTCAACTTCCATCCTTGCCTTCTTCAACATAGGGCTCTTGTAGCTGGAGTTAGATAGGTTGCTGGATCCACTTCCTGCCAATATTTCGGTCTTATAAAATACTGGGAACCATAACATACTGCAGGCCAGAATCAACGCGAAATGGAGACGGAAAATCACCTCCAAACCAACATCTTTTGCTGCTTGGTGGCACCTTTGTACAAAGTTTAACTTGTTTGCTTTCTCTCACTGGATAGAAAGGAGAAATTTAGATCAGCACATGAGCCATATTTTCACGAAGAGGATAAGATGTTACATTTCTCTCCTAATAATAAGTTATGCAATCTCACATCTATTGGGAGCCAAAAACACAGAACCGTATATGATGGATCTCAGGGTTACAGTTTAAAAGGGTATGAAATCCACATTTTTCTCAATTTGAGCCCTGGTGAAGAAGTTGGCTTACAGTTCAGATGGTGGATTGTATACAATGAAATAATGGACTCACACAAATATGCTTTGTTATCATGTGCAATTTAAATGGCACCAATGTTGTCACAAACAAGAGGTGCAAGAGCATCACAAAGGATACCCATATCAGCAAACACCTAATAGTCAGCCAACCCTGAGGATAAGAACTACGGGCTGGAGAATATTACTCTCAAATAAATAATAAAAACAATGACATGGGAAAGTATTCCGTCGAGTACGAATGGAAGATACAAATGGCAGAGGAAAACCTAGTATGAACTATACGAGTAAATGACGGACATATAAGAACCAATAAGACCAACGATAGCGAGATTGATCATCCATGGGAACGACATAATACTCATGAGTACAATCAATATACACAGCGAGGAATACACATGGGCAGGAAAACTAGCTTGCATAAGATGCAATTGCAGAATCTATAACTTCGTAAGTTATATGTGTGGTGCTAGGTGGCATTCAAGTGGTAAATTTAGATAGCTTGCAGGCAATTCATCTGTTAAGCTGAAGGTCCTATAATATATTGACTGCCAACGGCAAATTCACACGAGCTTTGAAAAACATGCAAATTCTTGACTTCTTGTAAAATCTACTTACCAGCGTTTTGTGCCTGATATTTCTTTCTGAGTCTTTCACCCATAATTTCTTCAGCTTCTTTCTGCCTTTCTGTTTTTGCCTGCAAAAAATATAAGAACCAACCGTTCAAGAATGAAGGGCAGTAAAATGAAACAGACCACAATAACAATAAAAAAAGTAAATAATTATTTGACCTTGAAGAGATCCTTCCATTTGTAACGTGCGCCGCTCTGCTTCATTTTCTTGACGACACCGTTGGTATTATCCTCGCCAAATTGTTGCTGGTAGAATCTCTTCCACAGTATATCAGTAACAGGGCTAATGTCCATCTGCCAGATCAAACAAAAAGAATCACAACCACAACTCAAGTCTCTGAGGGAAAATGATTTGCTCCATCAAGAGTACCTCTGTGCGACTCTCGATGCGTGTCAGTTGTTCCATGGTGCAGTGGGGTAGGATTCTCTTGAGCAGCTGCATCTCCACGCCATCCATGCTGCCGACGTACCGGAGGTTGTCGATGACGTTCCGGACGCATAGCTCCAGCAAACTCAGAGGTTTCTTTTGAAACTCCATCTCTTCTAGTAGAAAGAACAACCACTTCTCTCTAAGAAAAAAGAGCAGCTGCTTATCACATAAAATGCACGGCGAATTCACCCATATACCGTCACAAGAGGTCTCGCATCAAAACCCCTTTTTGACAGGATAAAGCGAAACTCGTCAGGTCAATCCTTAAATTTCGATGAAGAGGCACCTAATCACTCCATTAAATTGCAGATTGCAGATTTACGAATTGCTCAAGCAGATGGCCAATTTTTACAGCTAGATTACGCCTAAAACTGAAAAGGTAGGACCACCCATACCTATGACTGGAAGGAGGAAAGAAAACAGGAATCATGTTATGATGCCGAAGGAGGAAATCTAGATAGAGATTCGCCAAATCAAGGGGCGACTATAACTTTTCTTGGCAGAATTGCCCATGTGCTAGTTCAATGGGAAGACGAGCTCACCAGGGGGAAAAGGGCTCCGGTGGCCGGCAAACTGGGCGGCGAGGAGACTCCGCTGCGGCCGGCGGGTGTCCTCGCCCTTGTTCAGGCGCCGCTGCTGCCTTCGATCGAGAATAAATCGGACCCGATAGGAGAGGAAGAAAAAACAAGGTAAGGAAAAAAAAAGCGCGTCCGTTGTGGAGCTGGAGAAGGGTCTGCCGCCCGATTTGGATCCGGAAACGGCCGATCTGTCAGCGTCGCAAAGTAGTCCTAAGCATCTCCAGTCGGGGCGGCCAAAGGGGCGTGTCAGACACTTTTTTTCCCCACTCGCCCAAATCTGATTTTGGTCCGGTGCGGCCCAGTTTTGTGTCTGGCACGCCCAGCCCACACCCTCAATTTGGGGAGGCTTGGGGCGGCCCCAGATACTACGAAACTGGCGCCCCCGACGAGAGGGCCACGCCTGACAGTGAGACACGAAGCGGCGAAGCGGCGGTCGTCGTCAAAGGCGCGTGACGCCTCGGTTTCACTGCCCGGCGCAGATGGCAGTGAGCCGTCGCCTCGACTGCTCGCCAGAGTGAATGCACGGCGCGCCTTTTCGAGGCAGACGGCGTAAATGCGGGCACCGCTCTCCAACGGCAATAAAAGGCGATGCCCCCGCGCACACTCGCCGCACCAGCCGTCACCGATCTCCTCTCTCCCTCCACCTCCTTCTCTGCTAACCACAATCACCGCCGCCGCACATGGCCGGGAACTACCAACGCACGGGGGGCGCGGCGGGCATCGGTACGACATCTCCGTGCGCGGCGTCCCAGTGGCAAAGCCGCTCACCCGCGTCAATAAGGACTTCCCCGCCGCGCAGGTCACACACTACTGGGGTGAGCTGACGCCGGAGGAACGCGAAGATCCGCGCTGGAACCCGGAGGACCCGGGCAGCGCCCCCCCGCTACGAGGAGGCGTTCAGGCGCCTCTACGACGAGGAGATGAACAGGTGGGAGGGCCCCGGCCCGGTGCCCAGGAACAAAAACGCCGCCGGGCGCGAGGCGTTCTGGAGCGTGCCGCACCGCATGCTCCAGAACGTCATGGACCACATCGCCGCCGGTGGCTCCCTGCTGGAGTGGCCCGCGACGCCGTACTACTACGCGCAGCCTCCTCCTCCGGCGTCGCCAGCGCACGTGTGGGCGCCGCGGTTTGCGGGTCCATCCTCTTCGCGCTCGACGGCGTCATAGTCGCGGTCGCGGGCGTCCTCATCGCTGGCGTCTTCTTCCTCCTCCCGCTCCCGCGCCGCCGGGCTGCTCACGCCAAAGGCGGAGCCGTTGAAGGTCAAGGCGGAGCTGGGGACATCGCAGGTGGCGGCGTCGCTCTACGCCGAGCTGAAGGCGGCGCAGAAGGCCCAGGACGAGGAAGAGCTCCTCTAGCAGGCGGAGGCCGCATCCCTCAATGACGTGCCGCCCATGGACGCGCAGTCAGCCTGCGCCTGGTCGGCGTACATGCACGCCCAGGAAACTGGTGTGTCGTTCGTCGACCTCACCGGCGACGCCCCCCGGCCCTAGCCGCGTCAAGAAGGAGGACGACAACGGCGCAGGAACCAGCGGCGTGAAGAAAGAGGAGGAGGACCCCTACTGGGCCTTCAACCGCCGCTACCAGTAGATTTAGGGTTTAGGTTTAAATTTCATTCAAATATGTAAAATTTCCTAAAATTTAAATGAAATTTGTCGAAGTTTGCATTTAAATTAATTTGTTTGGGCGGCGCGAGTGGGGAGCGACGGCGCCCAAATGCGCCAGGCCTTCCGGACAACGCCCAAAGGGCCTGTCCGGAAGGCCTTTGGGCGGCCATTTGGGCGCCCCGACTGGAGATGCTCTCACACGTCTAGCTGGACGTGCTGAACAATCATGGCCATCCACTCCGCATCGAATGACGGATATAAAATGCCATCTTCAAGTTTTGTACCTCTCTGTTCATAGGTAGGGTTAGGTTTCGATTTCTTTGATGTGTTCATGGTGTTATCTTTGCTATATTGCCAGACCGATCGCTAGCTCGGATGGCAAGCCATGCGGTGTTGCGGGCCACCCTCACGGGTTCGACTCACCGCACTCGCAACCACTCTTCATCTAATAAAAAAACAAAGAATTCTTCCTTCCTGCTCCTCGTTAAATTCTAGATCCCAAAACAATTAACTTTGAAGCATGCATAAAGCATGATTTTGCCATTTAATGCCAATTTTTAATCTGGTAGTATCGACTTGCATATGGAAGCTCTGATCAACATTTTGTAAGGTGAAACGTAAATTTACCAAAAGGAAACATGTTGTGTTCTTTTACCTTCTCTAATTGGTGAAGAATTAATGTGTATGGATTATGTTTTTTTTTTTGACAGAGAGTTCGTGTACAAGATCAACAAGAAAAGGAGCACACACGCACGAACAGAGACAAGATCGAACCCACACACATCGGACACGGATCCACCGAGCAGCACGCCATCTTCAAGCGCCAGCAGCACGCCGCCGGAGAAGAAGAAAGCGACCTCACCTTGCACCGGAGCAGCCAGCTCGAACAACCGCGTTGAGATGCCGCAGGAGCCATCTGACGCAGGCGCCAGAATCTGGACGTTGAAGGAGCATCGGCTTTGAGCTGCCGCCACGCCGCCATCGCCATCTCACGCCGGAGACGAGATCGACAACGCCACCCATCTTCCACCGCACCCACCGCGACCACCGACGAGGGAGATCGAACCGCCTGCAAACTCCCAGAAAATTAAGTAAAAGCACCACCATCCACCGAAGTGGAGGCTGCCGAACCCCAAGAACTAGAACCAGCGCCGCCACCACGGCCGCCAGCTCGAGGAAGAGCACGCCGCGGCTCCGGAGAGCACCGGCCGCGCCCGCGATGGCAGATCTACCCAGGGCCTCCACCGGAGCACCGAGAACAGAGGAGGGAACCGCCGCCGCCAAAAGCCTCTCCGGCCACGCCGCCATCTCCACAGCGCCGCCGGCAGGCCACCCACGCACACCTAGACTATGTACACGGCGGGATCCGTCGATTCCCCGTCCTCCCGCCGCCGGAGCGGCCGCGGAGGGCGAGGAATCGAGCGAATCGCCGCCGGCGAGCTGGTCCGCACGAGTTCGCCCAATAATCGCCTCCTGTTCACTAGGCGGGGAACGAGGAGAGGGTCGGGGCGTTTGCTTTTTCGCTTTGTGTATGGATTATGTTGCATGAACATGGTCCATCTCGTCGTCAATAATTGATCATTTTAACGGGAAAAGAGTAGAGGGATTGCTTTTGTGACTGGGAGGAGAGATAAAATACTATGTGTAAGAAAAACAATCAAGGTTCCTACCGCAGCGACCATAAAATACTATTGTAGGGGGGCTTCCCCTACCACATTCCTTAAAAAAAAACGCAAAAGGAAACTTGCATATAGAAACATACGATCAAGATTTTGTAAGGTGAAACGTAAAAAAGGGAAACATGTTGTCTTGCTTTACATTCTCTGGTCGTGACAAGCATTATTTGGACACAATTCCTACACCAAGGATGGTTTGTGTCTTTCGGAGAGATGAAAGGGGTTTAAGCTATTTTATTTGACAGGAGTTAAGGTAATTTGACACACACATACACACACTGACCAATACGAGACGCCGTAGTGCTTCCTCGAATGACTGAAGTAGTACGTTCAAGTTAATCCTCGAGAGCAGAGACGCAGCTTGATTTGACCCCTGCATGTCTCAACCTTGGTGAGGATCCAGAGAACAACGCTCCATCTGGGCTTCTTCTTTTTCTCCTTGGCCACCTGACCCCTGCCTTTCTTTCCTCTGTGCTGCTGCTGGCCTTTCAGAGCAACAGCTGCTGCTGCTGCTTCGTACACCATTGCCGACGGCGGCTTCTGCTGCGGATTCTAAGCTTATTTGTTTTGCTCTGGTCTGGTCGAGACTCGAGAGAATGCTTCCGGTAGTGAAGCTCAATTTACTGAACCAACCAGACAATGGAGTATTTGTAGTAGTTGATGGTGCAGGCTGCAGAGAGGAGGAATATCAGATAATTAACTGACTTGGCAGTCACGGATGGTCTGAATTCTCGAGTCAAAGGAAGAAGTGGTTTGCCACTTGACTGCCAAGGAACTAGGGTGACGATAATGCCTGGAACCCCAGCCCTGGGAACGTTCACGTTTTGCACGAGTGCGAGTAGTAGCTTTTGTTAAGTTTGTGAATCAACACGGTCGTTGGCAGGGTGTGATACGTTTTTTATTTATTATTGTGCTTCCGCGATCTTTCATCGTGACAAATTAAGAGAAAATACCAAGCAAATTATTGTTGGCAGGGCAATTGACACGCATAGACCTGATGCTGACAGCTAGTGGTACAGAAAACCGCTCTCAACTCTGACATAAATTTAACTTCAACACCGGCGGGGGCGAGCCTAAATAGAGGTTTAAGCAGTAGCGTAAATTTATCACCTTTGTAAATAAAATTTTAGCGATTTAAAAACCATTGCCGGGTGTCTGCAGCTGCAATGATGATATAGGAATGAAGGCAAAAAAAAAAAAAAAACATTGCCATTACCAGGATTTGAACCAATAAAGGTTTAAGCAACACATAAATTTATGACCTTTGTAATTAAAAGTCTAGTCGTTTCAAAACCAATGCCGGCCTGCTGGGTGTCTGCAGCTGCAACGATGATATAGAAATGACGGCCAAAATAAAATAAAAAGACTCCATTACCGGGATTTGAACCCGGGTCGCCTGGGTGAAAGCCAGGTATCCTAACCGGGCTGGACGATAATGGATTGTTGATTATTTTTGTATTTATATGTATATATTACCTACTCACCCGTGTGGTGTTCATATTCTCTTTCCTGTTAGAGCACTCGATCCTCGGTAAAAGATGAGAGGATAACTGCAGGTCGCTCGTTCCGCTCACAATACTCCCATTCAATTCCCCAGGCGTATTGCTTTGCTTTAGCTCCCAAGCCTCAAACTACTGCTACATTTAGCTGCAACTATCTTCCGACTCTCTACTTATCTTGGGGAATGGACTTCCCGAGTGGATGCATCAATAGATCAATTTGGAACTCGGGCTACATACTGCCTTATATTTCAAGGATTAAATGATTTTTTTGAGACCTCATTTATTTGAAAAGAAATACACATACATAGATATATGTGTAGCACGTAAATAGAAAATTGCGTCACTTTATCGGTTTATCTATGGCCTCCACAAAAAGGAAAAATATAGTTGTAGAAACAAGGAATTTGTTTTCTTTTTTTGGGGTCAGAGATCTGTTTTTTCTTTTTGCTTAACCTACACGTACACATAGTACTTTTCAATAATTGTTTATTTATAAGTAAAAAATATAGCTCTATATAAGTCAAAAATATGTATCCACAATTTTTTTTTTATTTTTTATTTAAACTTATAAATACCGCAATTTTATGGGAAATACCAGGCCCCATGCATGTATCGCAGGTAATATGGTTCAAGTCCTCGTTGACATCTCAATTTGTTCATTTACACATGCCTTGTTGTATCTTCACTGAAGAATATTTTCTTTATGTATTCCTCTGATTTTACACAACATTGACGATCTCTACTACAATCGACACACACTTCTATGTACTGGCTAAAAATCTCTACTATATACTATGTCTTCAGGTGATGGTTGGTACGTTTTTTTATTTCCAAATTTACCTCTGTCTTCAGAATAAATTACCCACGTTGCCACGCTTAAGTGGTAACGGTTCGTTTTTCAATTTCTTACCTCGCTTGTCCCCTTTCTCCCGTAGAAAAATCCAATCGACCTCGAGGCCGGCGGAGGGAGGAGGTGAGCGGGGTTTGCCGGCGTCCAGCGGATGCGGCCGGCGGAGGAGATCCCCCGCTTCTGGTTCTACTGTACTCGATCCGTTCCTCCGCTGCCCCCAGGCTCCACCATGTGACCTCCGCCGCCTCCACCGTGCGAGCCGTCTAGTCCGCCGCCTCCGTGCTTGGGCGCTGGACGGGAGCCGCATGTATGCCCCTGCTCGCCCGCGGTGGACAACAGCCACCACGATGGGTAGCAGCAACATGCCATCCATCCTTTTTCTCAAAGAATTTGAGGCTCCCTTTCCGTTCTTTCATGGAATCATCAACTGATTAAAATATATATGTGTTGTTCGTGACTAGATCTGCGCGGAATTGATTTTTGGGAAGACGTTGTATTAAGAAATTGCCCAGGATCCTCATCGAGATAAGGCAGAGTGAGTAGCTCCGTCAGGTAGCATACTCAGGTCATTATCATCGTCACGAAATAATTCATGGTGCTCCAGAAGAATGCTAGGTGCCCAGATTGAGATTTGATTTCTTCAGGTAAACTGGACATGATTGGCTTTCCCACCTCTGCTAGCAAAAATTTGGTCCTGTGGGGATCTTGGCATATGAGAAAGTGAGTGCAGCATTGAAAATTCAGTCAATTTTCTTGAAAGATATTTTCAAGACCTAAGCCTAAACTACAGAGTTACTGAGAAAGTGAAGGGCAAGTTTCCTGCCCTGAACTCTGGGACACCACTGCTGACAGCTCCGGCTCTGGCTAAGTGCTGGATAATTTTTTTTGTTAATGCGTCCTTTGTGCAGGAACTAAAGGAATGCTATGTTGCGTGTGTTGCTTCAAGGAATCATTGTTTCGGCAAGCAACTGGTCGAAAATCAAATGACAAGTTTTTAAAGCTGCGTCCAAGGTGTGCATTCTGGGCCTTCAAGAATTGCATGCTATAAATAGATGCTCATGCAATCATGGAATTGGAAAATGCCGGTGTGGTCGAAGAAATCTCGAGTCAAAAGCAGGGCATGTAAACATATGGGGTTATATGGAGATATCAAAACTGTTAGTTCGTCGCCATGGAGTCTTTAAAAATGGTCATTGTTGATCAATGAAAGCTCTATTAAATTCGTATTTTATTTTTTTGGTAATTTAAGTTTCCTCAATGGAATATGCCGATCACGTGAGAACAACCGTCTACCATACATCATCAAAGTTGTGTCAGAAATTCGCCATGATCCTGGTAAGCGATCACATCATTGAGGGACTATCTAAATGGGCATAAAAATAGATGCACCAGAATTGGAAACTTGAGAAGTGAATTCTTAGGTAAAGGGGTGCAAAACAACTGAAGGACGCACGACACTGAAACAAGTGGTGAGAGGAAAAAATAATTACAACAGAAAAGCTAAAAAAAGTGTTCATTCCTACGAGATAGGCAAGTATTGGCTCTCAAATCATAGTTGTTTTCGTCGTCGTCATTTTACATGTCGTCATTTTATATGCCGTAGCAACGCACGGACACTTTGCTAGTACAAACTAATACACACATACATATATACTTACAAAACACACGAGGCATTTACAAATATTTTTTTACACGACAATTTTTGTGCTCATTGCCGGGTTTATGCTGTTCCAATCATGATATACAAATGGAGGCAAGAAACAACACTACTCCCTCTGTTTCTGTATACAACGCCACAAACTCAAATATCGGATACCAAGAAATAGTCTTGAACTGATTAATAGCTACTTAAATTGGCATTGCAAGCTCCTCGTTTCACTGGCTAATAATTGTTTTTGCATTTCTCCACCAATGCACCGCATGCATGCTAGGTTTGATGGGATTTGGTCAATTAATATTCACGTAAATAGTGTCAAGCATAGGAAAAGATCATTAATTTGCCTCGATTATTGTTTGTGGCCTTGTATAGAAAAAAGGTATTTTGATAGTGGCCTTGTGTACAGAAACGGAGGGAGTACAATTTTTCTAAAAGTCTCATTACCTGGAAACAGCCTCTTGCAGAAATGCAGGGAAAGACTGCGTACTATAGACCCAAAGTGGTCGGACCCTTCCCCGGACCCTGCGCAAGCGAGAGCTACTGCACCGGGGCTGCCCTTTCTCATTACCGGGATTTGAACCCGGGTCGCCTGGGTGAAAGCCAGGTATCCTAACCGTGCTGGACGATAATGGACCGTTGACTTCATTTTATTTCATCTTATTTGTAAACACAAGTCCTCAGCTCCCCTTAACTATTGGAGCAAGCAATCTAGCTAGGCTTGCTTCCTTAGGGAGTGGATGCATCGAAAACAAATTCGTAACCCAGGACTAATTAAACAATCTTATCCTAAAATCTCATTTTCTTAAAAAAAACACATACATATGATTTTTTTTAGAACGTTATGAGGTCTACACATCATATCATTTGTTTTTCCTTGGCGTAGATGACTGAGGTTTTTCCTTGCGTGTCCACACGAGACACTCGGTGTCCTGCTTCCACAGGCTCAAGCCGATGCCGTTGGCGGAACTAAAGTCATCCTCAGTGGCGGCACCCTTGTCGTCGAGTTGGTTTCCAAGCGGGCCGATGGTGTAGATGTGCGTGGGAGCAGGAGACGAGCGGCGCTCGTAGGTAGCGAGCGAGGTCGGATACGGCGACCCCAACCCCGGAGGCGAGGGTGAGAGCGCTCTGGGCTCTGGCGGTCAGAGAGACGCCGAGAGTGGGCGTTCAGGGAAAACCGGCAGAGAGGTCGACGGAGCTCCCTGATGACGTGAAAGACACACGTTCGTTGGGAACCCCAAGAGGAAGGTATGATGAGTGCAGCAGCAAGTTTTCCCTCAGTATCAAACCGAGGTTATCGAACCAGTAGGAGATGAAGACACTTCTGAAGGTGTCAACGACGCCAGAAAAGGTAGTGTTGGTGGAGTGCTTCCTCTTCCTAGCAATGGTGCCCGAAAAAGTTCGGTGTCGAAGGGAAGATCCTGGCGGTTGACTTGGAACCTGCACACAATACAACCAAAATACTTTACCCCAACTTAACAGTGAGGTTGTCAATCTCACCGGCTTGCTGAAAACAAAGGATTAGACGTATAGTGTGGAAAATGATGTTTGTTTGCAGAGAATAAAAGAAAACAATGATTGCAGTAGATTGTATTATCAGATGTAAAAGAATGGACCAGGGTCCATAGTTCACTAGTGGTGTCTCTCCATAAAGATAACTAACATGCTGGGTAAACAAATTACAGCTGGACAATTGACAATATTGAAGTGCATAAATATGCATGTACAAGTTATGTCGTCTACTATGAGATTCATTTGGGCATTACAACAAGGTACACAGACCGCTATCCAGCATGCATCTGTGCCTAAATAGTCCACCTTCAGGTTAACGTCCGTACCCCTTCCAGTATTAAGTTGCAAGTAACAGACAATTGCATTAAGTAAAGTGCATAATGTAAGCAATATATTTATTCTTAGACAAAGCATCACTGTTTTACCTCTAGTGGCAACATCACATCCACAACCTTAGAGGTTGTTGTCACTCCCCCAGATTAAATGCAGACTGAACCCACTATCTAGCATAAATACTCCCTCTTAGAGTCACAAGCATCCACTTGGCCAGAGTATCAACAAGCTACAGAGAGCATGCAAGATCATAAATAACATAGACATGATATTTCAGTATTTAACTTGACATAGTATCAATATTCACGGATCCCAGCAAAAACAACATGTAGCATTACAATAAGATGATCTTGATCATGATAGGCAGCTTACAAGATCTAAACATGATGGCACAAGAGGAGAAGACAACCATCTAGCTACTGCTATGGACCCATAGTCCAAGATGAACTACTCACACATCACTCCAGAGGCAGGCATGGCGATGTAGAGCCCTCCGGTGATGATTCTCCTCTCCGGCAGGGTGCCGGGAAGAGCTTCAGAACCCTCCCGAGTTAGGGTTGACGGCGGCGGCGGCTCTGGAACTTTTCGTGGATAATGACTCGGGTGTCTAGGATTTTCCCGAAAATAGCAATTTATAGGCGAAGGGCGACGTCGGTGGAGACCTGAGGGGCCCACACCATGTGGCGGCGCGCCGGGAGGTGGGACCGCGCCACCACCAGGTGTGGCCGCCTCCTCGGTCCCCTTCGTGTCTCCTTCGGTCTCCGTGTACGTGACAGAAAAATAGGACATTTGGCTTTTGTTTCGTCCAATTCCGAAAATATTTCCAGAACAACTTTTCTGAAATACAAAAACAGCAGAAAACAGGAACTGGCACTGTGGCATCTTGTTAATAGGTTAGTCCCAGAAAATGCATAAAAATGATATAAAGTGTATATAAAACATGTAGCAATTGGTATAATATAAGCATGGAACATCAGAAATTATAGATACGTTGGAGACGTATCAAGCATCCCCAAGCTTAGTTCTACTCGTCCTCGAGTAGGTAAAATGATAACAACAAAATAATTTCTGAGGAGACATGCTTTCACACAATCTTGATCAAATAATATTGCAAGGCTCATGTCATGAATGGAGTGACTCAAGGCAATGGTCTATAGTTTGCTAACAAGTAGATAAAGAGTAAACAACTGAATCATATAAGCAAAAACTGTCGTATCACGAATGACGGACACCGGGGATGAGGGACACCTCCTTTGTAGATTCGGAAGGGGCGCGAAGGAGGCTGGAAGACGTCTTCCGGGAAAGTACCGTCGGCGAGATCTCCGTCACTCTCTTCTCTCTCTCTGCGTGTGCGGAAAGCAAGCAAGGAACACAGCGATCTACCCTGGTTCAGGCCGCCCGGAGGCTAACAACCCTACTCCTGCATGTCTGAATAGATGGAGGTATCATGGCGTGGCTACAATGGGGTCTCCGGCGAGGCACCCGGGAGGGGTTTTGGCGAGAGGAGGAAGAAAGGGCAGATCCTGGCCCTGAGGAGATCACCTCCCTTTTCCTCTCTGCCCTAGCTATCTCCAGCTGTGTTCTAGCCTATGCCTTGCCTTGGATTCCGTCCTCCCTCCCCCCATGACTTGGCCCTCCTTTTATAGGCAAGGGGTGCCACAAGGGTCATGCGAGGAGCGTGAGGGGGTCTTGGCGGGAAGTTCCCCCTCTCCATGGTTGAGGTGAAGACGTGGCCTCTTCTCCTCCAAGTATCTTCCTCCGGTTTGGTGAGATTCCCCTCCTTTAGGGGAAAGCGGCGTGGGAAAGGAGCTGGTACACCGCAGGTGGTGTCCCCTGCCTGCGCCTTGCTTCCCAACTCTTCTAGGCTCTTCTACCATCTTCGGGAGGGCGCTGGAAGCCCTGTCTTCGCCTGGTACCCGAGAGGAGTCCGGCCTCGCCGGGGCTCGGGCTCTCGGGGTCATCTCGCTCTTCCGGGGTGCGAGGGGTCCCGGGGTCCCCTGCACCCGGCAGACTTGGCTTGGTGTGCGAGGTGCCGCCAGTCTTGCGTCATGTCTTGGCCTTGTCCATCTTCGCGCTGGGCCCACTGGTGATGGACCCACTTTGGCAGCACTAGGGAACCCCGTGTTCCACTGCTGCGACAGTAGCCCCCGGGCATGGTCCTGGCGGCTTTGCTTCAGCGGCTGCCGGGGCCATGACAAAAAGAGGTCAAAGTGGGTCCCGACGCTGGGCCTCTCATTGGACCGCCTGGTGGGGTCCGCCGGGTCGAAGTAGAGGCGAGCCCCCGAGTCTCTTTGACCGAATCATCCCGATCGTTGCGATTTGCGCGGGCTTTGACCGTGCATCCAACGGTTGGGAGCTCCGGAGTCGGCACGTCTCCTCGATCCCCGTGCCCATCGGAGTAATGGGGCCGCGACGTGACACGTGGGGTACTCTGCCTTAGCTTGATTTGACGGTTTCGCCGCCATTGCCTCCAGAACTCCGCGCTCTCCATCCAAGTCGCATCGCCTTCCAAACTCTGCTTCCTCTCCCCAAATTCGCCGTCTTTCGCCGCCAATCGCTGCAACCTAGATCCCCTTTGGTTGCGCTCCGATGTCCCCCAGGCGGATTCGGCGGGCGGTGGCAAAGGTGAGCCTCTCCACGGCTGACAGAAGAGCGGCGGCGGCTTCTTCCGCCGGCGCTCAGCCTTCATTCAGAGTTTTCCAGGTGCTGCAGTGCCCGAGCAGGTTCGGCGAGATGGATATGGGCCGTATTCGTAGGATGCTATCCTCGTGCTTCCGCGGTCCTGAGGTGGCGGCGTATCCTGGGGGCGACGAAGGGCTACCAGACAGGGTAACCACCTTTCATGTCTTCTCAAGATGGGCCTTCTCCCGCCCTTTTCGGAGTTCTTCTTGGCCATCCTGGAGGCCTATGGTTTGATGGCGATGCACTTGCATCCCAATGCTGTGCTAACCCTGGCCGTCTTTGCTTACGCCTGCGAGGCATTTGTTGGTGTCAGGCCGTCCGTGGCTCTGTTTCGCCACTTCTTCGTCCCCCGCATAGGCAGGTCCAGGTGGATTGCTGGAGGGGTTGCTTTCCGTCTTCGGACGACGCTGCCCATCAATACCCGGAGATGTTCGTGGCGGCTCCCCACGGGGAATGGAGGATGGGATGGTATCTCGTTCAAGCGGATGGGGCCGATGCTCATCTATCGGTTCCGAGCTCCCCGGCTCAGCACTTGGCACATTCCAAAGAGAAGAGCCCCCAGGACGGGGACCTGGCTCCTGTAGTGGGCATATTGGCCTTCCTTCGAGAAAGAGGGGTTTCTTGCTCGATGATCGCGGCAGACTTCCTTCGCTGGGGGATTGCTCCCTTGCAGTTCAGGGACCAGCCCGTGTGGGAGATTAATCTGTCAGGGAGTAGCATGCCAGTGCCAAGGTTTCACCTTCCGGAAAACAACTGGAACAAGATAGTGGGGGCGCTACTGCCCTGGGGGGCGACTGATCTTCCCGAAGGTGTTCAGCCTTTGTTCGAGGATCTTCAGGCGGACGAGATCATACTGTCAATGCCTCGATGCAACGAGTACGGCCTGGAGGGCACCACCATGATAGAGCCCCCACCCAGCCCAGGGATCAAGGCCCAACCGGAGCGGGCCTGAGTGCGTCTGACTTGGCGCGTGGGGACTTTTCCCCGGAAGACCCCGTCGTTTCTGACGGAGAAGATGAGGATTTGCACCCGGAAGCCCATGTTGGAAGCTGGGGCTCGCGCAGTCCTTCCGCGGGGGCTGATCCTTCTGCAGGTGCTAGCATGCAGGAGCAGTCAGCTTCTTCAGGCTCCTTGGCGGGGAAGAGTCCTGCTGCACAATCAGTGAGCATTCCTCCTCCAGAGGCCAGCGAGGAGTCCTGTGAACAGAGCGCGCCAAGACCCGCCCAACTGCCAGGAGTCTTTGGGGACTTGCTGGGCAGGAGACAGGGCTTTGCTGGCCCAGAGAGGAAAAGCCGGTAAGCTTTTTCATCCACGGTTCCTGATCTTGAGCTTCCGCTTTTTCTGTGGCTTTGCTCTAATGTTTCTTTTTGGCCATGTGCAGAAGTCCGTCGCCTGAGTGCTCCAGCAAGTGCGCCCGTGGTGATGATGATATCAACGCTGGCGTTGAGGTGGAGGCCCAAGCTGGAGGCGACATCAACACTTCTGAACCCCCAAGCCACGCTCCAACTCCAGGGAGGGTCCAGGAAGCGGCTGAGGGTGCTGGGGAAACTTTCCCAGTACCTGAGCTGATAGGGATGCAGAGGAGCCCACGGGCCATTCCTCAGGAGGCTCCCGCGGTGGAGACTCCGAACCCTGAAGCCCCCGAGGAGAGGCGCGACGTGGATCCCCGGGAACCTTCCGGTCCTGGTCCTGCCGGGGCTGAGGCCTCCCTCCGGACTAGAGACCCGGGAAAAGGGCCGGCCCAGGCTGACCCCGGGAGCAGCGAGGCTGGTCCCAGGTTCCTTAAGGAATTCTCCGACGCCCGTGAATTCTTGGCATTCGCTGAGGTTCAGCTGCGTCAGCTGGGAGACGCCGTATCCCGTCGCGAGGACAGCTTGAGGTCCTGGGAATTGAAGCTGTCGGCAGACGCGGACGCCCTTGAAACCAAGGAGAAAGGGCTGGTCGTGGAGGACGAACTTCTTGATGCTCGGGAGCAACGAGTCTCCAAGCGCGAAGAAGAACTAGAGACTCGGCTAGCGGAGCTAGAGAGAGCTGGAGCCAAGTGCTAGGAAAATATCGAGCTATACCACCAGGAAGCGGATCAGAGCAAGGATCGCTTGCAGCAAGGCTTGGCGAGTGTCAACAACTGGGCTCGAAGGGAGGTCAGACACAAGAGCGACATGATCTCTGCCCTGTCCAGGGATGTCTCTCGATTGGAAAGGAATCTTTTCGAGGAGAGGCAGAGGCGACTGCTGGCCCACAGTGATGTTGACATGATCAGGAAGGAGAGGGATCTGGAGATCGCCCGCGCGGAACATCTCGGACATGAGGTTGCGCGCTTGAAGGAGGTCGTGGCAGACCGGGAAGCACATCTGGGGCGTACCAATGCCCTCCGAGTGACGGAAGCGAGGGAGCTGGAGGAGGCTAGGGCAGAACTTCAGCAGGCGAAGAAAATGGCCGAGACCTCCCAGTCCCAGGCGCAGATTGCCTGGACTCGCAATGAAGAGCTGACGAAGCAGCTAAAGGAAGTAAACGAGGAGCAGGCCAAGGCTGCGAACTTCAGGTGTGATCTTCTGGGTCTTCTCCCATGCATGCGTGCGTTTGCGGAGAAGATAGTCCAGGAGCTGAGGGGTTTAGTGAGGACTCATCCTCCTACCATCACCATTGGTCATTCCAGCACCTTCAAGGTTTATCCGTCATTTCTCAAGGACGTAGCGGACCTCCTTGTCGAGGTCCGATCACACGCGAGCCAGTCCACCCACCTGGCTGGAGAGACGGCCGCGCGGCAGGTGGTGACCCAACTCGTTCCAGCTCTTCAGCACCATCACCCGGATCTCTCCTTGCTGGAGAACATAGATAGCGCCGTCCCCGGGAAGCGCCTCTTCCATCGCTCCTGACCGCACGGACCTCAGCCCACAACCCCACTGCCAGAGGGAAACGGACAGCGGTGGTTGCGAAGGCGCTGCCCCAGGTTTATGCCCGCAGTCGTTTTAGCCAAAGCATAAAGAAAAACAACGCAGCTCGGGTAAAGGTACTTAGCTCGATCCATCGAATCCTTGGCTATCTCGGTATTTAAACGCGCAACCATCGCGACGGGTCTTCTACGCTGTGTTTCAAGCGCAAATCTATTCTATCAGCTTATTTTTGCAAGAGCAAAGCCTTGAACCGAGATAGCCTGCCTCGGGTCTGACCCGGTATGCCTTTCTTGGGCATGCTGTTGTTGGCCAGAGCCTGTCCGGGGACCCTTGCTTTATTCCTTTGTGACCCGGAAGCACATATCCGGGTGACTCACCTGGCTGGTGTATCAGGACGCCGGTTCGGAGACCTTCAGTTGCTGGCCTAACTTGTTGCTGGCCAGTGCCGGTCCTGAGACCCTCGTTGCTGGCCAGTGCCGGTCCTGAGACCCTTGTTGCTGGCCGGTGCCGGTCCTGAGACCCTTGTTGCTGGCCGGTGCCGGTCCTGAGACCCTCGTTGCTGGCCAGAGCCGGTCCGGAGACCTACTTAGACTGCTTTCCCGAAGACAAGATGTAACATCCCAATTTTTTCAAAAATTTGAAAAATCAGAAAAATCAAAAACTTTTGAAAATTATAATATTTTGTTTTGAGAAAACAAAATCATGCATGCATTCATCATCTACTTGGTTTGTTTGCATTTAAAGTTTTCAAAAAGTTGGAACTCTATTCCAACTTTACACCTATTTGAGAAAAGTTTATAAATGAGCCTTATTATGCTCTATACAATATTTTGGTTTTTCTATGATTTTATTTGTTCTATATTAAAATGTTGGTTTTGATTTGATTATAATTATTTGAAAAAAATAAGTTTATATAAGTTAATTTCAATATCTACATTTGTGGTATTTTATTTGGTTTTAATAAGCCACAAATAATTTTTATTCAAAACCCTAATCTATTATATAATTAAAACACAAGACAAATAACGGCTCTGATTAACCAGCTAAACATGAACGGTGTAGATTTAAAAGATAAATATTACGAGAAGCAACGTGCGCAAGCAAATTCGACTACGAGAAGGATACAGAGATTGACATGCACACGTCATAGCTAATTAGAGATTGACATGCACACGTCATTATATAATTCCTTCCTGACACAAGTATACCATTATTTATATTTGCTAGACCTACCGTACGCATATCTGATACCAGAAAGACACGCACACGAGATTGAAAAGCATGGAGACGCGCGGTGTGATTTGCTCCGGCGGGCCGACGTTTGCTTCTAGGATCGCACACGGCATACCTGACCATCCATCGCGGCCACGCCGGCGCGTGCTGTCCGGCAACTTGCGACAAGAGGAAGACTAACGTATTTTTATCGATCTGCAGTGTATATATGGACACAATTCTGATTGTTCATCTCTGGCGTTCAAGGCTGCTGAAAAGTATGTTGGTAGGACTATTGATACCATGGAAAGCAAACCAATCGGGATCATAGACGGAAGTGCTGATTCTGCAGACGCCGTTCAAGGTTGCGACTTGAGTCGATGATGGAAGGCACCCATCTAGACATCGACGCGGAGCTGCGACTGGTAGGCGACGTCAAGTACAAGCTGCAGGTCGACGATGCTGCAGAGGACGCCAATAGCTCAGGCGTACACAAGACGGCCAGAGAGGAAAGGCATGAAGGAGCCAGGCTTCCGGCGCCGGAGCTGCAGGTTCACGATGCCACAGAGGATGCCAACAGCTGCGGCGACCACGAGAAGGAGACGAAAGGCATGAAGAAGCCACGCTTCCATAAGGATCAGCTGCGGGACGATGCCGGCCGACGACCACGACGCACCTAGCACAGCTCCTAGGTTGAATTCCGGTAAAGCGCGCAGCTGATAAGCTAAGCAAGCAGACATGTACCTCAATTGATCAATCTGCCGTTTACCTAGCGGATGCAGTTGTAGGCCACGATCCAAAGCGAGGTAAGCGGCAGCACCACGGCCGTGTTCACCCGCGTTGAGGCCTGCCCCGGCGGGTGCAGATCGATGAGGCGAGTTCAACCGCCGAGGTGAGGAGCTGCGGCGTAGCAGGATTAATTGACAGAGTATGTATACATGGGTTTTGGGAAGATTGATTGTTTGGGAGCGAGGGCTGCAATTGTTCTTACTGATTTGCCTCCCCTCTCTTCCATTAATCTATTTTGATTAGGTTATTTCATCTTTATTTCTATAGTTTTTGTCGAACTTATGCCTAAGTTTGATGAAAATGCAAGTCGGCAGCAGGGAAGATTAATACTTGGAGATCCCGAGTATTAAGATCGTCTATATTTGCTCGCGGCACGAACTTCAGAGGAGTTCGTCGGCGTGGACTCAACCCAGTCGCTGGAAGGTATCACATAATAGTTACGACATGCTAGATCGATCTGGTCTTCCCACCGATCTCAGGTACACGATCACTCTATACGTTGATTGTCTCAAGTCACCAGGACACAACATGAATCCATCGATCATATGCATCCATGGTATGAGTCAAACTAGCTTCATCTCCCGGGGATTTCTGCATGTCACACGCTTCGTATTTTTACCTGCTTCATGAGGAATTCATTTAGATATGTCCATGGAGAAGCCAAAACTTCCTGTTGTGCGATCCACAGAAAATAAAAGGGTTGTTTTGGTGAACAAAAAAGGAGAGAAAATAGATTATTGATGTCACGGTGTTATCATTTACTCATTTACTGGATTTGTTTGCTCTCGCAGCAGGCCATTCCACCGATGCAATGTAAGTGGGCAAGAAAAAAAAGGAGAAATTATATTTTCCTTTTGATGCGTGATGAATTGAAAGTTGTTTCTTATCCTTTATCGTTTTATTTGCCCTCGCACCCGGCCATTCGATAAATCACTGAGGATCCAAAGGAACCACTAGCACCAAGAAAAAAACTTCATTGGTTAAGAGGTGAACTATCTTCTTCTTTGTGAAACCAGTTTGTGTACATACGAGTGGAGTAAACCAGGAGCAAGGTACATGTCAGGTGTGTGATTGACCATTTCCTTTCCTCAATCAGGTACCTCCATGACCAAACCAGGAGCGAGGGCTGCAATTGTTCTTACTGATTTGCCTCCTCTCTCTTCCATTAATCTATTTTGATTTAGTTCTTTCATCTTTATTTCTATAGTTTTTTGTCGAACTTATGCCTACGTTTGATGAAAATGCAAATCGGCAGCAGGGGAAGATTAATATATTTACTCTACTGAATACCTATTTTTCTGAAATTTAGCTACTACTCTCTCTGTATCAAAGTATAATATGTTTTAGATATTTCAATACGGACTACATATAAGCTGAAATGAGTTAATCTACACACTCATACGTGTCTATACCGGTATAAAAAAATGCTAAAAAAACTTATATTTTTGGTACGGAGGTATAATACATTATATCACATTTCTCAGTTACGTGATTTTTTTTTTGCGGAGATCTCAATTATGTGACTTGCATATACAATATATTTTCTTTCGGTTATGTGACTTGCATATACGATATATTCTATCTGGGTTATGTGACTTGCATATACAATATATTCTCTCTTGGTTGTGTACTTGCATGTACAGTACATTGTCTCAGTTATCTAACTTGCCCCTGCTAGCTATTATTGCTCAATAGTTGGGTGGTGCAGGTTCACAGTACACGTTGAGGTGCATATTTTTTGTTGTGCTGCCACGTCTGACGGATACTTCATGCATGTGTTGTCCATAGGAACTTTTCAACCCTTACAAAAGATATACCACCTAAAAGGCAAATCAATCATAAAGGCCTAAGTTGCTTCTCCCAGCAATCAATCCTACATACCTGAATTTATTTTAATAACAGATTGAAAAAAGCGATTGCTATTGTTCATATAGTAGATAAGTACCAGATTTGGAAAAAAACTCGGAAAAATTAGCATTATGATTTTCATACTAACTCAATATGGGAAGTCCAACCTGAGTGAATGAGAAAGAATTTTACATAAATTATGTATTATTACATTGTCATACATCAATTCGTGTAATATTAGCATATAAAAAACAAGTGCAATTCGATATTTGTTAATGCATATTTAAGAAGAGTACATGTGCATATCACTAAAAACTGAATATTGGACGCTTGCTTCCAAATAGATAATGAAATGATTAGCTTAGAGAACGCACATTAGCAGTATAGAGATAAAGAAACATTATCAATATGAAAGTATTTGAATTTTGCATGCTGGGAAACGATAACCAAGAAGATGTTTTTTTGTGTGAGGAAAGCTAGAGATTTATTATTTAATATGGAGTAAGGACCTAATACACCTCGCTAAAAGTTTATCCAGGATCCAATGGTCTGATGTGGGGACGTACCCCGTAAAAAAACAATGTCAGTGTCCAGTGAAAGAAACAGAATATGCTCGAAAAATTGACAAATAACTCGAGACAACTTACAAACAAAAAAAGAGGAATCTAGCCGCGCAAATGCGCGGGCCACATCGCTAGTTTAAATTAACATAAAGTGTCAATCAAGTAAATATGCAATTTTCTAAATTAGTATTTTTGAAAGATATTAGAAAAAGTGTGCTTGAATATTTTAAATAACAGATAATATTATTTCTAAATTTTACAAATTGGTTTGAATCTTTTTAAAGGTTTATTTCAAAAGTTATAAAAGAATTCAGGAATTAGAAAAGGAGTTAGAACAAAAAAAAGGAAATGGGCCACCTGCCCGAAGCGAGCCAGGCAGCCCAGCCCAACTTCGGTCCTCTTCCTCGCACGCGCAGCAGCCCAACAGCAGCCCAGCCCGCACTCCCTCTCCTTCTCTCACTGACCGCCCGGCCCCACCAGTCAGCACCGACACCTTCTTCTTCCCCGTCCACAAATCACGCGTTCGACATGGCAGGAGACAGCCCGGCGATCCCCTCTTCAATACGGCGTTTAAAGCCGCCATTCTTGCTTCCGTCTACGTCTACTTAAGACCCTCTCCCTCCTCTTCTTTTTGCCCCAAGAACCACAGACCGAGAGCCCCTAGGCTGCTCGATTTCTTCCTCGAAAATCCGCCACGGCCGCTGGCGACGACCTCCATTTCCGGCGAGTCCAGGACACCCCGAGCCCTCTCTCTTCTTCCATTCTCCTTCCTTCATCGTGGCGAACCTTCCTGACATGTTCTGGCATTTTATTTCGTGTTGTTTTGAGCAGTTCTTGGTCGACCCGACGCTGCCGTCCGCTTCTCCGACTCCGGCGAGCGATTCCTGGCGGACCAGAGCACCTCGACGCCGTCAACCTCGCCATCAACCTCGCCTCCTCGCCCAGCATCACGTGGTATGAGCCTCGTATCCCGCCCCCTCTCTTTTCGCGATGCCGCTCGACGCCGGCCATGGCTGTGCCGTAACCGGAGCAACTCCGGCGACCTAGCGCCGCTCACGTAGATGTTTTCGATCTGGCCCGTTAGATCTAATCCGTACGGCTAGGATTAGATCGTTGAATCGAAGGGGTATCGGCGAATCAGGAGACGCCACGTCAATGCACAGTCAACAGCATCGTCAGCGCCACGTCAAGCCTCGTCAGCCAGTCAATGCCTCGTCAGCGCCAGCGTGGAAATCGAATTTCTCAATTTTATTTTATTTGACAGTTTTGCAGAAAAACCCCTAGAACTTAGTTTTATCATTACTTTTTCTCTGTTTATCCAAATTCAAATATTTTTATATATTTGGAATCCTTAGAACCAGTAGAAACTTTTGGCCGTATTACTTTCCTATTTTGTCAAACTTAAATTATTCAAATTTGAAATTGAGAAGTTTGAGTATTTTTGACATAACTTTAGTTTAAAAATAGCTTTTTGAGTGAATCCAATTGCATTGGATTTGTTTAGTTGCCCTCTATCCAATAGTATATTTTCTAATTTTTGAATATATGTTTAACTACAGAATACTTTTAAGTTGTGTTAATAACCTTTTTGTTGCCTAAATAATGTTTAACTTGGTTATTAAAAATTAAATAAAACCTTGCCACTTTTTCATGCATAGATAAATAACTTAAAATAGTAGAATTTTTTTGTTGCATTGCACACATACATGCATGACTTAGTATTTTTAGAAGAGTTGGGTTGCACTTAGAAACACTTAGTAAAATTCTTGCATCTCATAATTGTCATATTTTCCTTAGAAATTTTTGTCATATCTTGCATGTCATATTTTCCTTAGAAATTTTGGAATGCTTGTATGTTTATTTGTGGTGTTTCTATGTGTTAGAATTTTCGGAGGGAAACGAAGACTATTGCAACTGCTACTCCTGCTCTCCTTGTTGCCAAGGCAAGTGGCACATTCATAAATCTCCTAAGTATTTTCTATATGCATGAGTAGTTTATTTCCCTTAAGCATGTGTAGGACTTAGTAGTTTTGCTATGCAAGACATGTTTAGAATTTCCCTATTCCTATGTGTCTAGGTACCTATGAAATAACTTAGTAGAAATATTGATGCTAAGCAATTGAGGAAAAGTTTTATAAAATGTTAAGTGGCTACTCAGGACCATGTCCATGGGGGTTTTCACTTAAGATAGTTTTCAATACACTTAGGACCATGGTATGTGGGGGTTTTCACCTGAGAGTACACATCTACTAAGTAAATGAATCACCTGGGTGGAATTGGTTGTTTGGTTTATGTTGAGTGGCTACTCAGGACCATGTCCATGGGGTTTTTACTTAAGATAGTTTCCACTATACTTCGGACCATGGTATGTGGGGGTTTTCACCTGAGAGTACACTTGTGGACGGCCACCCAGGAACAAAGGGATATGAGGAAAGTGAAGAACTCAAAGAGAAGAACTCCAAGTGAAGAACTTCAAGTGAAGGTTGCAGCTGATCAAGGACATCAATGGAGGAATCCCAACATTCAAATTTCTCAAATAAAATTTTGATAGGTGAACAAGAGTGAGCTACTCAGGACCATGTTCATGGGGGTTTTCACCTAAGATAGTTTCCACTATACTTAGGACCATGGTATGTGGGGGTTTTTACCTGAGGGTACACTTAGATGGGTGAGCTACTCAGGACCATGTCCATGGGGGTTTTCACCTAAGATAGTTTTCACTATACTTAGGACCATGGTATGTGGGGGTTTTTACCTGAGGGTGCACCTAGGGACGGGCCATCTTTTGGTTCACTGGAGCTTACCAGTGTTACCATTAAAGATGTTGAAATGGTTTTATAAAGTGATAGGATAAAACTGGCTTTATGCAAAATATCCTTTAAACTCCACCAGCCAAATATGCATATAGGTTATTAGAGTTTTTCCACTAAGTGTCCACAGAGTGTCACTTGCCAGTTCCATTTTATATGGTTCTGACCCACCTTGTTGCAACATTTTTCCTGTTGCAGGATGTTCAGACGATGAGTGAGGTTTCGTATAAGGTTTCGAGTTAACAACCCACATGTTTCGCTTGTGGCACATGATGATGATGGGGACTCCATGAAGAATAAATTTTCCGCTGCTTTACTCTTTCAAAGCTAACTTCGTGCTATGCAATTTGTAACGAATATTTTCCTAAGTACTGGATCCGCATGTAATAATTGATACTTTGTTGTGATATTCATCGTAAACTGTGTGTTCAAATGAATCGATCCAGGGGTTTGCACTATACACAGGGATCTTGCCAATTTTTAAGTGCAGGTCCGCTACACAAGACATCAAAAGAGACCATGAAATCGTCCATAAACTTGTCATATCTCCATTGCTCAGGACTTAACCAAAAAGGAGACCAAATTGCCATCTTGATTCCCTACTGACACGGCGGAGATGCCGGCTCTGTGGTTCCGGCGCAGCTTGACTTGAGTTCTTCGGCGGCTGCCCACCTAGAAATCCAATACTTCTGAGGTGGCGCGCATGGTCCCGCTTGAATGGTCACAACGTGACCCGGGAGCTCCCAGTGTCCATCGAGAGTGTCTCCCGGAGCAAAGGTGTCGTGGGTTTGTCACGTCAGGTGTCATGGATGACTTCGTAGGCGTGGGATTACGCGAGTCAAGCATCTCCGAGCTTGGGATCGCAGGAACAAAGATCAACACAGATTTACCCAGGTTCGGCCCCCTCAATGTGAGGTAAAAGAGCTACTTCCTGCCTACCCTAGATTGGTATTGATATGATAATCGAGGTGTTACAATGGAGGCGATCTGATCTCGTACTCGCCGTATGAGCTAGGGTTTAGGGGCTTGATAGCTTGACCCTGTCTAAGTCCTGCGAGTCCTCTTTATATACACAGAGTTTCGCTAGGTTACAAACAAAACTTCCTCCACAAGGAATACATCAACTGGAACCTACTCGGAGACTAACTCCTCCACGCGTCCTCCAGGATATGTCTTCTAGATCCTTCTCCTTGTGGCGGTTCAATATTGGGCTTGATCCCATGTGGGCTTTTGTCCGTGCGAGTAAAGTAAGCCGCACTGGGCCGCGGGTTAATCCAGAAAGTATTCCCCCGACATTAGCCCCCAAGCGTGGCCTGAACTTCATAGGATTTCTTGATCTTGAATGTTTAGGCCGCGCTTTTCCTTATTTCGCGACTTATAATTGCGTTGGATTGGCCTTGACTTGCACCTGGAGGATCATCTGACTTCGTGAGCTTCTTTGTTAGAGCAGCCTGATACCTTCAAAACTTGACGACGATCCATCTTCAAATTTTTGATGATAATATGATGCAGCCCCCAAGGATTGAGAGGATGTAACGTGATAATCATCTCAATTCTTCTCAGAGATTTTTGAAGGTCGTCACCTATAACTTGATATCATGAATAAAACAATTGTTAAGATACAAGTAATTGTAATTGGTGTTGCCGTACTATAAGCAGTACATCGACCTCTTGTTAGGCCATCTGAATCCATTAAGTGGGCACTCGTGCGACTCAGTATTTCCTAGGAACATGTGTGTTCAGGGTCGAGAGCGGCCATGATAGGCAATCAAGCTCGATTGACGCCACACCCCAGTACTTTGGCCACATAATGCGAGTAGCAATCCGACTTAGGTAAGTTTGATAATTGCAAATAAATTGGCTGTTTCAAGGTAACAAAGACCCCAAGAAACATAATGATATGGCCATGATAGGCTAAGCTATGATAAGCTTTGATTATGATGACACATAAGGTCGCGCCTTGGTGGCAACCGAGTGTTATACATAGCGTTGGATCGCGCGTAGGTGGCGATCCAGGGTGATACATGGGGTCGGTCGCGCCTGGGTGGCGACCAGAGATGATACATGGGTTGGTCGCGCCTTGGTGGCGACCAGAAGTGATACAAAGCTTACGGCCATGCCTAGGTGGCAGCCGGTTTTTGATACAAGGGTCGATCGCGCCTGGGTGGCGATCAGATGTTGCATAGGTCGCGCCTAGGTGGCGACCAAAGTTGAAGTTCTAGCCCTGAGTGGCTGTGATGATACTCAGCTATAAAGCTAGAAAGGATGATGCTTGGCTCTAATTAGCCTTTTCTTATGTATAGTACGGTCGCAGGTGTGTGACGTTCCAAGGGCGAGGTGCCTCGAGACGATCCTCAAAATCATGGCGTTCGCTGCTTTCCTCCCTTACATCCAGCAGATAGTACGACCCATTGTTTAGCTTCTTGGTGATGATATAGGGTCCTTCCCATGGAGAGGACATCTTATGCATTCCCTTGTGACGGTCTGACGGTCTATTGCATATTTAAGGGCCCTTTTGCCGTATGGGTTTTTGACATGGTAGGGCCCTTCAGACGGTCTTCAAACGGAAAAACTCACCTCCTGGTCATGGTGGACAAATTCACAAAGTGGATAGAAGCAGAACCTGTGGGAGATTGCGAGGCTGAAACAACAGTCAAGTTCTTGAAGAAGGTCATATTTCGCTTTGGGTACCCCCATAGTATCATTACAGACAACGGGAGCAACACCTTTGAAGGAGCTACACACATATTTTGCGCAGACAATGGGATAAGATTGGACCTCACGTCAGTAGCACACCCGCAGAGCAATGGACAAGCTGAGCGAGCTAACCAGGAAATTCTCCATGGAATTAAGCCGTGCCTTATTGAAAAGGTCGAAGCATCTCCAGGATGTTGGGTGGAGGAATTGCCAAGGGTCACCTGTAACTTGAGATCATAAATAAAACAATTGTTAAGATACAAGTAATTGTAATTGGTGTTGCCGAGCTATCTTAAATAAAACAATTGTTAAGATTGGGCCTCGAGGAAGAAGGGCCAATCTCGCATCGTGATTCGATAAAGGAAAGTTCCAGAAGGTCGGTGCAAACTTGCCTTGGAAGACAAGAAAGATAATCAGGCTTCGTGTAGAACTCTTGTAACCTAACGAGCCTCTGTGTATATAAAGAGGACTCGCAGGACTTAGACAGGGTCAAGCTATCAAGCCCTAAACCCTAGCTCATACGGCGAGTACCAGATCGGATCGCCTCCATTGTAACACCTCGATTATCATATCAATACCAATCTAGGGTAGGCAGGAAGTAGGTCTTTTACCTCACATTGAGGGGGCCAAACCTGGGTAAATCTGTGTTGATCTTTGTTCCTGCGATCCCAAGCTCGGAGATGCTTGACTCGCGTAATCCCACACCTACGAAGTCATCTATGACACCTGACGTGACAAACCCACGACACGCGGCATAAGCAGATTCTGCGAAAGCCATGTCTCCTTTTTCACATTCTATCGCTTTTGCTCTATCTCCGTACACTGTGATGACCCCTTTTGGTCCTGGTATCTTCAACTGTAGGTACACGTAACATGGCCTGGCCATAAACTTAGCAAAAGCTGTTCTTCCAAACAAGGCGTGATATGGGCTTTGGAATTTTACCACTTCAAAACATAGGAACTCGCTTCTGAAGTTCTCTTCTGTCCCAAAAGTTACCCCTAGGGTTATTTTCCCCGCTGGCCGTGCGGATCTTCCTGGGACAATGCCGTGAAACACTGTTGACGTGGGCTGCAGGCTGGAATCCTTGAGTCCTAGACGCTGGAACGTATCGTAGTACAAGATATTAATACTGCTTCCTCCATCCATAAGCACTTTGGTCAGCTTGTATCCTGCAACGTACGGTGCCACCACCAGTGCCAACTTGCCAGGTTCCCGTACTTGTGGCGGGTGATCGTCGCGACTCCAAGTTACTGTGTGCTCGGACCATCTTAGCCAATTGGGCGTTGCTGGTATCACGGCGTTCACCTGTTGACTCATGCGACTCAATTTCTCTTTCCTCTTGGAGGTGTCGATAACTATTGTGTGATACTGCCCCGTTTGCCTGGGGTTGCTCGTGCTGTGCTGCCCAACATTTGTGTCATGAGCCGTGCCAGGGTTTCCTTCGTGGGAATTTCCCCTATTTTGCTGGCTTTCTTCTTTCCACTTCTTGTAATAGTTGCATTGTGCCTTGGTATGGTCCGCTGGCCGTCCATCGCCAGTTGCATGAAGGTTGCACGGCCGATTAAAAACTTCTTGCATATTGATTGGACGGGAGCCTTATCCTCGACCCCTTCCTCGCTGGCCTCTGAATCCTCCACGCGTATTGGCGACGAGCCCTGAGTAACCATCTTCGTTTTTGCGTTTGTTTTGATTCGCGTTATTGTAGCTTGTTTGCTGCTGCTGGGGCTTGTTGAAGTTTTTCTTTCCTTTGGCAGCAACCTCCTCTTCTTCTCCGTCTGACACGTCTCTGGTTTTATCCGAGCTGGCATATTTGTTAGCCGCAGCCATCACCTCGCTGAGGCTCTTGACTTTATCTTTCATGCGACCCAGCTTATGAATCAGTGGCTCAAACTTGCAGTTTTTCTCCATTACTAGGACGGCTGAGCTTGGTGGTATATTATCTGAGGAGTGTATTATTTCTGCCACCCTTTTCATCCAATGGCGACTTGACTCGCCTTCCTTCTAGACACAACGCTCGAGATCTTCTATATTGCAGAGTCGTTTGCAAGTTCATTGGAAGTTCTTAACGAAGGCGTCCTTCAGTTACTCCCAAGTATTTACGGAGTTGGGAGGCAAATTTTGCAGCCATATGTGCGCTGCACCTTCTAGCATCATATTGAGGTACCTTGCACATATTTCCTCTGAGGCGTTCAAAATGCTCATCCCCATCTCGTAATTGTTCAGCCAGGTGGTTGGATCCATGCTGGCGTTGTAGTTTGCCACCTTGCGTGGCCCTTTGAAATCTTCGGGAAAAGGCTCCGATCTGATCCTTTTAGTAAAACATGCTGGGCCCTTGAGCCGCGTGGACAGGGTCGTGGATGTGCCTGTTGGATTGTTGACTTCTGCGGGCCACGTCTGCATTACTGGCATATTCGCTTGCGCTTCTGCGACTTGCTCCTGCTGCCTCTGTGCGACACCTGATATGTTCTCTGGTGGCCTGCTTTGGACGCTTCTTTCTGCTGCAATCCTGTGATTGGTTGTTACGAGGGGCAGCTGTGCTTCGGCTTCTGCCCTATTGGCTTGTTGCAGGATTGCTGTACTTAGCATTTGAATCACGCACCGCGCCTCAGCATTGACCGGGTCATCGCCTGTTGGTACCATCTGAGTCAAGATATTAGCCGCAGCATACATATTATCGACATGGTTTTGGTAATGGCCCTGCGGGGTGTGAAACCTCCTTGGTTGTTGCTGGGTCTCTTGATTTGTTGGTCCCCATCCTTCCGCCACTGTCTGGATTCCCGCTCCCGCGACTGGAGTAGGCGGGATTTCCACTGTTGGTTGAGTCGCGCATAGTTGTGTTTGCGAGTCAACCTGTCGTTGAGTCGCAGCCAGCGCGGCTACTCTTTGCCGCTCCCGTTGGATTCCTTGGTTTATCTGATCGAGCCTGCGGCGCTTTTCTTCCATCCTCCGAACCTCATACAGGAGCTTGGCCCTGGCGGCCTCAATTTCTGTTGCACGGAGGGCGGCGTTTTGGCTGACACAGGGACAAGAAGTGGGTTGCTTGGGGGTGCCGATGCGTCGGCTTCTCCAGCAGCTCCTGATGCACCTGCTCCTCCAGTCGTGTAAACCGCGACTTGCGCCATCTCTCGATCTGGTGATAATGCGATTTCCGGTGGGTAACCCCAGCAACTTTCTTCAAAGGCAGGTATAATGGACCCAAACTCTTGCGAGTCCATGCTTTCCATGGATTCTTCCCCATCGTCGGCGACTTCTTCTTCCGAATTCTTCTTGGACCGAGCTAATGGACCTGCCACCGATGAAGCCAACGAAGATGTTGATGGATCCAAACGGGATGACGTGGCCGGTTTCTAAGTAATCTGCTTCCGGCCCCCAGCTTGAATCATCAATGAGAGGTGTGCCATCAACCGTAATGGTACGGCCAATGCGAGATCTTCAGCTCCCTGCGCGGAACGTGACGCTCTTGACCGCAGGCCCCACGGTGGGCGCCAACTGTCGTGGGTTTGTCACGTCAGGTGTCATGGATGACTTCGTAGGTGTGGGATTACGCGAGTCAAGCATCTCCGAGCTTGGGATCGCAGGAACAAAGATCAACACAGATTTAGCTAGGTTCGGCCCCCTCAATGTGAGGTAAAAGACCTACTTCCTGCCTACCCTAGATTGGTATTGATATGATAATCGAGGTGTTACAATGGAGGCGATCCGATCTAGTACTCGCCGTATGAGCTAGGGTTTAGGGCTTGATAGCTTGACCCTGTCTAAGTCCTGCGAGTCCTCTTTATATACACAGAGGTTCACTAGGTTACAAAGGAGACTTCCTCCACAAGGAATACATCAACTGGAACCTACTCGGAGACTAACTCCTCCTCGCGTCCTCCAAGATATGTCTTCTAGATCCTTCTCCTTGTGGCGGTTCAATATTGGGCTTGATCCCATGTGGGCTTTTGTCCGTGCGAGTAAAGTAAGCCGCACTGGGCCGCGGGTTAATCCAGAAAGTATTCCCCCGACAAAAGGTCTGATCCCAAATGGACGCAGTGCTTTGTGTAGGCCGTGGGAGAACTGGCGGTATCCATCACAAAGATCGTCGGTCTGCGTGGAAGTGCTCGAGAAAGTCCGAAAAGACCGTCCCCTCTGATGCACTCCTTTCTGAGGCAACCGAGCTCCGGAATTGGCTTTCTTCTTCGGGTTGAGAGGGAAATCACGGCAAATATGCCCAGGTTCCCCGCAAGTATAACAACCTCCGCTCTTCTGTCTCAGCTGAATATTGTTGTTAAACTGCCGACAATCTTCCAAGCTGTGCCTGTCCGACCTATGGTAAACGCACCAGACCCCAGGTTTACCATCTTTCCTAGGAGGAATAATAACCTCCTCTGGGGTGTACTCATCCAGATCTGTTGGCGGAAACTCTTCTTCTTTGCTTTGGTCAAGGTTGCTTTCCTCCGAGAGCGGCGCCGAGGCTTGTTCGTCTGGATGAGGTTCCTCTTCACCTTCATGCGTCCACGAAGGCGGGAGGGCCTCATCGTTAGGGACACTTTCCTCGGGTTCTTCCTTGCCAACAAGAGGACTGACGTACGCAGCTGACGGGGTGAACTAGATTCCATAGGTTCGGCCTTCTACTGGCGGAGGGCGAGATTCCTCCAGAACAAACCCCAGGCCGGGATACCGCAAGAATTCCATCGCAACCTTCCCTTTCCTCTTTCTTGTCATGTTTTGACAAGAGGAAAGCTCGACGCAGATCTTGCAACGAACGAAGGGCTCGAAGGAGTGCTTGTACCGGACGACGAGCTTGACATAGACAGTGTCTCCGATGAATGAGAACTCGAAGCAGATCTTGTTGTCGAAGATGAAATTGCCACAGCGTGAGATGCAGACGAATCCAGCGCTTGCGCCCCCTACTTGGCGCGCCAGATGTCGTGTCACGAATGACGGACACCGGGGATGAGGGACACCCCCTTTGTAGATTCGGAAGGGGAGCGAAGGAGGCTAGAAGACGTCTTCCGGGGAAGTACCGTCGGCGAGATCTCCGTCACTCTCTCTCTCTCTCTCTCTCTGTGTGTGGAAAGCAAGCAAGGAACACAGTGATCTACCCAGGTTCAGGCCGCCCGGAGGCTTACAGCCCTACTCTTGCATGTCTGAATAGATGGAGGCATCATGGCGTGGCTACAATGGGGTCTCCGGCAAGGCACCCGGGAGGGGTTTTGGCGAGAGGAGGAAGAAAGGGCAGATCCTGGCCCTGAGGAGATCACCTCCCTTTTCCTCTCTGCCCTAGCTATCTCTAGCTGTGTTCTAGCCTATGCCTTGCCTTGGATTCCGTCCTCCCTCCCCCATGACTTGGCCCTCCTTTTATAGGCAAGGGGTGCCACAAGGGTCATGCGAGGAGCGTGAGGGGGTCTTGGCGGGAAGTTCCCCCTCTCCATGGTTGAGGTGAAGATGTGGCCTCTTATCCTCCAAGTATCTTCCTCCGGTGTGGTGAGATTCCCCTCCTTTAGGGGAAAGCGACGTGGGAAAGGAGCTGGTACACCGCAGGTGATGTCCCCTGCCTGCGCCTTGCTTCCCAAGTCTTCTAGGCTCTTCTACCATCTTCGGGAGGGCGCTGGAAGCCCTGTCTTCGCCTGGTACCCGAGAGGGAGTCCGGCCTCGCCGGGGCCTCGGGCTCTCGGGGTCATCTCGCTCTTCCGGGGTGCGAGGGGTCCCGGGGTCCCCTGCACCCGGCAACTTGGCTTGGTGTGCGAGGTGCCCGCCAGTCTTGCGTCATGTCTTGGCCTTGTCCATCTTCGCGCTGGGCCCACTGGTGATGGACCCACTTTGGCAGCACAAGGGGAACCCCGTGTTTCACTGCTGCGACAAAAACTTTTCATGAATAGTACTTTCAAGACAAGCATAAAAAAGCTTTGCATAAGAGTTAACTCATAAAGCAATAGATTCTAAATAAAAGGCACTGAAGCAACACATAGGAAGATTTAAGTTTCAGCAATTGCTTTCAACTTTCAACATGTATATCTCATGGATATTGTCAACACAAAGTAATATAACAAGTGCAATAAGTAAGCATACAAGAATTGATGCACACAAAAGTTGACACAAGTGTTTGCTTCTGAGATAGAAAGAAGTAGGTAAACTGACTCAACATAAAGTAAAAGAAAGGCCCTTCGTAGAGGGAAGCAGGGATTAAATCATGTGCTAGAGCTTTTTAGGTTTTTGAAATCATAAAGAGAGCATAAAGTAACTTTTTGAGAGGTGTTTGTTGTTGTCAACGAATGGCAGTGGGCACTCTATCCCCCTTGTCACCCAAACTTCCAAGAGCGGCTCCCATGAAGGACGTTATTTCTACCCAAGGGTAGATCATCCCTCTTCTCTTTTGTTGATCTTGTGAGCTGCCTATCATGATCAAAATCATCTTATTGTAATGCTACATGTTGTGTTTGCTGGGATCCGATGAATATTTATACTATGTCAAGTTGAATACTGAAATATCATGTCTATGTTATTTATGATCTTGCATGCTCTCCATTGCGTGTTGATACTCTGGCCAAGTGGATGCTTGTGACTCCAAGAGGGAGTATTTATGCTAGATAGTGGGTTCAGTCTCCATTTAATCTGGGGGAGTGACAACAAGCCCTAAGGTTGTGGATGTGCTGCTGCCACTAGGGGTAACCTAATGATGCTTTGTCTAAGGATGAATGTGTTGTTTACATTATGCACTTTACTTAATGCAATTGTCTGTTGCTTGCAACTTAATACCGGAAGGGGCACTGATGTTAACCTGAAGGTGGACTATTTAGGCACAGATGCATGCTGGATAGCGGTCTGTGTACTTTGTCGTAATGCCCAAATGAATCTCATAGTAGACACTACAACTTGCACATGCATGTTATGCACTTATCAATATTGTCAATTGCCCAACAATAATTTGTTTACCCAGCATGTTAGTTATTTATTATGGAGAGACACCACTAGTGAACTGTGGACCCCGGTCCATTCTTTTACATCTGAAATTCAACCTACTGCAATCATTGTTCTCTTTCACTCTCTGCAAACAAACATCATTTTCCATACAACACTTTTAATCCTTTGTTTTCAGCAAGCCGGTGAGATTGACACCCTCACTGATTCGTTGGGGCAAATTAGTCTGATTGTCTTGTGTGCAGGTTCCAAGTCAGCCGTCATGACTTCTTGCACTCCCTAAGACGCCAAGTTTTCTGACGCCGTTGACACCTTCAGAAGCGTCTTCACCTCCTACTGGATTGATAACCTCGGTTTCTTGCTGAGGGAAGACTTGCTGCTACACTCATCAAACCTTACTCTTGGGGTCTCCCAACGAACGTGTGGTTTACACGCATCAACAGCTCACAAGATCTAAACATGATGGCACAAGAGGAGAAGAGAACCATCTAGCTACTGCTATGGACCCATAGTTCAAGGATGAACTACTCACACATCACTCCAGAGGCAGGCATGGCGATGTAGAGCCCTCCGGTGATGATTCCCCTCTCCGGCAGGGTGCCGGGAAGAGATTCAGAACCCTCCCGAATTAGGGTTGACGCTGGCGGCGCCTCTGAAACTTTTCATGGATAATGACTCGGGGGTCTAGGGTTTTCCCGAAAATAGCAATTTATAGGCGAAGGGGCGACGTCGGTGGAGACCCGAGGGGCCCACACCACGTGGCGGCGCGCCGGGAGGTGGGACCGCGCCACCACCAGGTGTGGCCACCTCCTCGGTCCCCTTCGTGTCTCCTTCGGTCTCCGTGTACGTGACAGAAAAATAGGACCTTTGGCTTTTGTTTCATCCAATTCTGAGAATATTTCCAGAACAACTTTTCTGAAATACAAAAACAACAGAAAACTGGAACTGGCACTGTGGCATCTTGTTAATAGGTTAGTACCAGAAAATGCATAAAAATGATATAAAGTGTATATGAAACATGTAGCAATTGGTATAATATAAGCATGGAACATCAGAAATTATAGATACGTTGGAGACGTATGTAACAGCTCAAAGTTGAGAACCTAAAACCTGAATAAAATTTTCACTTTTGTGTTGCATTGCATCATGGTATCCAATTTAAACTTGCTAAACAATACACAAATGGTTTTGGCACCATTTAAAAACAAATGCCAAACTTGTTTCAGCCAATTTCAAATATTGAAGGCACTCAACCTTGCAAAATACAAAGGCTTGACAACTTATATTTGTCAAGGAAGTTCCAGGAGCTCCAAAATAATATTTTGCACTTGCTCCAAATTGTTAAAGGAGCAACATTTTGAATTTTAGCAAAATGCCATAAACGAACCCTATGAACAAATGTTGTCCAAAACATTTTATTTTGCAACGCCAATTTTTGTGGTGCTTCTACCCGCTGGTGAGGGGCTACCCAAATTTTCTCATATTTTTATAAAATGTTTTGGTGCCTCAATTAAATCAGAGAAACGCTACTGGTTTTAAAAGAAACAGAAAAGGGTTTCTTTGTAATTTGAGGAGGACCTATCTGTGATGGTAAAAAGGTTCGCGAGGGGGTTTTCGCAAAAATCCCTTCTTCTTCGTGCTGTAGCGACCGCAGCAGCGGCTGCCGCCGGACCAGCTCGAGCTCGTCGAGCTGCCGGGCCCCCTCTGCCCTCCCCCTGCAAGGAGAGCACGTCTCCACGATGCCCACCTCACCTGCTCCCTCCCTCGTTTTTCTCCCCGTTCCCCTCTTCTCTCGTCCTCTCCGCGGAGCCGCGCCCGAGCTCCCCGTTGACGCAGCATCGCCGTCGCCTGAGGCCGCTCCGAGTACATCGCCGACCACCACTCGCTCCGCCTCGCCGTGCTGCTCCCCCACGCCAAAGGAATCGACCCAGGGCGCCGAGAATCGACGCCGCCGTCGTCGTCTTCTCCGCCTCTAGCCGCCGAGCTCCGAGCAACCGCGCCGCCGATGTGGTGCTACTGCGACCTCGCCGAGCAACTCCATGTGCGTGTGGTGAGCTCTCTGTCCTCCGGGACATCCTCATCTTTCCTCCCCTGCTCTGTGCATCGCCGTCGCGCGAGATGAAGCACGGCCAGCCGCCGCGACTATGCCGGTGTCACACACGGATACGTCGCCATGCGGTCTCGTACTCCACCACCCAGCACGCACCCAAGCACCCACACGTTGCCCGCTGGGATGCACACCCACGCGCGCGAAGGTGCCGCCGCTGGAGGTCGTCGTCGCCCGTTGTCCTCCATCGAGCACCGCCACTACCCTGTATTTCAGTTTCGTCAGTGGTTCCCCAGTGGACTTAAAACCAACCGGATATTCAGGCCCCGGACCAAATGTCCGGCTTGAATATTCTGGCTGAGTCCAGTGGCTCGCGCCTTGAGTCCATAGCCGTTTTCACGTGTGGCCAAGCCTTGAGACCGGAAATTCCGGTCTGGCACGACCCGGATTATCCGGCCTCTGGGAGCTTGTCGCCTTTTGGGCTAAGTTGCACATGGTCTCCTCACAACTTAAAACTTGCATCTTCTCATGAGCATGACATTCATATGCAAGTTAACCCTAGGGTTCATCGATATTGATCAACTAGTAAAGTTGTTGTAACCCTTAAACCCCACGGTATAGTCGCGATGCACCGTGATGCATCCAACCTCCGTTTAAATTCTTTAGTTGAATCATCCTCGTCTCGGGGATTTAAAATGTCATGTCATCATGTGTTTGCGCATGGCACTCGCTAAAAATGTGTGGTGATTGATTGTTGCCTCCCGTGCGTTATGTTTCGATAGGTCAAGCAGACGGGGTTCCACCTCAATACCCCGCCGAGCAGTGCTATAAGCATGTTGAGCAAGGCAAGCGTAATCCCCCCTCTGAGCATATCTTATCCTATATTTCCGCAATTATTTTCTCCACTATAATATTGCATGCGGTTCCAAATGTCAATTTTATTGGATTAGAGTATCCTATAGTTGCATTAAGATTCCGATGCCAATACCTGTTCCCCTCCTATTATCCATAGGTTTGTATTGTTGGCCGAGATACCTACTAGGCTATGTTGATGCTTAGCCATGCTTAGTTAATTGCATAGCTATATGATGGATGGTTCGTGTTGGAAACAGGTGGTGAGGTAAATGGTTGATGGTGGAGAATTGTGGAGACGGATAATAAAATGCGAAAAGGTGGGGATGAGAGGCCACTGTGGTTGTGGTGCTTTGTCTCGTTCCCGTCGCCTAGGTGCGAGTTCTGTACCTCTTGAACCAAGACTGAGCGTGCAACCATGCGTGAGGCCTATGCATTCGCAGTGCAGGAACCCTCATAGACTAAATAACTCGAGCGGGGCTAGCCAGGGTCCTCTAGTTCGGGCTTCCATTTGCGCGTGCGTGATGATGGTGGGATGAACTGAGATGAGGATTGTGGCGTTAGGAAAATGAGTGGCCACGGGGCACGGTGTCGATGATCCGCTGCTCCGTCCTCACTGATGATCCTGGATTAGTCCTTAACGAGGGAGAAGTCGACACCGCTCCCACCCAGCCGGCTTTCCAAGGAAGAGAGCTAATTGTACATGTAATGGGTCGGACGGTACGCGTGGCGAAGGAGCTGGAGCCCCTCGGGACTCTGGGGACTTCCACTTTGTACACCCCTGCAGGGATAAATCTTTTCGAAAAGCCGTGGCCGCGGTTATGGACTACTTGGGATGGACGATGATCATAGAATAACTTTAACGGAATGATTAAAAACTGAGTACTAAAGGTACTACTAATAACCAAGGTTGTCTTCCTCGAGGGTGATTCGGGGAGGTGCCTAGTAGATAGGTGATGAGAATGGTGATGGTTATGATGGAAATGGTTACCAGAAAAGAGGTTACTTCTTATCCCTTTTCAAAATAATCTGGTTAGTCGATGCCATGGAGTTATGTCTTTTTAAAATAAAATCAGCTTTCTGAAAAACAGCCATAAAACCTTGAAAGCCAATCATCGAGCATATATTAGCTCTTAATCTTGCGAGTTCGTCAAACTCAACGTCGTTTGCTTATTTTCAGGAGAGGACTTCACCGCCCTCGAAGGTGGGTTCTTTGTGGACGTCGACGAGTAGTCTGGGGTTCCCAGGTGGCAGCTTGGGACATCCCGGAACAGCTGGCGCTGGATGTTTATTTGCAGGCCTCTTAGGCCATAATTTGGTTCTTGTTGTTTAGAACAACACACTTCGCTTCCGCATGTTGTAATGTTGGGTCTGTGACCTCTGGTTGTCATTTGTTATCTTTCTCTTATAAGAGTTGAACTATATGATTTTGTGTCGTAGAGTCTGTGATGTGCCAGTTGTTCCACAAGTCTTGATCTTATTATTATGCTATGATAGCTGTGCCTGTGTTAAGGCATCAATCGGGGAGTTGTGTTGCCGATGATCAATTCCGAGCAACACCTGCCAAAGGTTTTGGCCGGGGATTGGTAAACCCGTAACCTCCGGTTGTATCGCTTAATCGGTGACACACAACATCACTGTATAGTAGTCGGGTCGGGGCGCCACAACGTATCACTCCCTGACCATCAGACAGAGAAGACCGAAGAGAGAGGGAGGAGCGGAGGAGAGAGAGAGATGGGGAAGAGGGGTTTATGGTTTATGAGGGGATCGTCGGAGCATGACGAGTTGTCAGGATTGAGGCGTCACCGACATTTGGGAAATGGCTGAAACGATCTTTTTAGCGGTGGCATTGCCTGTAATTACCACAAAATTAAAAATGTGCGTTGAGTTGTCAAACATTGAAAAGATTTGGGTCGTTGATCAGATATTGAATGATTTGAATTTAATGTATCCAAGCATGTTTACCATTTTAATAGTCATATAAATATTGATATTGCAACATACTAGGCCGTAAGAATGGCAGAGCCATGATTTGAGCAAAACCCGGTCAAAAGAAAAAAGATCCAGTTTTTACCCTCATCTTTTACACGCCCTGGTGACGAAATAGGCTGTAGACCCGCTATTTAAATATAGCAACCATCCAATACAACCAATGAGAGACACGGCTGGGGCGACAGCTAACAAGCACCCAAAGAAAGGAAAATAAGAAATAAAAGATGACATAGGCGGATTGACTAAGCTGAAAGGGATCGGTATGACACCTAGAGGGGGGGGGGTGAATAGGTGCTACTCCAAATTTTAGTCTTTTTCAATTTAGGCTTGACACAAAAGGTAAATTATCTAGATATGCAACTACGGTGAATTTACTTATATGACAAGCTAGCAACTAAGCACGAAATAAAGTAAAGGCGGTAAACAAGGATAGAGGTAACCGAAGTGAAAGCAGGCGGAGACACGGATGTATTCCCGAGTTCCTCCTTTTTAGGGGAGTACGTCTCGTTGGAGAGGTGTGAACCAACACAATGGTTCAACAGCCACAAAGGCTTCACCCTCTTCTCCGGTGAACCGTACCACAAAGGATTGGTTCACTTCAACTATCGGAAACCTTCAAGGCGGAGTCCGGAGCCTTTATAACAACGATTTTGGGCACAACCCACAATGGATTGGGGGCTTCCAAATAGGTACAATCTGTCACAAAGACAATCAAGTAAGTACAACAATGGGCTAGGTTTTCCTAGTGGAAACCCTAGCAAATGGTCCCTCAAGTGAATGAGGGGGAAATGAAAAACGGCTTGGTGAAGATGTAGATCGGGGCCTTCTCCTTCAATCCTCCAAAGATCAATGAGTTTGGGTGGAGGGATTGGGAGATCGAGTGATTCTTGAGCTTGCAATAATGGTGTCTTCAATTCTGGGCGAGTGATACGTCTCCAACGTATCTATAATTGTTGATGTTCCATGCTTATATTATGCCAATTGCTACATGTTTTATATACACTTTATATCATTTTTATGCATTTTCTAGGACTAACCTATTAACAAGATGCCACAGTGCCAGTTCCTGTTTTCTGCTGTTTTTGGTTTCAGAAAAGTTGTTCTGGAAATATTCTCGGAATTGGACGAAACAAAAGCCAAAGTTCCTATTTTCCTGACACGTACACGAAGACCGAAGAAGAGACGAAGGGGGGCAGTGGGCCGTCCTCACCACGTGGCGGCGCGATCCCACCTCTTGCCGCGCCGTGACGTGGTGAGGGGGCCACATGCCTCCACCGACGTTGCCCCTTCGCCTATAAATTGCCTTCCTCGGGAAAACCCTAAGTACCTGAGTCATATTCCACGAAAAGTTCCAGAAGCGCCGCCACCGTCAACCCTAACCCGGGAGGGTTAGGAAGCTCTTCCCGGCACCCTGCCGGAGAGGGGAATCATCACTGGAGGGCCTACATCGCCATGCCTACCTCCGGAGTGATGTGTGAGTAGTTCATCTTTGGACTATGGGTCCATAGCAGTAGCTAGATGGTTGTCTTCTCCTCTTGTGCCATCCTGTTTAGATCTTGTGAGCTGCCTATCATGATCAAGATCATCTTATTGTAATGCTACATGTTGTGTTTGCTGGGATCTGATGAATATTGATACTATGTCAAGTTGAATACTGAATATTATGTCTATGTCTTTTATGATCTTGCATGCTCTCCGTTATTTGTTGATACTCTGGCCAAGTAGATGCTTGTGACTCCAAGAGGGAGTATTTATGCTAGATAGTGGGTTCAGTCTCCATTTAATCTGGGGGAGTGACAGCAACCCCTAAGGTTGTGGATGTGCTGTTGCTACTAGGGGTAACCTAATGATGCTTTGTCTAAGGATGAATGTATTGTTTACATTATGCACTTTACTTAATGCAATTATCTGTTGCTTGCAACTTAATACCGGAAGGGGTACGGATGTTAACCTGCAGGTGGACTATTTAGGAACAGATGCATGCTGGATAGTGATATGTGTACTTTGTCGTAATGCCCAATGAATCTCATAGTAGACACCACAACTTTCACATGCATGTTATGCACTTATCAATATTGTCAATTGCCCAGCTGTAATTTGTTTACCCAGCATGTTAGTTATTTATTATGGAGAGACACCACTAGTGAACTATAGACCCCGGTCCATTCTTTTACATCTAAAATACAACCTACTGCAATCATTGTTCTCTTTCATTCTCTGCAATTAAACACCATTTTCCATACAACACTTTTAATCCTTTATTTTCAACAAGCCGGTGAGATTGACACCCTCACTGATTCGTTGGGGCAAAGTAGTTTGATTGTCTTGTGTGCAGGTTCCAAGTCAACCGTCAGGACTTCTTGCACTCCCCAAGACGCCAAGTTTTCTGACACCGTTGACACCTTCAGAAGTGTCTTCATCTCCTACTGGTTCGATAACCTCGGTTTCTTACTGAGGGAAGACTTGCCGCTACACTCATCAAACCTTACTCTTGGGGTCTCCCAACGAACATGTGGTTTAGACGCATCAAGCAAGTTTTCTGGCGCCGTTGCCGAGGAGATCAAGCCTTCTGTTAGGGGAGTCTCTCACTTCCAATCTCTTTACTTTGTTATTGTCTTGCTTTGTTTGTTTTTATTTTGTCTTGTTTGCTCTCTTTATCAAAAACACAAAAAAATTAGTTACTTGCATCTAGTTTATTTTCAGCTTATTATCAATGTCTAGTTGTTTACTTGCTATCAATGGCTTCTCTTTTTTATACCAAATTTTATTGGAACGGTGGGTTTACTGAGGAACAACAAAATTATTATGAGGAATACCGTTTGTCTCAAAAAGGGAAACATCTATGGGAACAAATAAGTAGATTGAATTATTTTGCTAAGAACTTGTGTTCCACCTATGATGAATCCTACTGCTTTAATGAATCTTTTTGTTGTAGAAGGCATAAACACCTCCCTTTCCAATGTGATTATAATGATAATGAAACCTTGGCTGTTATGCTAAAGGAAACTATGACTTTGGTAATCTTGAACAAATTGAAGAATTTGTTGTTTTTAAGGGTGCATATGAAATTACTGGTTATATTCAAAATGATGATGCTCCTTGTAGAAATGAGAATTATGCTATACTTGGTTATTGCCTTGAATATTACAATGATAATCCTTATATTATTGAATATCTTGAGAAAACTTATTCTCAAGAACATCTTGCTTCCTTTCAGGAACCTATGGAAGAAGAAATTGCTAAAACTGTGATCTCATTGGATGAAAAAGAGGAGGAGAGTGGAGAACAAAAGGAGGATCTACCTTCTAATAATAGTAACTCTTTAACTCTTACATTATATGATTACCCTCCATACCTATGTAAGGAGGAAGAGTGCTATATTGTTGAATGTCATGATTCTATTGAAATAACAAGCTCCTTGACTCAAATAGAAGAGGAAATTACAGAAATAAAACAATGGCTCCCTAATGTTACATATGATAATTCTCTTGATGATGGTCCAATTTTGCCTGATGATATTAATCTTACTACTATTGTCAAAAATGGGTTTAATAACCCCACAGTTTTTGAGCTTAACAAAAATTATGTGTTTGTAGATCATGAAAAACATGCTTTATGTGATAGTTATATTGTTGAGTTTGATCATGATGCTACTGAAAATTATTTTGAGAGAGGGAGACATGGCTTCATATGTCATAATAATATTAAGTCTCCTCTCTTTATGTTGAAAGTTTTGAAGTTGCACTTGTTTTGTCTTTATATACTAATAGCTTCATGCTTCAATAATTTGTATACTTACAATATTCCTTTTCATAGGAAGTGGGTTAGACTTAAATGTGTTTGATATTTGCATCTTGATGCTCTCTTTTGTTTTCAACTCTTATTTTTAGGAGAGCATCATTAAAATCTTCTAGCCTAGCTAAAAGGCATCAAAGAAAGCGCTTTTGGGAGGCAACCCATTACCTTTTTTTCGGTTTTGAGTCTTGGAGTTTGCTTACTTCTGTAACAACTCCTTTGTATCTTTATTTTATTGCATTTTTGTGCCAAGTAAAGCCTCTAATAGAAAGTTGATGCTAGATTTGGATTTCTGCGCAGAGACAGATTTTTGCTGTCCACCGTTTTTGAGCTGTATGCACTCCAGAAAAATCCAAAAATTCTAAAAAATTCAGGCGTGATCCTCATATATGTACGCAACTTTCATTAATTTTGACTTTTCGCATCTGAGCAACTTAAGTGCCTCGAAAAAATTGTCTTTCCAGACCGTTCTGTTTTTGACAGATTCTGCTTTTTGATTTGCATTCTCTCTTTTACTATGTTTGAGTGGATTTCTTTGCTCCACAAAATATTAGTGGCTATAGCTAATATCCAGAAGTGTTGGAGATGATTGTGTCATCACAGAACATGTGAATTTTTAATTATACACTAACCCTCTAATGAGAATTACTCTAAGTTTGGCGTGAAGGAAATTTTAAAGGATCAAGAGAGGAGGATGATATGATCAAGAAGAGTGAAAAGCCTAAGCTTGGGTATGCCCCCGTGGTGCATCCAAGCATATTTCAAGAAGACTCAAACGTCTAAGCTTGGGGATGCCCAAGGCATCCCCTTCTTCATCAACAACTTATCAGGTCATCTCTAGTGAAACTATATTTTAATTCTTTCACATCTTGGAGCGTCTGTGTGCTTTTATTTTTGCTTTGATATTTTCTTTTACTAATATTTTGGATCCTAGCATTCTTGTGTGGGAGAGAGACACGCTCCACTTTTTCATGTGAATACTCATGTTCTTCACTTATATTTGTTGAGTATTCTTAACTAGCTACTGCAATGCTTTTAGCTCCTGTTTTTCATGCATCTCTTCTTCAGAGCTGTTAGTTCTTGTAGAGAAGTACTCTCTTGTTTTCTTTGTTGTAGTATTTAAGAGAGTTTTGTGTTGAAATAAGTTGATTGATGTTTGGTTGGAAACAGAAAATGCTACATGTGTGTAACACCCCAAAATTTCGTCCCTAATTTTAGTGGTGTTTTCTCACACCCGAAAAACTTTTCCCTTGTGTCTCGAAATTATTTTGCCCTCGGGTGCTAGATGATGCCCTCATGTTCTTTTTCTCTCGAATAATTTCAGAGAACCTCCGGTGATTTCTTTGCCACTTGGAAAACCTCCGCTAAGGTTTTTCCAAAAAAACCCGAAGACCAAATGTTGGGATCCTTAAAATCCTAATATTCCATCTACCTTGTGAACCATATTTTTTTTCCTAGCTTGGAAAACTCCACCAAATATTCCAAGATCACCTTATCCAATTATTATCCTCCACATGCAAAATATTGCATATTTACCCAATGCAATGTTTCCAAAACTCTCGATAAATATTTTAGTGCTTGTCTTGATCAGGAAATTATTTTCCTAACATGTATCCCTCAACACTCCTCATAAATCCATGATATAATCATTATGCCATTGCCTACACCCACCAAGGTGACATGATTATTTTGAGCCACCTATCCACCACTCCTTCTTACACCCACTAATAACCACAAAATATCTTCATGCCAACACAACACTTGGATAACCCAAGAGCCATGTGAATTCCTCACATGGGATAAATATCCAACCAGCCTTATCCTTCTCCTAGTTCTTTTATCAAATAAAATTCCCCCACCTAGTTGTTGGGGTGACATAAGTGCCGTGCCCAAATTGTACCCACATTCTTGGAGTGATGCAAGTGTCCCCTTGGGTGCATTCTTTCTGCATGTTTGGTTGTGAGAGACCACCTACTCCCCTGGTCTCTCTCATAGCTCCTAGGTGATTTGCATGCACCTAAAACCCCATGCTCTAAATCCTATCAAGACATGATCATGACACAAACCCCTTTTGTTATTTTTTTCGAACAACCTACCTAGGGTGCACCATTTGACCTCAAAGTCCAGAAACCAATCTCCCCACATACAAACCTAACCACTGGAATTTTTCTGGATTTTTTTTAATTGAAAAGTTCATTGAGGCATTTCGTCGAACACCTTGTGAGCATAGTTTATATCCAATTTTGCTTTGCGTAACCTAAGCTTGCTTAAGGCCGTGGTCGGTGCCTAATCCCACCCCAGCGTGTTCCGCGTGCTCCACTGCTCAGCCAGCTCGCCGTTCTTATCCTCTCCACCGTTTTCTGTAGCCGGAGGTCGTCATCGATGACCTCAAGCCACCATTGATGGCCGAGCTGCCTCCCTCCTCTCCCTGGCTATAAAAGCACCCCAAGCCCCCCTATGGTTGCACACCACCGCTCACAGCACTCACTCCCTCCCTCCAGGCCTCTCTCGTTCGAGTTCCTCGAAGGAACGAGCTCGCAGCAGCTCTGCGAAGCTCCAATGGCCGAAACCCTAAAAGCTCGGGTAGCGAGCTCCACGACCCCCCTCTGCTGTAGGAAACAGCACCTACGGGTGCGGTGTGGCAAGAGGGTTCCATTCCCACCGTTTTCGTAGCCCCTAACCCACCCCAGCGCCGCCGTCGACCGCCACCCGAGGTCACCGCCATGGCCGCGCTCGGCCAAGCTCACGGGCACCAGCGCCCTGGCCCTTCCTTTTCCACCTAAGGCCGTCCTCGGGCGCGGTGGGCCACGGCGTGCCCATCCCCGCCGTCTCCCGGCCTCCCGGCGTCCTCCCCGGCCTGTCCTCGGCCGGCTCCCGTCCTTCCAGTACGTAGGCGCCAGCAGGAAGACGACCAGCACGGTCGTTTCTTTTTTTCTCTCCTCCGAAACGTTTCTGCGAAACGTTTTTTTTTGGCCCAGCCCATGAGGTAGCAGCACAGCAGCCAGCAGGCCAGCAGCAGACCGAGCGGCCCACCAGCGGCCTGCTGGATCAATCTTCAAATGGCCACAACTTTTGAACCGTAAGTCCGTTTTCGGCGATTCAAATTTCTAAATCTTCGTCTCGATGAGCTCTTTCCGGTGGTACTGATATCCTCTCGTTCCAAGATACTTCTTTGAGGTGCCCTTTTGTACGTGCATTCCGGAGTCCGTGGAACGGGGCTAGCGCTGCCCTACGCCGCGGAACCAACCCGACCTTTCCAAGCCCAGCGGATCCCCGTCCTCGAAGGCAAGCTAACCCTTGCTACGAGCCATCCTACAATGCTTGTTTGTTTGATTGCTTAATACCATGCCGGGTGTTATGTCTGTCTTCTGTTATATTGTTATGTCTGTCTGCTATTATCATTGCATGTCTGTATGTTGTCCATCTTTTATATGAGCCTTGTATTGTTGTATGTTTATCATGTTGCATTTTAAGTTATTGCATTACCATATAACTGCTTATCTGTGCATCACTCACATTCCCGAGACAATGGCCGGTGGTACCGCCTCAGTCAAAGGAATAGGGGAATTATTAAAACTGTGCGTCTCGCGCTTGTGGGGCTTTGTTTGCTTATTTCTTCTTCGCCGAGGTGAGGAGCGGACGAATGTCGTCTTATGATCCTCGGAGTTGGGGGCATTTTCCAAAAGAGTTATTTGCATTGTCCCTCCATCAAATATGGTTGGCTTAGACCACCCGGACTGCGACGCTTGGGAGCTGACTTTCCATTTGGTTCTTATTGCCGAGATTGCTGACACCACGTCGGGGTAACCCTCGAGTGGAATGGATGCTCTCTCATTTTTATGAGTGCTTTTCGGTTCATTCTTTTGTGGTGACACCGGCCGGGTCTCCCGCCACCGTCATCCGTTTGAAACATTATGCTATTATTCTGTGAACACTAACCCCCGAGTGACACTGGCCGGGTCTCCCGCCACAGTCACCCGGGCATTGTTATTATTGTTACGTTAATATCTATACCTGCACGTGTTATGGTTATTCAAGTGATGTTGTTGTTATGTGCTTACTGTATGTTGCTAATACCTTGTTGTTTGATGGTATATGATATTGATATCGTGATTATTATGCTGGACTAATCCTCTGTTTTGGAACTTGTTGTGATGAAACTTGATTAAATGAAACACCCCTCCAAACTTCGATAGGGTCAGTCCATAGTGCCACTAATCTGAACATCGAAAGCACTACCACTGTCGCTCACATGGGCGGGCCTTGACCTACGTAATCCTATCGAGCCTCCTTTGATGCCACCCTTTTGGCAAGTCTAGTCGGTTACCATAGTTGGTCGGGGCTAGTCTTGCGAAGGTTCCGGAGCTAGGCGTCGCTCATGGGTTGGGGACGTGCCGGAATCACTTGTGCATAAGGCATATAGTTATGTCGGTGGCTATATAGGGAGTGTCTTGATGGCGTGAACGGTCGAGTGAGTGTATCAGACCGTCTTATGGATGTGATCCTAAAGTACCGGTTGTTAATGATCCACTTAGATGAGTGAAGTATTGCAACCTCTCGAGAGTGTAAATCTGGATATCTAACCTCGTTCCAAGGTTATGGAACAACAGTTCAGTGTCAGTCACACTATTGTCTTTGTCGAGTCAGGAGGTTAAACATAAGTTCTATTTGAAAGAAAGATGAACAACCTGATTTCACTAAATGAACAATAAGTTGATGTAGGGAATGTTACTTGAGATGTGATTGTGAACCAAGTTTAGGGATGGCGGTGTGATGCGTTGGGAAGCCTATAGTTAGGCCAGAGCCCACATCAACCGTGCGTGCCCAGAGTGAAATGATGAGGCCAGTGGGCCTAGCAGTGATCACAGGTGATGTGGTGTATTATTTGGTACCCACTTGGTACACCCGTTTTCTCGTCACAGGTAAGCCCTTTGTATGATTGCCAGTGCACGATCCAACCCCACCTGGCTTGGACTCTGTACTGGTGATACCCCGTTGCTTGCTTATGACATGTTTGGTTGTCAATGCCATGCTACTTTTATGTCATGTATCTAGTATAGACTCTTGCCATGTTGTAGGATTTTATTTCCAATGTATACCTTGTTGCATGATTGTTGGATTGTTTTTGGTGAGGGGCGATACTTGCTGAGTGCATACAAATGTACTCACGGGCCTTGTGATTGTGGCCAGGTTTTGTCGAGGATTCATCTTCCACCTTAGAAAGGATTTGAAGCAAGAGCGTGCTAGGATCAGTAGCCCAGCCAGAACCTGTGGAGTGGAGCCGCTCCAAGCCGTAGCCTCTCATATGTCTTCCGCTGCCAGTTAAAACTCTGTATCGTGCCATGCTGGGATTGATATTTTGTCATTCCTTGATGGCCTTGTAAACCATTTGTAGCACTGATGTGCCTGATTATGTAATGATTTCCATTATGTTACACTGTTGTGACGTGCGGCCAGTTATCTTGGGATGGCGCACGGGACGACTGCCTCTCTGGTGATATGTGCGAGGGAGGGGTGTCACAGACATGGTATCAGAGCACCAGGCTGGCTGTAGACTACCCTAGCATGGAAAGCTCAACCTTACTTTTGCCCGACAAGGAGCCCGATGGATTTGACCCATCTCCGCCTAACCGGCATGGCTATTGTTGGTCAACAGTATGGTGCAGTAGGACTTGTCCCAATCCCCGAGTGAGGCTCGCCGGTTTCTTCCATGAGAAGAAATCGACACTACCCAGTAGATATGAGACCCAGTCCTAGCTGCCATATAACCCACCCTTGCCTGCTACCCTTGGCAACCCAACTCTCTTGAAGCAAATCCCGCTCAGGAATCTTGCGCTCTCCTCTCTCCCAAGTACCTTAGCTTGAGTTTGTAGATGGAACCTACCCCTGTTTTCAAGACCACCGCTGAGTTTCGCCCCGGTTTTCCACCTCTGCTGTGGGAAGCTGCTCGCGACATTCTTGGTTGTGTTTCTCGGCCGGTGTACCATGTATATCGGTCTAACCTCTCCTCCTGCGTGAGCGAGTATCATGCCGATGTGTATGTCGCCACAACCGCCTTAGGAAGCGCGGCGCCATATGTGATTCGAAGCCACCTCGTGGATTCCCCTGAGATGGCTCTCCAAGTTGCATCTTTGAAATGTCTCGCCCGTCTGCGGTACTTTGAAGCCGCGACAGAACCTCCCGCGTCTCGCTTCTTTCCGCCAAGATCCCTTGCAAGCCCCAGCCATCCCGTGGTAAGCATCGAAGTGATGCTCAACTCAACCTTGTCCCACCTCGAAGCCTACACAACCGCCTTGGAGAGCATTCTTGCCTACCACTTGGAGGAATGCCATTCCAATAGGCAAGCCCTTGCCCGAGTCCTGCAGCCCACTGACAAGAGCCCAGTGGATACCAAGCTTTGCTTAGGACCAAAATTGCAAGATCCAGAAGGCAACAAAGTGGATGCCCGGACCGAGTCCCCACCAAGTGAGGAGTCCTAAGTTGGTAGGTGAGAGTTTGTGAGGTTGTTTGTTTCCCTTGTGTTGGCTTGTAATGCAAGTCCTTTCTGTTTTCCTGGTTGATGTCGAATCAGTCCAAAATAAAACTTGGTATTCTTATCCTCTGGTTAGCCACTTGGTTGACACATGATGGAATATCATGCCTTTCTTTAGTTAAAGGTTTGGAAGAAAAGACAGATCACTTAAAACAGGGACAATATATGTGAACCCAGACACATATACCCACCTATGAGTTAATGCAAACTTTGAATGAGATTATTTTGTAGTATGCAAATTATTTTGTGTGTGTTGCACAAGTTTAACTATTAAGTGGAAGTATTTGATGAGACACTGTAACCACGGTGTCCCGCTCACTTAATGTTGGCTCGCGCATAGGTTTAAAAAAAAACTCCTACATGTAGCACCCCAAGGTTCCTCACCCAATATGAACCTTGTCTGGACGCATGTTAAAGAAAGGGCCCGAGCCCTCCACGAGCAACTCCCTCCCAAGTCTTAAATGCTTGTTGAGTGTTCTTTCTCGCTGGAACACAGAAGGATTTTTGTAGAGTGTTTTCTTTCTATGTTTGCTTGTGCTTGCCTATACGGTATGGTTGAAATGATTATGCCATACTGCTGCAGCCGTTTTGTTTTGGGCCTTAAAATGCAGAAACGTTTTATAAAATGATGTTTTGCTACAAGTAGAAATTCTTCTACCCATGCTTGTATCCCTGCCAATTAATCTTGCTGCAAGACACGAACTGTGCATGGAGGGACAACTTCCAAAATTGATGATGCAATTTCTACTCCAACTAGGACACTGCGACTACTTCAACGCGAAGAGGTACCCCGAGACGTGTTATCTTCCTCGTATCCCGGAGTTCTATAGGGAAAATTTCTTTGCAAAAACAAACTTTGGGGGTGGCTCTACCCCACAAAATCTTGGTGTTTGTGATCCCACCCTTGTGGCACGACATCGTTGTTTGAAAACAAACCTGGTCATTTTTCCAAACTTGTAGATACATGAAAGGGACGCCGGCCATGTATTTATAGCTTTTCAAAAATAAAACCTTTTGTTGTACGCACATGAAAGGTGCACCTATCGTGTGTGTATAACTTTTCAAAAATAAAACCTTAGGAGAAGGTTATGATTAGCATATCCCTGCCTTTTGTTTATAAAGGTTTTTGAGTTCTTACTCACCCCAGTTGATCTTGTTAGATTATTTGATAATTTGGTTGTAGATATTGATTGATCTTGCCCTGTTTGTGCAAAACCTTAGATTTTTAAATTCATAAGCATGTGAGTAGATCCTATGTTGATTGTTGGTGTGAGCCCCCGCCATGCCATCTTTTAAATGCATTGAGTATGGTAGAAATATCATATGGTTTTAAATAAAAAATCTTGTGGAGTGCTAATCTCTTGAGTATTAAAAACCCTAGTATTTTGTAGAAAAAGTTTTTTTTGGGTATAAATGGATCGTTCAAGAATTATCTTGTATAACCTCCTTAATCTCGAGGACGAGATTCCTTTTAAGGGGGGAAGGTCTGTAACACCCCAAAATTTCGTCCCTAATTTTAGTGGTGTTTTCTCACACCCGAAAAACTTTTCCCTTGTGTCTCGAAATTATTTTGCCCTCTAGTGCTAGATGATGCCCTCGTGTTCTTTTTCTCTCGAATAATTTCAAAGAACCTCCGGTGATTTCTTTGCCACTTGGAAAACCTCCGCTAAGGTTTTTCCAAAAAAACCCGAAGACCAAATGTTGGGATCCTTAAAATCCTAATATTCCATCTACCTTGTGAACCATATTTTTTTTCCTAGCTTGGAAAACTCCACCAAATATTCCAAGATCACCTTATCCAATTATTATCCTCCACATGCAAAATATTGCATATTTACCCAATGCAATGTTTCCGAAACTCTCGATAAATATTTTAGTGCTTGTCTTGATCAGGAAATTATTTTCCTAACATGTATCCCTCAACACTCCTCATAAATCCATGATATAATCATTATGCCATTGCCTACACCCACCAAGGTGACATGATTATTTTGAGCCACCTATCCACCACTCCTTCTTACACCCACTAATAACCACAAAATATCTTCATGCCAACCCAACACTTGGATAACCCAAGAGCCATGTGAATTCCTCACATGGGATAAATATCCAACCAGCCTTATCCTTCTCCTAGTTCTTTTATCAAATAAAATTCCCCCACCTAGTTGTTGGGGTGACATAAGTGTCGTGCCCAAATTGTACCCACATTCTTGGAGTGATGCAAGTGTCCCCTTGGGTGCATTCTTTCTGCATGTTTGGTTGTGAGACACCACCTACTCCCCTGGTCTCTCTTATAGCTCCTAGGTGATTTGCATGCACCTAAAACCCCATGCTCTAAATCCTATCAAGACATGATCATGACACAAACCCCTTTTGGTATTTTTTTCGAACAACCTACCTAGGGTGCACCATTTGACCTCAAAGTCCAGAAACCATCTCCCCACATACAAACCTAACCACTGGAATTTTTCTGGATTTTTTTTAATTGAAAAGTTCATTGAGGCATTTCGTCGAACACCTTGTGAGCATAGTTTATATCCAATTTTGCTTTGCGTAACCTAAGCTTGCTTAAGGCCGTGGTCAGTGCCTAATCCTGCCCCAGCGTGTTCCGCGTGCTCCACTACTCAGCTAGCTCACCGTTCTTATCCTCTCCACCGTTTTCTGTAGCCAGAGGTCGTCATCGATGACCTCAAGCCACCATTGATGGCCGAGCTGCCTCCCTCCTCTCCCTGGCTATAAAAGCACACCAAGCCCCCCCTCTGGTTGCACACCACCGCTCACTGCACTCACTCCCTCCCTCCAGGCCTCTCTCGTTCGAGTTCCTCGAAGGAACGAGCTCGCAGCAGCTCTGCGAAGCTCCAATGGCCGAAACCCTAAAAGCTCGGGTAGCGAGCTGCACGACCCCCCTCTGCCGTAGGAAGCAGCACCGAAGGGTGCGGTGTGGCAAGAGGGTTCCATTCCCACCATTTTCGTAGCCCCTAACCCACCCCAGCGCCGTCGCCGACCGCCACCCGAGGTCACCGCCATGGCCGCGCTCGGCCAAGCTCACGGGCACCAGCGCCCTGGCCCTTCCTTTTCCACCTAAGGCCGTCCCGGGCGCGGTGGGCCACGGCGTGCCCATCCCCGCCATCTCCCGGCGTCCTCCCGGCCTGTCCCGGCCGGCTCCCGTCCTTCCAGTACGTCGGCGCCAGCAGGAAGACGACCAGCACGGTCATTTCTTTTTTTCTTTCCTCCGAAACGTTTCTGCGAAACGTTTTTTTGGCCCAGCCCATGAGGCAGCAGCACAGCAGCCAGCAGGCCAGCAGCAGACCGAGCGGCCCACTAGCGGCCTGCCCCGCGCGTGCGGCGCGCAGCGGCCCGTTTACGGCCCGTGCAGTTTTTCTTCGCGCGGACCTTTTTCTTTTCCCTGCTGGACCAATCTTCAAATGGCCACAACTTTTGAACCGTAAGTCCGTTTTCGGCGATTCAAATTTCTAAATCTTCGTCTCGATGAGCTCTTTCCGGTGGTACTGATATTCTCTCATTCCATGATACTTCTTTGAGGTGCCCTTTAGTACGTGCATTCCGGAGTCCGTGGAACGGGGCTAGCGCTGCCCTACGCCGCGGAATCAACCCGACCTTTCCAAGCCCAGCGGATCCCCGTCCTCGAAGGCAAGCTAACCCCTTGCTACGAGCCATCCTGCAATGCTTGTTTGTTTGATTGCTTAATACCATGCCGGGTGTTATGTCTGTCTTCTGTTATATTGTTATGTCTGTCTGCTATTATCATTGCATGTCTGTATGTTGTCCATCTTTTATATGAGCCTTGTATTGTTGTATGTTTATCATGTTGCATTTTAAGTTATTGCATTACCATATAACTGCTTATCTGTGCATCACTCACATTCCCGAGACAATGGCCGGTGGTACCGCCTCAGTCAAAGGAATGGGGGAATTATTACAACTGTGCGTCTCGCGCTTGCGGGGCTTTGTTTGCTTCTTTCTTCATCACCGAGGTGAAGAGCGGACGAATGTCGTCTTATGATCCTCGGAGTTGGGGGCATTTGCCAAAAGAGTTATTTGCCTTGTCCCTCCGTCAAATATGGTTGGCTTAGACCACCCGGACTGCGACGCTTGGGAGCTGACTTTCCATTTGGTTCTTATTGCCGAGATTGCTGACACCACGTCGGGGTAACCCTCGAGTGGAATGGATGCTCTCTCATTTTTATGAGTGCTTTTCGGTTCATTCTTTTGCGGTGACACCGGCCGGGTCTCCCGCCACCGTCATCCGTTTGAAAGATTATGCTATTATTCTGTGAACACTAACCCCCGAGTGACACCGGCCGGGTCTCCCGCCATAGTCACCCGGGCATTGTTATTATTGTTACGTTAATATCTATACCTGCAAGTGTTATGGTTATTCAAGTGATGTTGTTGTTATGTGCTTACTGTATGTTGCTAATACCTTGTTGTTTGATGGTATATGATATTGATATCGTGATTATTATGCTGGACTAATCCTTTGTTTTGGAACTTGTTGTGATGAAACTTGATTAAATGAAACACCCCTCCAAACTTCGATAGGGTCAGTCCATAGTGCCACTAATCTGAACATCGAAAGCACTACCACTGTCGCTCACATGGGCGGGCCTTGACCTACGTAATATTATCGAGCCTCCTTTGATGCCACCCTTTTGGCAAGTCTAGTCGGTTACCATAGTTGGTCGGGGCTAGTCTTGCGAAGGTTCCGGAGCTAGGCGTCGCTCATGGGTTGGGGACGTGCCGGATTCACTTCTGCATAAGGCATATAGTTATGTCGGTGGCTATATAGAGAGTGTCTTGATGGCGTGAACGGTCGAGTGAGTGTATCAAACCGTCTTATGGACGTGATCCTAAAGTACCGGTTGTTCATGATCCACTTAGATGAGTGAAGTATTGCAACCTCTCGAGAGTGTAAATCTGGATATCTAACCTCGTTCCAAGGTTATGGAACAACAGTTCAGTGTCGGTCACACTATTGTCTTTGTCGAGTCAGGAGGTTAAACATAAGTTCTGTTTGAAAGAAAGATGAACAACCTAATTTCACTAAATGAACAATAAGTTGATGCAGGGAATGTTACTTGAGATGTGATTGTGAACCAAGTTTAGGGATGGCGGTGTGATGCGTTGGGAAGCCTATAGTTAGGCCAGAGCCCACATCAACGGTGCGTGCCCAGAGTGAAATGATGAGGCCAGTGGGCCTAGCAGTGATCACAGGTGATGTGGTGTATTATTTGGTACCCACTTGGTACACCCGTTTTCTCGTCACAGGTAAGCCCTTTGTATGATTGCCGGTGCACGATCCAACCCACCTGGCTTGGACTCTGTACTGGTGATACCCCGTTGCTTGCTTATGACATGTTTGGTTGTCAATGCCATGCTACTTTTATGTCATGTATCTAGTATAGACTCTTGCCATGTTGTAGGATTTTATTTCCAATGTATACCTTGTTGCATGATTGTTGGATTGTTTTTGGTGAGGGGCGATACTTGCTGAGTGCATACAAATGTACTCACGGGCCTTGTGATTGTGGCCAGGTTTTGTCGAGGATTCATCTTCCACCTTAGAAAGGATTTGTAGCAAGAGCGTGCTAGGATCAGTAGCCCAGCCAGAACCTGTGGAGTGGAGCCGCTCCAAGCCGTAGCCTCTCATATGTCTTCCGCTGCCAGTTAAAACTCTGTATCATGCCATGCTGGGATTGATATTTTGTCATTCCTTGATGGCCTTGTAAACTATTTGTAGCACTGATGTGCCTGATTGTGTAATGATTTCCATTATGTTACACTGTTGTGGCGTGCGGCCAGTTATCTTGGGATGGCGCACGGGACGACTGCCTCTCTGGTGATATGTGCCAGGGAGGGGTGTCACAATGTGGTAGATGGTATATTGAAAAGACATACTCATTCTTGTAGATCATTGTCTTGGATAATTTGATGCTTTGCAATTGTTTTGAGCTCTCAAGTAGATCATGTTTAAGCTCTTGCATCATGTAGTTAAAGCCTATTAGTGGAGAACTACCGTAGAGCTTGTTAAGACTTGGTTTGCATGTTTGATATCTCTAAGGTCTAGATATTTTCTGGTAAAGTGTTTGAACAACAAGGGAGACAGTATAGAGTCTTATAATGCTTGCAATATGTTTTTATGTGAGTCTTGCTATACCGGTTGATATCCTGTGTTTGCTTTAGACAACCTTGCTAGCCTAAACTCTGTACTGAGAGGGAATGCTTCTCGTGCATCCAAACCTTTAGCCAAAATCCATGCCATTTGTGTCCACCATAACTACCTATTATGTGGTATTTCCTGCCATTCCAAGTAAATACTTCATGTGCTACCTTTAAACTATTCAAAACTTTATTACTCCTTATTTGTGTCAATGTTTTATAGCTCATGAGTAAGTTTGTGGCGTTTACTCTATCACCTTGTCATTTACTCATGACAGACTTTCACCAATGGACTAGTGGCATATACATCCGCTTATCCAATAACTTTGCAAAAAGAGCTGGCAAATGGGGTGCCCAGTCCCAATTAATTTCAACTATAAATGTTAATTCTCTTCACATGTTTGCCAATGATTTATCAAAAGCAAATTCCAAAATGTTAAACTTTATCAAATAGGCACTCCTCCATGGTATGTGATTGTTCGAAGGCACCCGAGGATTCGGTTAGCCATGGCTTGTGTAAGCAAAGGTTGGGAGGAGTGTCATACCAATTTATAAATATGCATGTGTAAACAAAAGAGAAGAGGGATGATCTACCCTTGGGTAGAAACAACGTCCTTCATGGGAGCCGCTCTTGAAAGTCTGCGTGATAAGGGAGATAGAGTGCCCACTGCCATTCGTTAACAACAACAAACACCTCTAAAAAACTTACTTTATGCTCTCTATATGATTTCAAAAACCTAAAAAGTTCTAGCACATGATTTAATCTCTGCTTCCCTCTGCGAAGGGTCTTTCTTTTACTTTATGTTGAGTCAGTTTACCTACTCCTTTCTATCTCAGAAGTAAACACTTGTGTCAACTTTGTGTGCATTAATTCTTATATGCTTACTTATTGCACTTGTTATATTACTTTGTGTTCACAATATCCATGAGATATACATGTTGAAAGTTGAAAGCAATTGCTGAAACTTAAATCTTCCTATGTGTTGCTTCAATAACTTTATTTAGAATCTATTGCTTTATGAGTTAACTCTTATGCAAAGCTTTTTGATGCTTGTCTTGAAAGTACTATTCATGAAATGTTTTTGCTTATATGATTCAGTTGTTTACTCTTTATCTATTTGTTAGCAAACTATAGACCATTGCTTTGAGTCACTTCATTCATGACACGAGCCTTGCAATATTATTTGATCAAGATTGTGTGAAGCATGTCTCCTCAGAAATTATTTTGTTGTTATCGTTTTACCTACTCGAGGACAAGTAGAACTAAGCTTGGGGATGCTTGATACGTCTCCAACGTATCTATAATTTCTGATATTCCATACTTATATTATGCCAATTGCTACATGTTTTATATACACTTTATATCATTTTTATGCATTTTCTGGGACTAACCTATTAACAAGATGCCACAGTGCCAGCTCCTGTTTTCTGCTGTTTTTGGTTTCAGAAAAGTTGTTCTGGAAATATTCTCGGAATTGGACGAAACAAAAGCCAAAGTTCCTATTTTCCTGACACGTACACGACGTGGCGGCGCGGTCCCACCTCCTGCCGCGCCGTGACGTGGTGAGGGGGCCACAGGCCTCCACCGACGTTGCCCCTTCGCCTATAAATTGCCTTCCTCGAGAAAACCCTAAGTACCCGAGTCATATTCCACGAAAAGTTCCAGAAGCGCCGCCGCCGTCAACCCTAACTCGGGAGGGTTCTGAAGCTCTTCCCGGCACCCTGCCGGAAAGGGGAATCATCACCGGAGGGCTCTACATCGCCATGGCTGCCTCCAGAGTGATGTGTGAGTAGTTCATCTTTGGACTATGGGTCCATAGCAGTAGCTAGATGGTTGTCTTCTCCTCTTGTGCCATCATGTTTAGATCTTATGAGCTGCCTATCATGATAAAGATCATCTTATTGTAATGCTACATGTTGTGTTTGCTGGGATCCGATGAATATTGATACTATGTCAAGTTGAATACTGAATATTATGTCTATGTCTTTTATGATCTTGCATGCTCTCCGTTACTTGTTGATACTCTGGCCAAGTAGATGCTTGTGACTCCAAGAGGGAGTATTTATGCTAGATAGTGGGTTTAGTCTCCATTTAATCTGGGGGAGTGACATCAGCCCCTAAGGTTGTGGATGTGCTGTTGCTACTAGGGTAACCTAATGATGCTTTGTCTAAGGATGAATGTGTTGTTTACATTATCCACTTTACTTAATGCAATTGTCTGTTGCTTGCAACTTAATACCGGAAGGGGTACGGATGTTAACCTGAAGGTGGACTATTTTGGCACAGATGTACGCTGGATAGCGCTCTGTGTACTTTGTCGTAATGCCCAAATGAATCTCATAGTAGACACCACAACTTGCACATGCATGTTATGCACTTATCAATATTGTCAATTGCCCAGCTGTAATTTCTTTACCCAGCGTGTTAGTTATTTATTATGGAGAGACACCACTAGTGAACTGTGGACCCCGGTCCATTCTTTTACATCTGAAATACAACCTACTACAATCATTGTGCTCTTTCATTCTCTGCAATTAAACACCATTTTCCATACAACACTTTTAATCCTTTGTTTTCAGCAAGCCGGTGAGATTGACACCCTCACTGATTCGTTGGGGGCAAAGTAGTTTAATTGTCTTGTGTGCAGGTTCCAAGTCAACCGTTAGGACTTCTTGCACTCCCCAAGATGCCAAGTTTTCTGACACCGTTGACACCTTCAGAAGTGTCTTCATCTCCTACCGGTTCGATAACCTCGGTTTCTTACCGAGGGAAGACTTGCCGCTACACTCATCAAATCTTACTCTTGGGGTCTCCCAATGAACGTGTGGTTTACACGCATCAGCGAGCTAGCTGGCTGGCTGGAGGTAGGTGGAGGGGTATTTATACCCCTCCCAGAAAATCTAGCCGTTGCAGACAGCTTTACACCGGAGTCTCCGGCCTGGGGCGGATACTCCGCCCCCTGGGGTCGGATACTCTGGCCCCCACCAGGGGGTGAACCACTTCCAGCCATTTGACGCTTAGGCAGACACTCCGGTGCCCTAGGGCCGAAAACTCCGGCCCCCACCAGGGGCTGAACCATTTTTCTGCGATTTGGCCAGAAACCCCTGAGTCCGGAGTCTCCGGTCCTGGGGACCGGATACTCCGGCCTGATGAGCTCCAGAAACTTCTTTTCTCTTTTTGGTGTTGATGCACATGTGTTGAACACATTATAACCTGCATTTACTTAACACCAGATTTAAAACTATCACATGTGTTGTTAACTAACACACAAAAACTAAGGGATACAAAATGTTCTTTCAATCCCCCCTTTTTGGTGTTAGATGAAAACACAAGGATTTGCAAAGAACTTCATGACCATATCATGTCTAACAAAAAGGAAAGACTCCCTGTTGGGGGGATAATAACCCGGTATACCTATGACAAGGAAAAATTGATGACTCTCCTAGAACATCACCCGGCTAGAGGATCACTCAGCAACAAGAAGATCAGTCAGCCAGAGGATCAGTTGGCCAGAGGATGACCCAGCCAGAGGATCAGTCGGCCAGAGGATGACTCAGCTAGAAGATCAGTCGGCCAGAGGATCAGTCGGCCGGAGGATGACTCAGCTTCAGGATAACCCAGCTTTGGAAGATGTCATAGAAGGAAGATTTTGGATAACCCAGAATCCTTGTATAAGTTGGACTCAAGACTTTGAGATCACGAAGGACTAAGATTAGGACTCCGTATAACCCAGTTTTTACCTTGTACGACCAGGAGACCCAGCCATCTTTATAAGCAGGCTCCTAGGTCACATATCAGTAGGCCGAATAAGATAGATAAAAAGTAGAGAGAGCTCAAGAGAGAGCTCCCACGCCGGAGTCATTATAACCGGCAATCATCGCCATTGGTGCACCATGTAACATATTATCATATAGTGATTTATAGCAGGATGTAGGGATCCTCCACCGAGGGGACCTGAACCTGGGTAAAAACATCTTCTCCCTCGTAGAGCTAGACAAATCTCCTGAACACCAGAGTCGCTGTAACAGCTCACTTTTGGTAATGCACAGTATGGACCAAATTTTCACTTTTTGCATTCCATGCATGCATCATTGCATCCATTTGCAATTGCTAAACAACACAATACTTGGTTTGGCAACATTGAAAAGTGAAATGCCAAACTTGCTTGAATCAAAACTCCCACCCAATGAAGGCACTCAAAGTTGCAAAACAAATTTCTTGACATCTTATATTTGTCAAGGAAGTTCCAAGAGTTCTAAAAATATATTTTTGCAATTGCTATAAATTTCCAAAGGAGCAACATTTTGAATTTAGCAAAATGCCCGAATTTCAACCCTATGAACCAAGGGTGTCCAAACTATTTTATTTTGAAGCCCCAATTTCTGTGTAGCTTCTACTCAATATGGGGAGGCTCCCCAAATTATCTCAATTTTTTATAAAATGTTTTGGTGCCTAAATAAAATCAGGGAATGATGCTGGTTTTAAGTTTAAAAGGGAAAAGGACCTGTCTGTGAGAAAATTAAAACTTCCAGGTTTTTTTTGCAATTCTCCTTTCTTCTTCGTCGCTGTAGCGACCGCGCGCGCGCTCCTGCCGGACCAGCTCGACCCCGTGGTCGCCATGCATGCCGGGGCCCTCTGCTCCCCAACCCTCACTCGCTCCCCGCTCCCGTGCCTCCCCTTCTTCTTCCCCCCGAGCTCCCGGAGCCGCGCCATGGCCACCGCCTAGCGCCGAGGCTACGGTCCACGCCGAGCACCGCCGTGTGGGGCAAAAGCTCCGCCTTGGAGTGCTCCCTCGCCTAGCCAAACGAATCGAGCCCGAAGGCCGTAAATCGCCGCCGCCGTCCGCTTTTCTGCCGACCACCGCCGCGGGCGCCGCAGATGATTCCCGCCGCCGTGGTCCGTCTCCGACCCCGCCGTTGCTACCCACGAGTTCCTGGTGAGCTCCCGCGCATCCCTGTGCCCTCCTTCTCGTCGCTCGCGACCCGTAGCTCGAGTTCCCGTGTGAGCCCGACGAAGCTCGCCACCGCGCACGTTTTCTCTCCGCTCGGATGAACTCGGAACACATCCGGAATTCCGGTCGATCGGAAAATTCCGGGTATCTAACAAGTTGATTCCGACACAATCCAGTACCTAATCTGCATATTCCGGATTCAATTCGGAATCGGCCGGATTATTCCGAGTTCTTCGGAATTCCGAGAGAATTCCGAAATGTCCAGTGCCTTTTTCTTTTTCTTCTGTTAACTTATTCTTTCTTTCTATTTTGGTTTAAATACTTATCCATGTTGGATTAAATGATAACCAGGCATTCATTCAAAGAGAGTTTGTAAATGAAATAACTTGTTATCGGTGATTCTGAAAAATGCGTGTGCTTATCAAAATGCCCGGAAAAATGAGTTTTACTCATTAAGATAAATATCATGCTCATGTCATTTCATCCACAATTTAAATCCTAGGGTTGTCAACTACATTGTTCAACAAGTAAATCGGCCGCTTTACTTAAATCCACGGTATATTCAAGATGTGCCCCTTGCGCGTCCGAACTCCGTTTAAATTGAGTAGATGAATCATCCTCCTCCCGGGGATTTAAAATGTCATGTCATCATGTGTTTACGCATTGCCTTCGTCAAAGCTTGTGTGGGGATTGATTGCTTCTCCGTTGTTGTGTTTTGTTAGATCAAGCAACCGGGGTCACACCGCAATACCCCGACGATCTGTACTACTAGCACGTTGAGCTAGGCAAGCGTAATCCCCCTCTGAGCATGTCTTATCCTATATTTCCGCAGATATTTTCTCCACTATAATATGGCATGCGGTTCTAAATGTCAGTTTTATAGGATTAGAGTATCCTATAGTTGCATTAAGATTCCGATGCCAGTACCTGTTTTCCCTCCTATTATCCATAGTATTGTATTGTTGGCCGAGATACTTACTATGCTATGCTGATGCTTAACCATGCTTAGTTAATTGCATAGCTATACGATGGATGGTTCATGTTGGAAACATGTGATGAGATGAGAATGATGGTGGAGAAATTGTGGTATCGGATAATAAAATGCTTAAAGGTGGGGATGAGAGGCCACTGTGGTTGTGGTGCTTTGTCTCGTTCTCGCCGCCTAGGTGCGAGTTCTTTACCTCTTGAACCAAGACTGAGCGTGCAACCATGCGTGAGGCCTACGCAATTGCAGGAACCCTCATAGACTAAATAACTCGGGCGGGGCTAGCCAGGGTCCTCTAGTTCGGGCTTCCATTTGCGCGTGCGTGATGATGGTGGGATGAACTGAGATGAGGATGGTGGTGTTAGGAAAGTAAGTGGCCGCGGGACAGGGTGTTGGAGGCACCCCTTGTCCTACCGCCACTGATGATCCTGGAAAGTCCTTAACGGGGGAGAAGTCGACACCGCTCCCACCCAGCCGGCTCTCCAAGGAAGAGAGCTAAAAGCTAGGTAATGGGCCGGACGGTACGCGTAGCAAACATTTGTACACCCCTGCAGGGTTAAAATCTTTTCGAAAAGCCATGTCCGCGGTTATGGACGAACTTGGGAAGTGAAGGTAAGATCATAGAATAACTTGAATAGAATGATTAAAAACTAGGTACTAGAGGTACCACTCACAGATGCAAGGTTGACTTCCTCGAGGGTGATTCGGGGAGGTGCTTTTGATGAACAGGTACAGTGGTTGATGATGAGAAAGGTGATCAGAAGAGAAAAGAGTCACTTCTTACCTCTTTTAAAAGTACTATGAACAGTCGATGCCATTGTGTCATGTTTTCATAAATAAAATCAGCTTTATGCAAAACAGACATAAAACCTTGAAAGCCTCATCGAGCTAATGCTCTATATAATCTTGCGAGTTCGTCGAACTCAACGTCGTTTGTTTTGTTTCAGAGGAGAACTTCACCGACCTCGAAGGTGGGTTCTTTGTGGACGTCGATGAGTAGTTTGGGGTTCCCAGGTGGCAGCTTGGGACATCCCGGATCAGCTGGCGCTGGATGTTTATGTGTAGGCCTCTTAGGCTATAATTTGGATCTTGTTGTTTAGACAACCTAATTCGCTTCTGCTTGTTGTAATGTTGGGTCCGTGACCTCTGATTGTCATTTGCTATCTTTCTCTATTATAAGAGTTGAACTATAATGATTTGAGTCGTAGAGTCTGCGATGTGCCAGTTGTTCCACAAGTCTTGGTCTCTCTATTATGCATTGAGGGTTGTGCCTGTGTTAAGGCATCAATCAGGGTGTTGTGTTGCCAATGATCCATTCTGAGCAACACCTGCCAAAGGTTTTGGCCGGAGATTGGTAAACCCGTAACCTCCGGTTGTATCGCTTAACCGGTGACACACAGCATCACTGTATAACAGTCAGGTCAGGGCGCCACAGTCGCCTTGCCCCAATCTCAAGTTACCTCGTGTAACATCTGCCGTGATTAACCCCACGACAGTTGGCGCCCACCGTGGGGCCTGCGTCCAAGTGTGTCCTCATCAAGGTAGAAGCTTTGCGAGGGAGGTGGAACTTCGTCATCAGCAAGGTCATCAACTCGCAATGAGAATACATCATCGACGATTTCGGACAGGAGCAGAAAATAGATTCGCTGGAGGACCGAAGAGCTGATCGCCTTCGGCCGGATCAACAGACGCCAGCGAACGAGATCATGGAGGAAAGCCGGCGCTGGAATAATCAGAGAGCCGGAGGATTCACATCTACGATTTGGTTCGTACGACATGAGCCGGCAATAGCAGGGATCACGATGGCGTACGCAGACCAAAATCATGATGGCGTGTGCACGTCCGTCCACAAGTCGAAGAAAGGAAAATCGAGGCAAGCATGGATGGCGGCCAGATCCCGGACCGCTGGCGAGATCACGTGTGGCCTGCATCGCACGTGGCCGGGTCACACATCGTGGGGGAGCTTGCGCATGGCCTGATCAACTCGTGCGTGGCCGGATTTGATGTGGACTCTGAGTCCCGGGTCACGGTGCAACGGCCCATGCAAAGACAGAAAAGGCTGATTGCCTTGTGCGGACAGCAGTTCGTAGCAGTCGAATCAAGGATAAGCAAAAGCAGCTCAAGACGCCGGGTCACCAGGGCAGGGAGGGACCCAAGTAGTCGAGTTATCTGATCAGAGAAAGTAGTAAGCCGGCAGAGTAGTAGCAAATCTGCAGTTGGATGCCAGGTCATTGGAGCCGACAGAAAGCTGGCAACGGAGGATTCAAAGAGGAAATACGCAAATTGCAAGTCATGGTATATTAAAACTTCAGGAGAAGTTTAGCCAAGTAGGACCAGAGTCAATGTAATGGTAATAAGGTTGTAATTTTGGCCATTGGAATTTTAATACCAACGCAAATCTCTTTTAAGGGTGGTAGCCACCCAGATATCCCAGTCACAAACTTTTGCTAGCCTTCCCGAATCTCGGGACGAGATTCCTTTTAAGGGTGGTAGTATGTAACATCCCAAGTTTTTTAAAAAGTTGAAAAATCAGAAAAATTTAAAACTTTAAAAAACTATTAAATATTTTGCTTTGAAAAGAAAATTCATGCATGCATTCATCATCATATAGCTTTGTTTGCATTTTGATATTTCAAAAGTAGGAATAATAATTCCACTTGAAAACCTATTTAAGAAAATATATTAGAAGGACTATCTATGTCCAATATATTATTTGAAGTATAGTGGTATACTTCTTTGAGTGAAATGTTTGGTTGTGATTTGTTTGTATGTATTGGAAGTTATTCTATTACTTACCCATTTTATATTTTCAAACTTATAGTTTTGCTTTTGAAAGAAAATATGTATTCGGATTTCAAAATGAGTTTTGGATTCATTTTGAATCATCAAACCCTTTTTAAACAAAATGAGTTTTATGCAAATATTCTCTTGAGTGATATGTAATATTATTACTCATAAATTGTTTTGGTTTAAAATATAGTTTCAAAAGGAATTTATAAAAACCTATAGTTTTCAAATGACATTATTATGTCCAAAATTCATTTAAAACACCTTTCAACAATTTAGTTGACAAAATGTTTTGGAAAATGCTTTTTGAAAGTTTCAAAACAAAGACCTTGTTTTTACAAGACTCTAGGAATTGGTTTGAGTGAATTTGGTTTTGTATTTTAAAAGATATCAAAGTTTTCAGAAAATAGAAAAGAAGAAAGAAAAAAGGAATTCTAGCTAACTGGGCCAAGCCCAAATTCCCTCGCGCGAGCGCAGCAGATAGCACGGCCCAGCCACAGCCCATCTTCGGCCCTCTTTCTCTCTCTCACTGCCAGGTGGGCCACCCCAGGATGACGTCGTCGATGATGCCACCGTCCCTAACCTCTCGCGCACGCAAAGCAAACCGAGTCTCCCTCGAATCCAAACCGAAAATTTGTTCGATTTAACAAACCCTAGCCAAATCCCTCTTGCCTATATATATCCTCTGAGTTCCTCTCCGTTTACCCTCAAAAAAATCCATCTACGAGCCGCCAGGCTGCTCGTATTCATGCTCACCGTGCCGCCATAGCCGCGGCGGCAATTCTTCAAACTCCGGCGTAACCGAAGATCCTCTCCCCCTCCCGTTTGCTTCTTTCGGTTGCCCTCACTCTCGCGCTCCTCCTAATGCCTTCTGGCGATTTTTTGGTGCAGCACAACGACGAGTACGAGGTCTACCCGAAGGTCGCCGGTGCCGCACCACTCCATCCTCGTAGCGTCGCCGTTCCAGGAAGCGATAGACGAAGCAGACCCGCCATCTTCTTCGCCGTGTAGTGCCGCACGCCTCCGTCGCCTCGCCCAGCTCGAGGAACCACCGGGGCATCGCCGCCGTCCACGCCCGAGGTTCCGCACCGTCAGCAGCTCCCTTCTCCGGCAAGGTCCACCGCCTAGTTTTAGTCAACGGCTCTCAGCCGTCAGATCTGATCTCGACGACCCAGATTAGAAAATCTTCGAACAGGTATCTTTCGTTTCCAGCCTTTAGATCCAGATCCAACGGCCCAGGATAGTTCACTTAACCACGTCAGTGGTCCAGTCAGCAGCCAGTCAGCGGTCAAAGGCCAAGTCAGCGCCAGCGTGGAAAGAGTTTTCCTGTTTTATTTTAAAAGGCAGTTTTGCAGAAAAACCCCTAGATCTTAGATCTTTTATAACTTTTTACTGGCTCGGCCAATTTTTGCAAACTTTATATTTCTGGAGAGCTTATGACACGTAGAAATTTTTGGCATAGTTATTTTTAGGTTTTGAGGAAATTAAATTAGTTAATTTTTAAAGGTGGTTTAATTAGTATTTTGACTATAAATTGAGTTTAAAAATAGATTTTTTAGCAAACTCTTTTGCTATAATTTTGTATGGCTAAGTATTGGCCGTAGGAATACTTTAGTATTTTTGTAAAATTATTTTTAATGATTAAATGCTTTTTAGGTGTTCTTTAATAATCAAAAATTTATTAAAAATATTTTTCTTCTTATTTTCGACTGATAAATGACTTAATCATATTTTGATGACTTTAGTTGATAACAAGTACTTAGAAATATTTTGTCTCTCAAACAAAACTATTTCTTCCTTAGAAAATATTTGACAAGTATTTTGACAATACTTTTTCCTTAGAAAATTCTAGCACCTCTTAGTTTTGTTAACTTTTCCTTAGAAATTATTTTTGACTTATTGTTGACCTTTGGTCCTTAGTCATTTTTTTGTCCATCTTGCTTGCCTTGCATTAACTTAGAATAATTTCAGGGCATGGCATGCATCTCTAGTCCTTAGGATTAATTTGTACTTCTTACATGACTTCCTCCTTAGAAATTTTGAGGTTGCATGTTAGCTCTTGATACCTCTAGTCAAAACCACTAAGTTAGAAGTTAGTGGAAACAATGAAGGAACAAAGAAGAACTTAGCATAAAGACAAGACTCCAGAAGCATCTCCAAGAAGAAAAGTATTTAGAAGAAATCAAGAGGAAGTTCATGAAGACCAACCATCCTACTTTTTCTAAGTCCTTCTTCCTTTCTCTCTTTTCTTCCTGCTTCTCTTAAACTCCATGGTGGCTAAGTTACATTCAAGATCAACCTTCTGCCAACATCATCAAGTCTTCAGAATCAACAAGTCCACAAAGTGCAATGAAGTCATCACATCAAGTAAAACTACAATGAAGCAAGGAGAAGAATTTTTGAAGACCAACTACTTCTTTTTATCTTCTTTCCTTCATAATTTGGCTTTCACTTTGGACATAGACCAAGTCCTTTATGTTTAAGATTAAGTTCCTAGAGTGCTAATTGAAGACCATTGAAGATCAATAAAGCTACAAAGGAGTTGAAGATTATTTGAAGACCAAACTTGTGAAGACTTAGAGTAGCCTTGCAACTTTTCAAGTTGTGGTTTTATCAAAGTTATTTGCTCAACCTTGACCTTGCCTTAGCCAATTGGATTAAGTTATTTTATGTCTTTTTCCTTAGTTTGTTCTGTATGTCATTCACATCATAATTCCTTGTATCATTCTGCATCTCATGCATGTCATTTTCTTAAGTATTGTTTGGCTGCATATTTATTGTGAATTGTTTGATGTGTTAGAAATTTCGGAGAGAGACGAAGGTTGTTGCAACTTCTACTTCTGCACTCCCTGTTGCCAAGGCAAGTGGCACACCCCTCATGAAATTTCCTAAGTATTTTTATATGCATTATTTAGTGTATTTCTTTATATGCATGTGTTGGATAGTATTATTGCTAGATGCTAAACCACCATACCTTTACACTAGTTGTGTCTAGAACCCCTTTGATAACTTAGTAGATTATTTGATGCTATGCAAATGTGTTTTTCTTTAAAGTTTAATTCTACTAAGTAATCTATCACCTGGGTGGACTTGGTTTTGAAAAGATGATGGAAAGGTTGAGTGTCATCTCTTAGGGGTGACCTCTAAGGGATGGTCACTTGTGGTTGCCACCCAGGGTATTAAAGGGACCAAAGTTTTCTCTAAGTGAAGATGCTTCCAGTGCAGCCACTTGGTATTATGGCTCTGCCTTGACTAAGTAAGTTTTAGGAACCTGATTCCGGTAGGTCTCAGTAGATGAATATCTTTGGGTCTGCCCAGTGGAACAGGGGACTGTTTCCCGAAGGTCTTGTCTCAACTCTCTCCTTTTCCTTAGCACAAATTGAGTGCTTGAGGATAGTTTGGGTTTGTTGGGTCTCGTGGTGAAAGTGCACAACCTCTCGAGAGTGTAAAATCTAAGTACTTAGCCGTGTCCCCGGTTACGGACAATTTGAGCAGCTGATCAAGGATGACAACGGAGGCTCCCAACATTCCAATTTCTGAAATAAAAGTGTGAAGGTTGAACAAAAGTAGACAAGAGGATGGCATTCATGCCATACCTGTTTTGACAAAAGAAAAGTGTTTTATAAAAGATAGGAAAAACTTGCTTTTATGAAAATCAGCCTTGAACCTCCACCAGCCAAATATGCATATAGGCTATAGAGTTATTCCATTAAGTGTCCACATAGTGTCACTTGCCAGATCCATTTTTAATGGTATCTGACCCACTCTGTTGCAAAATTTTATTTGTTGCAGATTGTTCAGACGACGAGTGAGATTTCGTTAAGGTTTCGAGTCTGCAACCAACATGTTTTCGCCTGTGGCACATGCAAAGGATGAGGACTCCATGAAGATTATGATTTCCGCTGCTTTACTCTATCAAGCTAGCTTTATGCTATGCAAGTTGTAATTATTTTTCGTAAGTACTGGATTATCGTGTAATAATTGATGCAATGTTGTGATACTTCATCTTAGACTGTGTGTGCAAATAAATCGATCCAGGGTTTGCACTATACACAGGTACCTTGCCATATTTTAAGTGCAGGTACGCTACAGCAGGAACAAAGGTCAACACAGATTTACCCAGGTTCGCCCCCCTCAATGTGAGGTAAAAGACCTACTTCCTGCCTACCCTAGATTGGTATTGATATGATAATCGAGGTGTTACAATGGAGGCGATCCAATCTGGTACTTGCCGTATGAGCTAGGGTTTTAGGGCTTGACCCTCTCTAAGTCCTGCGAGTCCTCTTTATATACACAGAGGCTCGTCAGGTTACAAAGGATACTTTCTCCACAAGGAATATACTATCCAGGACCTACTTGGAGTCTAACTCGCCTCCATGCCTTCTAGACTCTTCTCCTTGTGGCGGTACGATGTTGGGCTTGATCCTCTGTGGGCTTTTGTCCGTACGAGTAAAGTAAGTCGCACTGGGCCGTGGGTTAATCTAGAAAGTATTCACCCGACATGGCTTTTATGCCACCAGTTATTTCTTGGTTATACTTGCTTATCCAGTTTGATGCGACTCACATTTTATGGCCTGATTGCACACCTGTCAAATTCAATCAACTATGATGCCTATACTGGGACTTAGTTTGACCCTATTTTGCAGAGAGGAGGCAGCAGAGAAAGTCATGTGAAAGCCGACTGATATATGCTAAAGATAAACCAAAAGGGTCATCTAAACCATGAAAGTATAGTTATTACATAAGAGAGAGTGTATCAAAAGTGCACATACGCACTATCAAATTTAAAGTATTGATGAGCATATTACAATGCCCATGGGCCGAATGATTGTTTTCTATGCAGGATAAGACAAAAGTTTATAACATGGCTCAAGAAGCCGGGTTATCAGTTTCCATCTCCTTTGAAGGAGGATCTTCAGCACTGGCCGGGTTATCATCACGTTTCCTGGACTGGGACTGATGTTCTAGACTCGCCTCCATGCCTTCTAGACTCTTCTCCTTGTGGCAGTACGATGTTGGGCTTGATCCCCTGTGGGCTTTTGTCCGTACGAGTAAAGTAAGTCGCACTGGGCCGCGGGTTAATCCAGAAAGTATTCCCCCGACATTAGCCCCCAAGTTTAGCTTGGATTTCGAGTGAAGGCTTATTTGTCTTAACAAACCCTTGAGCCGCACACATGAATTATCCCAGCTGAACTCCAATTTTCATATTTCCAATCTGCGACTTATAACCCTTCTTGGCGGCTTCAATAGCGCGACTTAACTTGCCTTGACGGTTGATTTTCAGATCTAAAACGTCTTCCGCGCCTGGGCTATTTATCCCGGCTTATCGTTTTTCCTAGCGTTCTGCATTAGGACTTGTATTACGCATCTGCCGCTCCTTTCCGCCGCCTCCGATCCCGCTTCTCGTACTCACAATCCATTGGTGTAGATCTCCATCAATCTGAGAAGATGTCTCGCCGCAAGTGCAACTGGGAAGGCTCGTGGGTCGACGAAGATTTCCTGGAATCCCTAACTACACGGGGCCTTCTTCCGCCAAAAGATCAATGCGAATGGCGGGCGGCCGGTGAGGAGGTAATTCCCGACCCTCAACCAGGAGAAGTAGTGATATTCGCGGAGCATGTTGAGCACGGGTTCAAGCCCCCAGGCTCTCTCTTCTTCCGCTCCTTGATGCAGCGGTTGGGTCTCCACTTCCATGATATTGGCCCTAATTCGATGTTGCAAGTGAGCAACTTCCACGTCCTCTGCGAAGATTATCTGGGTATCCCGCCTTCAATAGATTTCTGGCTTGCTCTTTTCAATTGCAATAGCCAAAGGGAAACCACAGATGGTCCCTTTCTCCAATGCGGCGCCATTTCCTTCCAACGCCGTAGGGGTAGTATTTTCCCAAAACTAACCCTTGCCAAGAAAATCAAGGATTGGCAAAGAACATTCTTCTATTGCAAAAACACTTCTCCTGAGGGTGAAATTCCCCTTCCTCTTTGGTCTCCTCTTCCCTTCGAGGCTACCGATGCTCTATCTTCTAAATCTGATCCTTCTTCGTTGCCCTTTATTGAATCCCATTTGGACAAGGTGAGGGCGCTGACACTCCATGATCTCACTGGATTAGATCTCATATCTTGCTGGACTAAGTGGCGAATTCAACCTGTGAGTCGCCGCTCGCGACTTATAATGGATTTCACTTGTCACGCAAACGATGTCGACCGTACTTGCCCTGAAGATTGGGACAAGGGGGAATGGATAAATTTCATTCGCCGAGTGACGGATGAGGATATCAACTCATACGATAACGTCGGGCTTGCTCCCTTCTGGGCTGAACACAAGCCTTTTGTGGTAATGTTTACTTGTCACCTGTTTCCTCCAAAATTAATTATTTCTGACCCGAGTTCCTTTTCAGATCGACCCCTATTTCTGGGTTCTTCCTTCAGAGGACACTGACTTGAACCAAGAAACCGCGGCTGAGTCATCAAAGCAAGCCGCGGCCTTTGGCGAAGATACAGTTATGCACGATATTGTCTCTGAGCCTGAGGGTAGCGCTTCTGAAGAGGAGCAACAAATGGCCGACGCTCTTCTATCCTCGACTCCAAATACACCTTTCTTGGAACTTCCTGAGGTGCCTCGCAGGTTTATCTTCTCCCTCCTCTGGTTGCCTGATGAAAAGTATCCGTGTCGCCTCTGGGTATGGTTTGCCTTCTTTTCAATGTTATGGCTCTGCTAGGTCAGCTTATTGACCCATCAATATTTTGCAGGGCCATGGTTGAAGAGGATACCAAGTCAAATTCTCATGCGGCTTCTTCTCAGCCAGCTATGAGCGAGGGTGATGCTACTGATAAAAACGTGGGAAACAGCAATGGTGCGACTCATCCAAGACCATCCCTGGAGGAAGGTATTGCTGATGTGGCTCCTGCCACGACTCCAGTCGCAGCTCCATCCGCAACTCCTGCTGTTGGTAGGGTATCCACTGAAGATAGAATTCCAGCTCCAGGAAATAGTTCCAAGTCAATTGCGGATTCATTATTGCTGCTGGAGATAAGCATGCTGCTCTGCTACGCGGCCTAGTTGAGCAATTTTCCTCAAGTCGCCAGGTACATATACCGTAGCCCCCAAGGATCAAAGCCTTGTGCCATTGCACGGGGTGTTGATTATTTTCTTGGCTCCAAATCTCGAGCCCCCAAGTTCCTGGCTAGTTTACCCAATCAGTTTTGCTCTGTTTATTTTCAGCTTGAACTGTCCTTGCTTGATGCTTCTGGATCAATAAAGGGTAAAGGGCTTCCATAGATTGTCCTGAAGTGATGCAGTCCCCTGGAGCAGCATAATGAAGTCATTAGGGACCAGGCTCAGGAAATAAAATCTCTCAAAGGTCAACTCGACTCCTGTGAAGAGCAATTTAAAAAACTTGAAGCAGATATGCGGCAGCGACTCATGGAGAAAGATGAAGTCATTAAATCTTTGCGAGAAGGGCTGACTCTTAAATCTGAATTGATTGATCGTCTGAAGGGAGACCACGCAAAGGATCTCGCCGCGCGAGATGAAAAATATAACTCGCTGTTTAAAGCCTTTGAGGGTTTTGGCTCCATCGTTAAATCAGCCATCCTGCAGCTTGCTGGTTCGTCTTTTATTCCTTTAATCATATATATATTGGGTAGCCACGTGAGTCGCTGACTTGTTTCTTTGTCTTTTCTTTCTTGACATAGGGCCTGAGGCCCCAGTGTCCCGCTCCAACTTGAAGGATCAACTGGTATATCTGTCAGACTTCAGTCAGCGCTTCTTAAAGGTTACCAAGGAAGTCATGACGATAATCTCTCCTGCAACTGATGGCCCGATATCTTGCGAGTATTGGATAAATAAACTGCTCAAGGCTCCGCATTACGTCTCTGATTGGAAGCGATCCTCTGCTCGCGCCGGAGCCGCGCATGTCTTGACATTGCTCCGAGCATATTATCCAGAAATAGATGTTGGCAAATTGCTCGCCACGGACGGGCGATGAGCGCGGATGATACTGAACTGCCAATAAGTGAATACTTCGACATCTGGAAAGGGATGCGCGGGTATGCCACAAAATTTGTTGATAACTTAGACTTGGGCACTTATCTCAAAAATTCAATCTTGATGGGAGCAAGGTGCCAAAGGAAAAGTCCACTGGAGCTGAGTCATCTCGGGCTGCTACTCCAACAACAGTATCTGGTGGCCTTCTGCCTCGTCTGGCAGTGCCCTGATTATTAGGGCACCTGCGACTGCAACCGCGAGACAAGCCGCGCCAATTCCCACTCCTGTAGCTCGGAAGAAGAAAAATAAATAATGTGGGACATGCCCGTTAGTCTGTAAGACATTCATGTATTATAAACAGTATTTTGGTGACCATAAGCAGGTTCTTTTCATGATAATTCCATTAAGTAGACGCTCGCGTGGCTCAGTATTTCCTAGAAACATGTGTGTTCAGGGTCGAGAGCGGCCATGATAGGCAATCAAGCTCGATTGACGCCACACCCCAGTACTTTGGCCGCATAATGCAAGACGCTTCTAGCTTAAGGATTGCCACTCGTTTGGCAAAATTTGAGGTGCGATTGGTACTCGCGATGCTCGTAAGGAGCCCTCAAGGGTCAGTGATATATGAAATTCAAAAGACTCAGTGACTCAATGATAGTTGAGGCGAAACGACAAGCCCTTGAATGTCAAGGGTGCCGGCTTTATTTCATAATCACTCGATTTTTACAGGGTGTTACAGGATGATGCAGGCCCTTTAATGCGGGTTTTCTATTCCCCGCAGGCCATGCATACTTGATACTCATCGCACTTAGTTGCGAATTAATACTCCTAACGGAGTGGGTTGAACACCTGATTGGTTCAATTTTGAGCCGCTAAAAGCGACTCGGGTCGAGCATGAAGCTCCGATGGTTGTTTCATGTTGAAACAGAGGGCAAGTTTGTTAGGCGATAAGTCGCGCTAAGCTGCGACTTATGTTAAGTTGAGTCTGCTTTGTAAGTACTCACGATAACTGAACCTCTTTGGCTGGGGTTGTTGATCGAGACTGGATCTATGCACATGCGCCATTTCTTGTCTTCTTTTTGTATCAAAGCGACCTCTGGGGCATTATCTTGCTGATGCGCGACTTCTCGGTGGGTATTTACCATTCGGTGGCTGCATCCTGTTGGCCGCTTCCACGGTACCTCCAACGCGACCGTTTTGAGCAGCGATTACCGATCTGCGACTGATATCCGTGTGAGGAGTTGGCGATGCAAGCCTCTTCTACGAGTACTGAGCCTGCATTCTCGTATTCTAACGCTCTCTGCCTGTCTCCATATATTGTAATAACACCGTTTGGTCTTGGTATCTTTAACTGTAGGTAGACGTAGCAGGGGCGGGCGGTAAATTTGACATAGGCTTCTCTTCCAAAGATCACATGATATGAGCTTTTGACTGCTACAACCTCAAAGTCTAGGAGCTCTGTGCGGAAGTTCTGCTCTGTCCCAAAGCTAACTTCAAGAGTTATCTTTCCGATTGGTCGCGTAACAGCTCCTGGGATTATTCCTTGAATTTCTTTCCTGGATGGTCGCACCGCGACTCGGGTATATTCATTCTTCGGAGCGTATCTTGATATAGGATGTTTACTCTTCCTCCTCCGTCCATTAGGACCTTACTTAACTTGTATCCCGCGACTTCAGGCGTGACCACAAGAGCTGGCTGTCCTGGATCTCTTACTTCTGGGGGGTGGTCGCTGCGACTCCAAATAACCGATTGCTCTATCCAGCGACGGTACCTTTCTGGCATTGAAATCTAGCCACGCCTCCGGCTTCCATCCGTTGTTTGTACTTCCACTGTATGAAACTGTCCTATGTTCCTTCTAGGTAAAATGTCAGGCCCTTGATGAGAGCTAAATTTGTTCTTGTGCTGCATTGATCCACTGCGAGCTGCATCTGGCATGTCGCCTTCTTTCCACCGCCTGTAATAATGACATTGCGCCTTTGTGTGACTCGCTGGCCTGCCATCTCTCCTACGATGTAAGTCACAGGGAACGTCAAAGATCCCCTTGCAGTTATTAGGGAATGATGCCTTATCACTTCCTTGCTCCTTCATCTGGTGTGCGCGATGTTCAGTTTGCACGACTTGCAATTTCTCTGTTGGGTTTTGTGATAAGCCGCATGTCCCCTCATCTGTCTTTGCGTACTTGTTAGCTGTTGTCAAAAGCTGGACGAAACTATCAATCTTGTGCTCAGCGCGACTTAATTTGTGCACCAGCAGCTCAAATCTACAGTTCTTCCTCATAGCTTGTATTGCAGCCTGTACTGTTAAGTTCTTGGCGGAGCCAAGGATCTCTGCGATTCTCTTGATCTAGTCACCGCTTGATTCGTCCTCCTTTTGAACGCATTGTCTAAGGTTTTTCATGTCTTCCGTTTGGAATCTGTTGATGAACTTGTCCTTCAGGTCTTCCCATGTGCTTATTGATTTTGATGGCAGGCTTAACAGCATATCCCTAGCTTCTCCCTGTATTGCCAAGTGGAAATATTTCGCGCGCACTTCCTGAGTTACATCAGTCCCTGTCATGCTTGCCTCATAATCTTCTATCCATAAGGCAGGGTCTTGGTCGCTGCGATAGGTGGTTACTCGCTGCGACTCACCGAAGTTCGGGAGGAAACGAGTGAGCCGTATTTCCTCTCCAAAACATGCTGGTCCTTTTAATAATGAATAGGAGTTTACTGGCGCTGAATCTTCATCTGAGTCAGTTTCAATCAGGGCCGGATGAGTCGCCCCGGACGTCTGTGACTCGCTTTCTATCTTCTTTTCTTTTCCCAATGATACTTGCAAACATGCTAGCTGGTTGACCACTTCTTCGACGCTGCACTTTTCTCCTCCCCATGATACCTCGTCTTGCGGCTCATTGGGCGTGACTCCATACATATTTGCTTGTTGTAAGGCAGCGGTTTGCAGTAGGTCGATCGCATAGCGAACTTCCTTATCGGCTCGTATGTCTCCAACCGGTGCTATCTTCGACAATATTCCTATCGCGGCATGCACGTTGCTCTCCGGGTCGTCGTGGAACTGTGATTTCATCTCTCCTCTGTCCATCTTGATCTGATGCTTTTGCTGCCAACGACGGAGTCGCCAATCTTCTTCTTGGAGTTTCTTGCGCTCAGATGTCGTCTTGGTTCGGACCGCCTGATGCTTTGGCTGCCGGCGACAGAGTCGTCGACCTTCTTCTTGGAGTTTTTCGCGCTCAGCCGCGAGTCTTTGCGCCTCTTCACAGAGTTCCGTCCTGATAGCTTCAATTTCCTCAATCTTGGGGTCTCCTTCCTGATTTGGTAGAGATCCCCAAACAGGCCTTGTTGGAACGGGGATGGGTAGTTTTGCTGTAGCTTGCTGCAGTTCCTCCAACACGCGGACCCTGACCGGCCGCAGCTTCTCCCCGACTCGATTCCTTGAGTCGCATCTATAGGCATGCGACTGACGGGTCCGATGAAAACTTTCACTGATCCGATGGGCACAATGTATCCAAACTCGATGTGATCCGCCTCGGGTCCCCACTCTGAGTCATCGATGAAGGGGACTCCATTGATGTCTTCAACCTGGCCGATGGCGATGTCCTTGAAGCCTGATTTCGATCCTGCACGGAACGTGACGCTCTTGACCGCAGGACCCACGGTGGGCGCCAACTGTCGTGGGTTTGTCACGTCAGGTGTCATAGATGACTTCGTAGGTGTGGGATTACGCGAGTCAAGCATCTCCGAGCTTGGGATCGCAGGAACAAAGATTAACACAGATTTACCCAGGTTCGCCCCCCTCAATGTGAGGTAAAAGACCTACTTCCTGCCTACCCTAAATTGGTATTGATATGATAATCGAGGTGTTACAATGGAGGCGATCCGATCTGGTACTCGCCGTATGAGCTAGGGTTTTAGGGCTTGACCCTCTCTAAGTCCTGCGAGTCCTCTTTATATACACAGAGGCTCGTCAGGTTACAAAGGAAACTTTATCCACAAGGAATATACTATCCAGGACCTACTCGGAGTCTAACTTGCCTCCATGCCTTCTAGACTCTTCTCCTTGTGGCGGTACGATGTTGGGCTTGATCCTCTGTGGGCTTTTGTCCGTACGAGTAAAGTAAGTCGCACTGGGCCACGGGTTAATCCAGAAAGTATTCACCCGACAGGGCTTTTATGCCACCAGTTATTTCTTGGTTATACTTGCTTATCCAGTTTGATGCGACTCACATTTTATGGCCTGATTGCACACCTGTCAAATTCAATCAACTATGATGCCTATACTGGGACTTAGTTTGACCCTATTTTGCAGAGAGGAGGCAACAGAGAAATTCATGTGAAAGCCGACTGATAGATGCTAAAGATAAACCAAAAGGGTCATCTAAACCATGAAAGTATAGTTATTACATAAGAGAGAGTGTATCAAAAGTGCACAGACGCACTATCAAATTTAAAGTATTGATGAGCATATTACAATGCCCATGGGCCGAATGATTGTTTTCTATGCAGGATAAGACAAAAGTTTATAACATGGCTCAAGAAGTCGGGTTATCAGTTTCCATCTCCTTTGAAGGAGGATCTTCAGCACTGGCCGGGTTATCATCACGTTTCCTAGACTGGGACTGATGTTCAGCATGAATTGGCTCTCCTGGAATTTTTTATGTATCATCAGTCGGCTTATCTATAGCAACTTATGTTGGAGTTGGAGCATGACTTGGAGCAGGGATTATTGGAGTGGAGGAGCTTGGAATGACAGCCTTTTTCTGTGCTGGATAATCTGGGAGAGTATTTCATCATGATGAGCAATATAATTCTGGGTTAAGGAGGAGTGAAAGATGATAAGATGTCAGGCAACAATTTCAAGTATATGAGAAAAGCAATTCAGAAACATGGGGACTGCCGTGTTTTCAAAGTTATATTTTGAGGATTGGGGCAATTTTTTTAAGTACCAGATGATTGTTGATAGATCACCCGGTACCTGGGGTGTATGGTAATTCAAAAGTGTACAATGTTGATGTCAGTTCAAAATCAAGTCCCAGGTTATCATGAACTAATAACCCAGTATTTGGGGGTTACAGTATATGAAGAGGAAAGATTGAAAGAAGTAAGTCCAGTTGATGACAAGTAAAAGAAGATATAAGAGTGCATTTGTACAAGCTCCGGATGACTGAAGAAGCAGATCACCCGGTACTTGGGGACTGGTATGTTTTGAAAAGTTGCAGGTTATAATTAAAGCAATTTCTCAAAGTTCCAGGTGATTGTAAACCGATCACCTGGAACTTGGGGGTTATGAGGATTTAAAAGTTTAAAGTTACATAAAGCTACAGAGATTGCGGTATTGGTAACAGTTAATAGCAAGTCCCAGGTTATCGTGGACTAATAACCCGGAACTTGGGGACTGGAGTATTTTGAAGTTTTCGAAGTTGAACAAAGATACATATTTACAAGTACCGAGTGACTGAGGACAGTTTACTCGATACTTGGGGACTAGGTTTGGTATGTAATATATGGAGAAAAGAGAGCAGGCCTTCAAAATTCATATTGCCATAATGTGGCGTCAAGGAAGCTTTGTCCTTATCAGTCGGATTCGAGGAGCAGAAGGCATTTCCACTTACATCTTATCAGTCGGATTTGGGGGAGCAGAAGGCATTTCCACTTCCATATTATAAGTCGGATTTGGCAGCAGGCACAGTATTCTACTCAGGGATGGTTTCTATGTTGTTCTACTCAGCAATGGGAGGGCTTGCCTCGTTAAGTCTTGCTTTTGCCCTGAAAATGGTGATAAAGAAAGAAGTAAGACAAGTGAAGGAAACAAGTTGAAGGCATAAAATGCATAAAGATTTTGATTAAAGACAAAAACATTACCCGGTATTGACTACAAAGTCACGAGAAAGTTCGCCGCTGGAGCCTGAAGAAGCTATTAAAGAATATGACCTAGAGATTCTGATTTGATCAGCTAAAAGGATAACTATCAGATTGATGTTTCTGGAGTTCAATATTGGAAAAATGAGAAGTGCCAGAACAGCATGGAGAGATCTTGAGGATTATAGAGTTGGAGATAAATGAAAAGCCGGGTTATGAAATGAACCGCCAAAAGGAGCTGGTCTGATAACATAACCCGGACCACATCTTATTTAATGGTTATTATGTTTTCAGGAGTTTAACTCGAATAAACCCATCATTAGCTGCCCTCAAGTAATCATATCAAGATCAAGATTATCAAGTGAAGCGATCGATGAGCTTATTCAAGTCAAACTTGGGGACTACTGTTGGGGGGATAATAACCCGGTATACCTATGACAAGGAAAAATTGATGACTCAGCCAGAACATCACCCGGCTAGAGGATCACTCGGCAACAAGAAGATCAGTCGGCCAGAGGATTAGTCAGCCAGAGGATGACTCAGCTTCAGGATAACCCAGCTTTGGAAGATGTCATAGAAGGAAGATTCTGGATAACCCGGAATCCTTGTACAAGTTGGACTCAAGACTTGGAGATCACGAAGGACTAAGATTAGGACTCCGTATTACCCAGTTTTTACCTTGTACGACCAGGAGACCCAGCCATCTATATAAGCAGGCTCCTAGGTCACATATTAGTAGGCCGAATAAGATAGATAAAAAGTAGAGAGAGCTCAAAAGAGAGCTCCCATGTCGGAGTCATTATAACCCGGCAATCATCGCCATTGTCGCACCATGTAACATATTATCATATAGTGATTTATAGCTGGATGTAGGGATCCTCCACCGAGGGGACCTGAACCTGGGTAAAAAACATCTTCTCCCTCGTAGAGCTAGACAAATCTCCTGAACACCAGAGTCGCCTTGCCCCAATCTCAAGTTACCTCGTGTAACATCTGCCGTGATTAACCCCATGACACTCCCCCTAGATGCGCACATATAAATCAATTGCTTTGGAATGCAAATGCACACATATAGAGAGACAATTTCCAACCATACATAGCAACATGATATAGAAACAACACATTTCACAAACAAGACATATCACAATATAGGTTGAGTCTAGAGATAAAAACCATACCTTGTGCATATAAATGTAGATAACCATCCATATAAACCATAGCACAATAATGTAGGCTCAACCATACATAATAAGAAATCCATATATCTTACACTCACAAAGATAAACATCCATAGTTCACAACACAAGATGCAAATAAGTTCCAAATAACATAAAGAGACACAAGCGCAATAAAAATAATAAAAGCACATGCTTGTGTCCAACCCATGCAAATCCCACGGAGAGAACCTAATAGAACTACTTCTCCCCCTTTGGCATCGAGACGCCAAAAAGGGAAAAGAGCATAACTAACGTAACCCATGGAGATCAATCGGAGGCTTCTTCTTCCTCATCATCATCCCCTTCTTCATTGTAGTCTTCATCGGATATGTTCATGGGAGCCTTGCCGGTGTTGCGAGACGAAGAGGGCAAGGATGTCACATCCTCATAATCAGCCCAAGGAAAGACGTCTTTGTTCCATTTGTCATATGGGATAGTCTCGGCGGACGAGGAGGAGATAATAGGATTGCCATCTTCATCTTCTTCTGGAGGAGGAGTGATGCTACCATTGTTAAGCTTGCGCAACTCCTTGATCATGATGTTTTGGTTGCTTATGATGTGCTTCTCTCTCACATATGACCCGTGGTTCTCCTCGTGAAGTGCAAAGTCCATGCAAAGCAACTTTCTCTTCCACCAAGAGAGCTTACTCACTTCCGTGTTCACGTCGGCCCTTCCTTGAAGATATGAGGGAGGGTCGGCATTCTTGCTTCTCCTTCTAGGCATTGGGGCCTCGGTCGCTGCTTCCTCATCACTAGATTGTGGAGGAGGAGGTGCATGAGAGGAAGACGGTTGCTTTGAGTGCTTGCTAAGTTGGTGGAGAGTGCCTTGAGGATGCTTGGTGAGGCGAGATGTATCGACGGAAGGCGCCTTGTTAAGGATGAGCTTCATCACATAGGGTGCATATAATGGATTCTTATGCTCAAAGATGGCCCAATGCAGCTCACAGTTAATGAAATCCATGACATCAATCTCTTTACCTTCACAATTCGGACCGGCCTGCTGAACCTTGTAAGCATGGTAGAGGAGATTGACAAGCCCTCCTCGAATAGCATCCACATTTCCGGCTTGAGGAGCAAGGCTAAACCGAACCATGCGAAGGAAAATGTTGTAAGTGGGGAGGAGATCTTGATTAGAGCCAACAGATGATGCCACAGAATATAAAGGGCGCAAGCGACGCTTGTTGTAGGCAGCCCCTTCCACATGCATCCTCTTCCCAACTGGAGTAGTAGCCCCCTTGAACTCATAGCCCAAAAAACTTCCAAATTCAACAAAGTTGGAGGTGCACTTGTGAGGACCGGTCATCCAAGTCATGGTGACATCTTCATCATTATCAAAAACAATAGTGGCAAAAAACTGATGAACAAGCTTGATATCATAGTCTTCATGAACGTGGGAGATGAGCCTCTCAAGTCCAAGATTCCTAGCAATCCACACGGTCTCTTGAAAGTATGACTTCTTGTTCAAGTTCTCAAGGTTCAACACCTTTTGCTCACAAACCATATGCTTCTCAATGCGGGCATAGATCTCATGCATAATCAGCTGCTGCTCTCTCCTTGGAAAGTTAGGGTCATTGGTGTTGGATGGCAGGTCAAAGAATGGCTGTGACCTCATCCGAGGGAACTCAAGCTTCCCCATACCCAAAACTGTGGTCAAGGAGTCAAAATGATCTCTCTCGGCCTCTTCTTCATCATCAAACCCACCTAGGGCAGCATGTCTTGTGGCTTCTTCATCAATGGCACTCTGCTGACGCAGGCGACCAACGCTACTATCAAACAACAGCTTGTCCCTTGTTTGAGTACGATATCTCCTTGATGCCTTGTGAGGATGTTTGATGGAAGACTTTGTCCTCTGAACACCTGTGAGAAACAGAGTAGGAGAAAAGCATGGGGATAAGCTTGCATGTCCAGGAACAAAAGAAGAAGTAACCAAAAAATTCTGGACACAAAATTCCTGATCTACACCGGAGTTTCCGGCCTCAAGGGGGGCGGATCCGGCCCAGACCGGAGTCTTTGGCCCTGAGAGGGGAAACCTCGATTTAATTCGAAGAACTTTGTGCTGAGAATTCTAGGGTTACTTCTAGGATACACCTTGCCATCTAAAAGGTTCTACACCAAGAAAAACTAGGGGAACTACTCTCCAAACTTAGATCTAGGATGAAAACCTAGGGAGAGAGAGTAAGGTATCCTTTTTGTTCATGGTCTAGCCCAAACGAAGGAGAGGAAGGTCCCCTGCGTTGGTGAGGTGGAGGAGGCCGGAGGCACGGCGGATTTCGGCGGCGGGGAGCAGCCGGAGCGGCACTTCGAGGCGGCGGCTGCTGGGAGGAGGTTGGGGTCGGTGGTGAGAGAGGAGTTGTGAGTCAACTCCTCACCCCGATCCCACTTTAGATCCCAGCGAAACTGCCAAGACCGGAGTCCCGGCCTAAGCCAGAGATTCCGGGGTTTAGGGGGAGACTTCAGTCAGACCGGATAATCCGGCCCTAAGGACCGGATTCTCCGGCCCCACCGACTCAAAAATGCCAGATTTTTGCTGTTGGACATGCAAGATGCAAGAGGAGCAAGTTTTAGATAAGATAGGCCTGGGATAAGACACAAAGTCACTGGAGATGGTACTTCACACTCAAACTTGGTAAGAGGCACAAAAATCAAATAAGAATCATCATTTGAGTGTGTTTTCCATAAAGACCAACGGATAGGCAAAAAGGCCATAAAGCTCCAAAAAGATCAAATCTTCACAAAGAAGATGTCGGTGGCCTAGGCCACCATGTATGAGTGTATGTGGTGTGACACCGCGAAGATATATCTTGGGTTCACCGCCACTACTCGTCATTTAAGCTCACAATTCATAAAATGAACAATATAGAGACAAAATGAGTTCTTACTATCGGCATAATGGGGGGAGGGATAGTCCAATGGATTAGGACCGCACTCCCCCTATGTCCATGCCTACACCTAAACCAAACATATAGCTAAGATATAGGTGTGTATGCAAGATAGTCAAGCGACGCTCCCCGAATCTACGATATTTAGCTCATGCCTCAAATAAGTGAACCTTGCTTCATCAAGTGGCTTCGTGAACATATCGGCAAGTTGGATCTTCGTGGGAATATAGCCAAGCTCAATGTCACCCCGGTTGATGTGATCACGATGAAATGATAGCGAATCTCAATATGCTTCGTTCTTGAGTGCTCCACCGGGTTGTGGCCAATCTTGATAGCACTTTCATTGTCACATAAAAGAGGCACTTTGTCACAATGGACACCGTATTCCTTTAAAGTTTGCCTCATCCATAACAATTGAGTGCAACAACTAGCGGCCGCCACATACTCGGCTTCGGTGGTGGAGAGAGATATGCAATTTTGCTTCTTAGAAGACCAACTCACCAAGGACCTACCAAGGAATTGGCAAGCCCCGGAAGTTGATTTCCTATCATCCTTGCAACCGGCCCAATCCGAATCCGTGTAACCGGCAAGAGAGAATGTTGAGCCTTTAGGATACCACAAACCAAACCTTGGGGTATGAACCAAATATCGAAAGATTCGAAGAACCGCCGTTTGGTGGCTTTCTTTGGGAGCCGCTTGGTACCTTGCACACACTCCTACACTCAACACAATATCGGGTCTAGATGCACAAAGATAAAGCAAAGAACCAATCATAGAGCGATAGAGTTTTTGATCACATCTTTACCCTTTGGATTAAGTTCAAGATGACACTTGGTGTCCATAGGAAACTTCTTCTCTTTAGCATTTTGCATCTTGAACCTCTTGAGCATGTCTTGGATATATTTGGCTTGAGAGATGAAGGTCCCTCCACTCAATTGCTTGATCTCAAAACCAAGGAAGTACTTCAACTCTCCCATCATGGACATCTCGAACCTATCGGTCATAAGCTTTGAAAATTCATCATTAAAAGCTTTGTTAGATGAGCCAAAATGATATCATCAACATAAAGTTGGCATATGAAAAGCTCCCCTTTAACCCTCTTGGTAAAAAGAGTGGGATCGATTTGCCCCACTTCAAAGCCACGGTCTACAATAGCTCTCTTAGGTGCTCATACCAAGCACGAGGTGCTTGTTTGAGACCATAGAGCGCCTTATCAAGTTTGTAGACATGGTTAGGGAAGTGTGGATCCTCAAATCCCGGAGGTTGCTTAACATATACCAACTCCTTTAAAGGACCATTAAGAAAGCACTTTTCACATCCATTTGTTGCAATTTGAAATTATGATGTGATGCATATGCAAGAAGGATACGGATGGACTCAAGGCGAGCCACGGGAGCATAGGTCTCTCCAAAATCAATGCCTTCAACTTGAGAGTACCCTTGAGCTACCAATCTTGCCTTGTTCCTCACAACCATTCCATGCTCATCTTGCTTGTTCTTGAATATCCACTTGGTGCCTATAACATTGAGGCAATCTTTTGGCTTCTCCACTAGATTCCACACTTTGTTGCGCTTGAAGTTGTTGAGCTCTTCATGCATGGCTTCCAACCAATCCGGATCTTCAAGAGCTTCAAAGACTTTCTTTGGTTCCACCATAGAGATGGGCTTGATGTTCACTAAATTTGCCAATTGTTTCTTGTGGTGACCTTGTTCTTGCATCACAATGATATCTAGATGAAGACTCTTTCTTTCCAATCCTTTTGACTCTTGCTACGACGGGTTTCGATATCCTCATTGTTGCGAGGAATTATCGCTTGATCATCTTGATCATTTGAGTCCCCGTCTTGACCGGATGGTGACCTTGATCATCTTGATGCACATCTTCAATAATAGAAGGAGATGGTTGATCTTGGTCTTGACCTTGGCTAGTGTTGACAATAGGAGAACTTGGTTCTTGAATAGCCTCTTGGTCAACTTGAGGAGGGTCTTGAACTTGTTCTTGGGTAGGTGCATCATTTGCTTCCATAGAAGGTGCAACTTCAACTTGTGATGATGGAGTCTCCACTTGAGTGGAGCTAGGACTTGCTTGAGGAGGCTCATGATGGATTTCAATGGGGCGATAGAAACCAACCCCCATTCTTCTTATTGCATCTTGAGGTTCCTCATTATCTACATCACAAACATGAAATTGCGCCACTTGGGAGCCGTCATTCTCATCGAACCTCACACTACAAGATTCCACAACTCTCCCTAAGGATTTGTCGTAGACTCTATAAGTGTGAGAGTTCGCACCGTACCCAACAAAAACACCCTCTAAAGCTTTAACTTCAAATTTAGATAAATGAACACCTTTGATTTTGTAGAAACACTTACAACCAAACACACGGTAGTAGGAGACATTGGGCTTGTTGCCGGTAAGCATTTCATATGGAGTTTCCTTCTTTCCTTTGCGAAAGAATAACCGGTTGGAGGAGTGACACGCCGTGGAGATAGCTTCGGCCCACAAGAAGAGTGGAGACTTAAACTCCGCCAACATGGACCTAGCCATATCCATAAGAGTCCGGTTCTTTCTCTCGGCTACACCATTTTGTTGAGGGGTATACGCAGCGGAATATTGATGACGAATTCCCTCTTCACTAAGAAACTCATTCAAGGTGTAGTTCTTGAACTCGGAGCCATTGTCACTTCTAATGCCAATATGGGACATTGTGTTGACGTTGAACTTCATTGGAGAAGTCGATGATGGTTTGTTGAGTTCATCCTTCGTCTTGAAGAAGAAAACCCAAGTAAATCTTGAATAGTCATCAACAATCACCAAACAATACTTCTTCCCACCAAGACTCGGTTGAGGCACGGCACCAAAGAGATCAACATGAAGAAGTTCCAATATCCTCTTTGATGAGATGATGGTGTTGCTTGGGTGGGGAGAATCATGCATCTTTCCTTCAACACAAGCCCTACAAAGACGATCTCTAGAAAAAGAAACATCTCTTTTAGTCCAAGAATGTGGCCACCCTTGTGAAGACTTTGCAAAGTTCTCATGTTGACATGGGACAAGCGGCGATGCCACAACCACCCCACGTCGGCCTTTCCGAATAGGCATATTGCTTGAGTGTTGGTTGACCCCGAAAAGTCTACCACAAACAACTCATTTTCAACATACCCAACGAACATGACCTTTAGAGTCTTGCTCCTCAAGAGTACCACCATATCAATAGTAAAATGGACATCAAAGTTCATCTTATTAAGAGCACGAACGGACATAAGATTGTAACCTAGAGACTCAACAAGCATGACATTTACAAGGGTGATATCCCTTGCAACTACCACCTTGCCGAGACTCTTTACCTCGCTTTTGACTTGTCACCATAAGAGACGGTTGAGTGATTTAGATTTGGTCTCAACTCCGTCATAATCTCCTTGCTTCCGGTCATATGACTAGTGCATCCACTATCAACCACCCATTTAGATCCACCGGAAGCATAGTCCTACAAGAGATCATTGCTTGGATTTAGGTACCCATTTCTCAATGGGTCCCTTTTGGTTAGCAACAAGGGTCTTAGGAACCCAAATAGAGTAATCAATGTAACCATCATATGGACCAACATATTGCATAAACATCCCCATAATAATCAACATAAAGAATATAGTTGGGATTGTTATGCCCCGCAAAGTCACTACGAGTGGTCTTGCCCCTTGTGGCACTACCACCCGCAATGGAAGTTTGGCTTGTGCGGGCTTGGTCTTGATCTTCTTGTTGTTGCTCACTTTCTTCTTTGCCTTGGCTACATAACCAAGACCCTCCTTCCCTTTGTGTGGTTTTTGCTCAAACAAATAAGCAATACCCTTATCTTTACCTTTGGGAATAGAGGTCTTGGCACTAGTGGCCTTGGCAAGATCCACCTTCAACCTAGCATTTTCTTCAATAACATTTTCATGAACACGAGGAAGAATAGATATGCTAGTTGAACTAGATTTAGAAAGTTGAGTTTGAAGTTGCTCATGAGACTTGACTAAAAGGGAGTGAGTCGTTTCCAAGGCCTTGTGAGCCTTGTCAAGCTTCTCCATATCCTCAAGAAGTCTAGCATTAGCAACCCCAAGTTCAACTTTCTCCTTTTTAAGCACTTTATATTTAGCAAAGACATGATCTCTATCCTTAATGATTTTATTAATGATATCATCATTTTTAGCATCAAGAGAATCAAGTCTTTCCTCAAGAGAACATCTTTCTTCACTCTCTTCATCAAGAGAGGCATTCAAGGATGCTATGGAAGCATTCAAAGAAGCAATGGTGAGAGAATCCTCTCTCTCAATCTTACTCTTTTCTTGAAGAAGTTCTTCGGCCGCACATAGTTGTCTCATGAGAGACTCAACATGTTCCTTAGCTTCACCTTGCAAGTTAGTCATGAAGTATCGAAAGCAACAAGTTCCTTCTTAATCACAAGACTAGATTGATCATTCATTTCATGCATAGTCTTGGGAGAAGAAGATGATACCTCTGTACCATGAGGCAACGAGCGTTGTTGGTGGAGAAGTTCTCATTGGGGGATTCAAAGAGAGAAGATGATGAAGTTGATACAATAGCCAATGCGGCTACCTCTTTAGTAGGTGCATCTTCATCTTCGGAATCACTTGAGGCATATTCTTCTTGTGCCACCAACACTATTCTTGGTGCCTTCTTGAAGAAAGGCTTTCTTGGTCTTGCGGGCTTCTTTTGAATCAACCTTAGTGGTCCTTTGGGACAAGCTTCCCACCATTTTGCTCTCGGTTCTCATAAGGACACTCTCTTATGTAGTGGTTCTTGTCATGACAATTGTAGCAAGTCTTTGTCCTTGAGGCAAGCTCTTTCTTCCCACTTGAGTTGTTCTCTCGATCAACTCAAGCTTTAGCACTTGCCGGGTCATTCCAAAACACTCTAGTGGCGAGAGCTAGGTGACCATTGAGAGCTTTTTCAAGCTCATTTGGAGCAATGTTGCTTGGGCAAGCTTCAACCTCATCATTTTCATCTAGACATACCACCTTGGCCTTCAAAGCAAGTGAGGGGACTTGTTTCATTCCCATGGCCCTAGCACGGTTATCTTCGGCATTCTTGGTGGCAACCTTGGAGGCTTGCACTTCTTGCATAACTTCATTGGATGTCATTTGATTGTAGTTGTGTCTTCCTTGAATAGACTTCAACTCAATGGGCTCGAAAGGCAAGAGAGCATTCACATACTTCCTCTTGACACAAGCATCATCCACATAGGTTGCCCCCACATCATAGAAGGCCTTCGCAAGAGTTTTGAGTCTTCCATACATGTCTTCATGATTCTCATTGTCAAACATGTAGAAGCCTTTGTCGAAGAATGACTCCCACGAAACAGGGGCAGTCACACTCGCGAAGAGAGTTCGTGTAAGGGGCTAAACACGACGTCAATCAACCCTCATCCGGCGCGGCGACGCTGCTCGTCGTGCCTGAGGAGGGACATCATAGCAGAGAGAGACACGGCGCGTACCCAGGTTCACGGCCCTCTTGTGGAGGTAAGACCGCTACGTCCTGCCTGTCTGTATTACTGCTTGTAGAGGTTACAGTACAGCGTGCTTGCCGAGGGCACAGTTATGGCAATGGCGCGTGCAAGGGGAGGGAAGCCACTGTCTTCTTCTCCCTTGCACGCAAGTAGCTAGACTAGGAGTAATGTGTGCGATCCCCTGGCTACGGTGGTGCACCAGCTCCTTTTATAGGCGCCCCGGGCCTCCTCCCTGTCCTCCTGCAGCGGAGGGGCTACCACATGGCGACAACGGTCGGGAGCACGGTGCACAGCTGCTTGGGCGTCCATGAGCGCGGTCCATGGGCACAAAAGCTGAGGCCGCAGCAGAGAGGCCGCCGTCCATCCAGGACGGCCAGCTGCTGCCGCAGAGGAGCGGGGGGAGTCCCCACGGTGACGTCGCGTTTGGCGCGTAGCGCCGGCCTGCTCCCTTATCACCAAAGAGGAAAGTATGGTGGTCTGTGCCGTCGCCCCCGCTTTGTTGACTCCTTTATCACCAAAGTGGGACTGTAGCTCCGTCGTCACCCTGCGCAGAGGCGCGGTCACTCTGCGGCCGCTGCGGAAGCCATGTGCGCTCCGCAGAGCTTGCTTTACGGTGAAGGAACCCTCGTGTTGGCGGGAACGCCCTGTGGAGGATTCTGCGTTGACTTCCCTTCAGGGAAAGCTTCCTTGGAGAGGGGGCAGCGGAGTAGAGGCTCCACAGGCCTTAGCTGCCTCCTCAGGCTTCCGCGAGGCGATTTTGCCCCGCGGGCTCCCCAGGCTTGCAGGCCTGGTCCTTAGCGAAATTCATTCGCCGAGTGTTGAGGGTTATAGAGGCCTGGCCCAGTACACCCTGGTTCTTACTGGGCTGACAGTAGCCCCCGGGCCCATGACGGGCACGACGCGGTCCAGGGGGCGCAGGCGAAACGGCATGGGCCCAAAGTGTCCGGCCGGCCCGAGACACGTGGCGAGCGGTTGCTGCGTCTCGGCTTCTCCGGAGGAGGTGGGCGTCGTGGCGGGACCCACCATGCCTCGAAACCGTCCTGAGGTGATATAAAGCCTGCCGCGGCTGTGCGGGCAGCAGTTACGCTGCATTTACGCCCTTTCCTTCTTGCATACACCCCCGGCACTCCACTGCTCCGGCGATTTCCGTTCTTCTCCGAGCTTTTCCGCCGCCCTTCCTTCGCGAGCCATGGGCCCCAAGAAAGGCAAGGCGGCGATGGTGGAGGCCTGCTGGAGCGCAGCAGGGGGAGGAGCTTGCGCCGGCTCTCATCGGCACACGCGTCTCCACAGCGGAAGCGCTGGATAGGCTGAAGGTCCTCGTCGCCGGGAGGAATAATGAGCATGGCGCCAGCGGTGTCAAGGCGGCGTGCTTCGGCAAGCTGGCGGTGGGGTGGTATCCCGTTTTCGTCCACACGCTGTTCGCCGGCTTGGTGCCGCCATTCTCCCCCTTCCTTGCGGAGGTGCTGTCTTTCTATCAGATCCAGCTCCTGCACCTCCACCCGAACTCCATCCTGATTCTCGCCATCTTCGCCTACCTCTGCGAGGCATATCTGGGAGTGATGCCTTCCGTGGCCTTCTTCCGGAGCTTCTACGCGCTCCGCAACACGGCGCCCGGCGAGCGGTCTGGGTGCGTGTCCTTCCGCATCGCAGACGGGATGGGCGCCGTCTACATCCCCATGTCGTGGGATGGCGACAAGGCCGTCACGAGGGTGACGAAGAAGGTGGAGGACTTCCGCCAGAAGTGGGTTCTCGTCGACGCCAAGGAGCGGAACGTCTTCTTCGATGAGCCTGAGGCGCCGCCGCTGAAGAACTCAAATTGGTCCAGCGAGAAGTTCCAGCACCAGAAGATTGCTCACTTGGTCTCGCGCATGAAGCTCGTCCGCGAGGCCGGCCTCACGGGGCAGATGGTCGCTGAGGACTTCGTGAGGCGGCGCATCGCTCCCCTTCAGGCGCACACGAAGCCGGTGTGGATGTACTCCGGCCCGGCAGACCCAATGCGCTTGCACCTCAGCACCCACGCGCCAGACGACGTCGCCTCCATCTTAGGCACGCTCTTCATCGCCCCGGAGATCCCTGTTCCGGGCACTGAGCACCTGAGGCCCCTCCACCAGCTCACTCCAAAGAAGCGCCTGGCAGTTCTGGAGATGATGCCGACGTTCACGCCAGAGGGCTTAGAGGGAGAAGAGGTGAAGGGGGCTGCGGCGCCTGTGGTGGAGGAAGACTTGTTCGGCGAGTCCTCTGCTGCTTCAGACGCCGAAGCTGACGCCGCCACAGGAGGAGTCAACCCCTCGTCAGGGGAGGCGAGCTCTTCAAAGCAGGCGGCCCCTGAGGAGGAGATCCTGGAGGTATCATCCGATGTGGACGAGGATTTTGTAGTGGCCCCGTCACGACGGGCCACAGAAGAAGAAGACGAAGACGGAGAAGATAGCGGCCCGGAGGCCGCGGCAAAGCGGTGCGAGCCCCGCACTAAGGCCATCCACGACAGGGCCGCCAGAAGCCTGGAGGGCACTCCTCTTAAGAGGAAGGCTGAGGCGGCCCCTGAGGAGCCCAGCGCTGGAGCCTCATCAGGCCTGTGGCGCTCTGCCAACAAGGTGTGGGTGGACACCCGCGCCCAGCCATCTGGGTGAGTACTGTTTCTTCTTGACTTGTTCTTGCTTATCGAGAGTTCTTGCCTTTCCCGAGGATCTCACTGTCTTGATTATCAGGGATCTGGCTCATGCGAAGCGCCGCCGACTCCGCAAGGCTGCGGACGTGCGGCGCGGCGCTACGCCCGTTGTTGAGGGGCCTACGGCGCCCCTTGAAGAAGCAACTGCCTCGCCACCTCCTGCCGAGAGTCTGATTGAGGAGGTGGTGAAGGCTCCGTCGCCGCCGCGCCCTGATGCTCCACTGGAGCCCCCAGAGACGCCCGCCGTGGAGACGGCGGGGACCAGCACACAGGCGCCGGGAGGCGCCGACGCCGAGATGGAGGAGGGAACTCCTCCGCCGCCCCCTCCAAATTCCGAGCCTGAGGGGGAGGCCACTTCTTCTGAGGCCGCAGGGCGAGGCTGCGGTTGAGCCACTGGTGGCTAGGCCTCCCTCGCCAGCCCCCGAGGCCCACGAGGAGGTGGTCGTGGAGAACAACGACGCACAAGATGGGGGCCCGCTCCTGGGGCCCCGTGTTGACCCTGGTCCAAGCGCTGCGCTTTCAGCACCAGAGGCTGGCGCTGGGGTGGAGGACGCTGCGCCACGTGAGGGCTCTTGGGCCTTGGTCTTGAGCGACCGGAGCCGGAGCAGCGCGTGCCGCCAAGCTGCCCTCCGCTTGGTGAGGGGCACCCTAGACGGGCTAGAAGCCCAACTTGCCCTTGAAGAGGCGGAGCTTGGCAGGAGGTACGACGCCCTCGCTGCTGACTGGGCCCGCTTCTTCGAAGTCAGGCGGCGGAGGGGCTCTGACGACCAAGCCCTTCAGGCGCAGCGCGACGAGGCGACGCGGCAGGCCCAGGAGATCCGCGAGAACGCGGAGCGCGAGGCGCAAGGGGCCTTGGCGCCGGTCCAGGCGGAACGCAAGGCGGCTGCAGAGGATCGGGAGGCGGCTGTGGCGGAGCGCCAGGCTGCAGCCTCGACCGAGCGGCTATCGAGACCTCCCTCGCCGACCAGTGCAAGGAGCTGGCCAGCCGCGAGGAGAAGATAATTGCTGAAGCTGAGGTGGTGAGGAAGTCTCTGGAGCAGCATCGTCTGTCCCTGGAGGCTCGCGAGCAGGCCATGGCGACACGCGAAGCTGAGGTGCTCAAGCGTGAGGAGAAGCTGGAGCAGGCGGAAACAGACATGAACACAGAACGTGAGGCCCTGGAGTCCCGCGAGAGCAGCTTGGCTGAGGCCATGGGCAAGCACGACAAGGAGGTGGAGCGGCACCGGGAGCTTGTGGAGAAGACCAACCAGAAGCTTGCCGAGAGAAAAAGGAGGCGGAGGCCCTCGCCAAGCAAAAAGAGTACCGCACTGCTGTCACACAGGCCGTCTCCCGGGAGTACGCTGGGAAGTTCAAGAAGCAGGAGGACGGCTTCCAGAGAAAACGCAGGGAGCTCGGCAAGCGCATCCGCCAGCTGGAGGAGTGGAACGCCAACTTGAAATCCTCGCTGAGGCGCGCCAAGGACGCTCATCTCCGCACGGAACAGGCCCTCGAGCGCTCTGAGCAGGACCTCACAGCCCTGATGGCAGACATGCAGGAGTTGAATGCGCAGGTGGCCCCTGTTGTGGAGAGGTCGAGGAGGCGAGCAGAGCGCGGTGGCGGCACGGGTCTTGACGCAGCAGCGGGAGCGTATGTTCCGGTCTCTGGTGACGCGGGAACGCTCTTGCTGCGAAGCTGGGGGTGGATGCTCCTGCCGTCCCTGTCCACGGGAACGCCGACGTCGCCACGTATCTGGCCTACTTCGACCAGCTCTTCTCCGTCCTTGAGGGCCCTGTGGCGGAACTCGACAATGTTGTCGACGAGGAGTGCCGCAAGCTCCTGCTGGTGGCGGTCGAGCGCGTCTTCGTCAACCTCAAGCGCCTATATCCATGCTTCGCCTTCGAGTCCGTGACCGAGCCCATGGAGGATGCTCAGATCGAGACGCGCCTCTCCAACTCGCTGCGGGAAGAGATCAACGACTATGTCAACCGCTTCAAGAGGGTCGCTGAAGAGCCTGCCTCTGGCGAGGAGGAAGACGTCGAGGAGGAAGGCGCGGAGGAAGATGACGCTGAGGAGGATGAGGCCGCCAAGACTTCTGCTTAAGCTGCTCCTGCCACAAGACGCGCCTGAGGCGCAAGTTATCTTTGTTTAAAGACTTTGTTTTATTTGTGATGGTCTGTAAAACACTTTATTGTGCTGCAATGTGCGTGCCCCTCGACGGGCATTTTATCCCTATTCCATGCCTTTTTCGCTTTACGTCGTCAGGACCCGTCTCTTAGCGCTATGACTCCGCCACTACGGTATGCCAGAGCAATGACTCAGCAAGGCCGGGGGGTGTTTAAGGCTTAGAGAGGTAAGAGCTCTCGAGTCGCGATGCTCGAGGGCTCCCCTTTGACGCTCAAGCAGTCCATGAAATGCGAAGGAGAAAATACCCGCCCGAGGGACGGAAGTTGCTCGTGAGAGGAAAAACACAACGCCTGAGGTGTAAGCGCAGGACTTAGCTTAGCGAGGTTCTGGCCTCGTGGAGGGCGTTGATTTCCCTGAAGGTGTGCTTCCCTCTTTGGGTCTGGAGCGTGACTCCACGAGCCTTGGGGGGACTCTTGTTCCCTGTGTAGGTTAGAGGCGGAACCAAAGCAAAACATGGTAGAGAAACTCATGCGCGCTTATAGGTTTCCTCATGGGTGCCTCGCGAGGAGAGTAAGTACCAAAGGTCCTTAGGTGAGGTGGCAGGTTTGGGAGCAAGCCCCTGGGCCAGAGCTCTTTGGTGAGGTAACAGGCGTGAGAGCGTGCTCACGTGTTAGAGCTCGGATCCTTTTGGATTTTGCGGTGCTGCTGGGATGCTCCCGAGGCACAGTCACCGTACTCAGCCCCCGCTCGCGAGGTGCGCAAGGGGAAAGATATGAGCGCGAATGAAAACACAGAGTAATGAAAACTAAAACTCACCCCCAAAATATTACATAGCGGCGCCGCAGCGCAATGTTTCACTAGGAAACGAATTGGTTCGTTACACTTGGGCTTGCCAAGATAAAGTTTCCATGTCGAGGCATGGGGACCACATTCAGTGGCTGAGACTCTTCACGGCCTGCGGCGGCACGTTACAGGAAGAGCTCAGAGGGACTGGCCCTCAGAGAGAGAAGCTTTTGTGAAGCTTGGAGGTGAAGCTGTGCGCTTTCCTCTAGAGACAAAAAATGCCTGGTGTGATAGAGATCACGGGTAGAACTTGCGTAGATGCGCGATGTTCCAAGGGTTCTTGACCGGGATGCCGTCCTCCGTCTCGAGGCGCACCGCGCCAGGTCTGGCGACATGCGCGACCCTGTAGGGGCCTTCCCACATGGGCGAGAGCTTGTGGAGACCTTCCCTGGAGAGGATCCTCCTGAGGACAAGGTCGCCTGTCTCGAGAGTGCGCGGACGTATGTGGCGGCTGTGGTAGCGTCGCAGGTCTTGCTGGTACTTTGCCGCTCTGAGGGCGGCTCGGCGGCGCAACCCGTCGAGGAACAGCAGGTCGTCGTTGTGGAGGTCTTCTTGATTGTCCTCATTGAAGGCAAGGACCCTTGCGGACCCGTGCTTGATCTCTGTGGGGAGGACTGCTTCGGCTCCATACACCAGGGCGAATGGCGTCTCACCAGTGGGCTTTGTAGGGTTCGTGCGGATGGACCAGAGCACGGAGGGGAGCTCATCGATCCAGCCCTTGCCATAGCCCTTGAGGCGGTTGAAACTTCTCGTCTTGAGGCCCTTGAGGACCTCAGCATTTGCTCGCTCGGCTTGACCATTGCTCTGTGGGTGAGCTACCGAGGCGAAGCAGAGCTTGGTGCCGAGGCTCTCGCAGTAAGCCCTGAAGATGCCGCTGGTGAACTGTGAGCCATTGTCGGTGATGATGCGGTTTGGCACACCAAAGCGGCAGACCAGGCCTCTGATGAACTTCACGGCTGCCCTGGCTGGGATGGTGCGCACCGCTTCAACCTCTGCCCATTTGGTGAACTTGTCAACAGCCACGAAGAGGAAGCGGTAGCCCCCTTGCGATCTCGGGAAGGGTCCCAAGATGTCCAGCCCCCAGACCGCGAACGGCCAGGAGAGCGGGATGGTCTGGAGTCCCAGTGCAGGCTGATGGACTTGCTTGGCGTGGAACTGGCATGCATCGCAAGACTGAACGATGGTGACGGCATCTTGAAGCACTTGAGGCCAGTAGAAACCGCTCCTGAAGACCTTGCCAGCGAGGGTGCGCGCGCAGGAATGGTGGCCGCACTCTCCACTGTGTATGTCCCTGAGGAGCATGCGTCCTTCCTCAGGAGGCACACACTTGAGGGCAATGCCATTTGGGCGCTTGCGGTATAGGTCTCCTCAAGGATGTAATAGGATTTCGCTTGTCGAGCGACTCGTTCTGCCTCTGCGTCTTCCTCGGGAAGGACTCCTTTTAGCAAGTAGTCCTTGAGCTCGTCAACCCAGCCTGTTTCTTGGTGCACCATGGTCAGCATCAGACGCTCCCCTGAGGATGGGCCACAGTTGGGTGCGCCACCTGTGGGAGGTGGTGGGAGTACTTCGTTTGTGCTTGTAGCTGGTGCTTCAGCGGCTGCTTTATGGACGCCTTGGAGAGCCTCTCTTCAAAGACACCTGCGGGCTGGGCCTCCCTTCGCGATGCGCGCTTGGCGATGTCATCTGCTTCCTGGTTCTCCTTGCGCGGGATGTGCATGAGCTCCATGCCCCTGAAGTGCTTCTCGAGCTTGCGGACCTCTTCAAGGTAGGCAGCCATATGGCTGTCTTTAGGGGTGTAGCTCTTGTTGGAGAAGTTGACCAGGAGCTGGGAGTCGCCTTTGATGAGTAGGTGCTTGACACCGAGGGCAATGGCAGCTCTGAGCCCGGCGAGGAGGCCTTCATATTCAGCGATGTTGTTGGAGATCTTGTCCATCGTGAAACACAACTGGATGGCATAGTAGAGCTTGTCGCCTTTAGGTGAGGTCAGGACAACGCCAGCGCCTCCGTTGCGGCAGGAGAAAGCTCCATCGAAGTGCATGGTCCAGTGGCTTGGCATTGTATCTCCAGGCGGTACAGTTTCTGCTTCAGGAGGCTCTTCAGGAGTTGGGTCTGTCCATTCGGCGACAAAATCTGCCAGTGCTCTTCCTTTGATGACCCTTGTGGTGTCAAAACGCAAGTTGAAAGGCTGCAGCTCGATGTTCCACCCTGCTACGCGATCAGTGGCGTTGGGGTTGCGCAGGATTTGCTCCAGGGGAATGATGTGACCACCGTGACAGGGTGGCCCTGGAAGTAGTGGCGCAGCTTTCTGGAGGCGATGAGCAGGGCGAGAAGGAGCTTCTGCTGCATAGGGTACCGCTCGCGAGCATCTCTTAGCACAGTACTGACATAGTAGACTGGATGCTCGACAAGGGTTGTGGAGGGTGACGCGGCGTTGGCTCCCTCGAGAGACTCCTCAGGCCCTTTGGCGAGGTTTCCTTGTGGAGGAGTCTCAGCAGGGGTGCCTGTAGTAGGCTCGACAGCTGGCTGTGGGTCTGGCTCTGGGCCTGGAGGGACTTTTTCCTTGTCGGGAGGCTCTGGACTTGGAGTGGCAGCACTTTTCTTGGGGAGGACTGGCTCTTCTCTTTCGACCACCAGGACGGCGCTTGCGGTTTGTGGAGTGGCTGCAAGGTACAGCTTTAGATGCTCGCCCGTCCTGGGGGCTACCATAACTGGTGCGCTAGCCAAGTACTTCTTCAAGTCCTCAAATGCCTTGTCTGCCTCTGGAGTCCACTTGAAGGTGCCGGACTTCTTCATGATCTTGAAAAATGGCAGGGCCCTCTCGCCAAACTTGGAGATGAAGCGGCCCAAGCTGGCCATGCACCCAGCTAGGCGCTGCATGTCCTTGAGGCGGCGAGGTGGCTGCATTTCTTCTATGGCCTTGATCTTGTCAGGGTTTGCTTCTATGCCGCGATGGGACACGAGGAACCCGAGGAGTTTGCCTGAAGGTACCCCGAAGACGCACTTGGCGGGGTTTAGCTTGATGTTCACCTTGCGCAGGCTGGCGAAGGTCTCCTCGAGGTCCTTCAAGAGAGTGTCTCCCTCGCGAGACTTGACTACGATGTCGTCAACATATGCCTCTGCATTTCTTCCCATCTGAGCCCCCAGGGCGATCCTCATGAGCCTCTGGAAGGTGGCGCCGGCGTTCTTCAACCCGAAGGGCATGCAAGTGTAGCAATACACGCCACAGGGGGTGAGGAATGCTGTTTTCTCCTCGTCCTCTTTAGCCATTTTGATCTGGTGGTAGCCTGAGAAGGCGTCCAGAAAACAGAGGAGATCACAGCCGGCTGTGGAGTCCACGATCTGATCAATCCTTGGCATGGGGTATGGGTCCTTGGGGCAGGCTTTATTTACATCAGTGTAATCGATGCAGAGCCGGCCTCCCCCATTGGGTTTTGGGACAACCACGCCATTAGAGACCCAGGTGGGGTGGGCAACTTCTCGAATAATGTCTGCTGCTTTTAGCTTTTCTACTTCTTTGATGATGAAGGCTTGCTTCTCAGGGGCTTGTTTCCGTGCTTTCTGCTTGACGGGGCGTGCGCTTGGACACACAGCTAAGTGGTGCTCGATCACCTCCCTTGGTACGCCGGACATTTCTGACGGAGTCCATGCGAACATGTCAGAATTTGCCCGAAGGAAGGCGACGAGCGCGCTTTCCTATTTGGGAGGCAAGCCAGCGCCTATGGTGACGCTAGCCCCCGAGCCCTCAGCCCCCGATCGCTGGTGCTCAGCGACACCTTCTTTGTAGCGGCCTGCTCCTGAGAGAACAGCTGCTTCTTCTTCTTGGGCCTCGCGAGGGGCTCCAGGTCTTCGTCAGCAGGGAACGCCATGGCAGCGGCTTTGTAGGCGAGCTCGACAGCGCGTGTAGCGTCCTGTACGTGACCATGGATGGTGATGGTGCCGCCGCTGCCAGGGATCTTGACCATGTTGTAGGCGTGATGCGTGACGGCCATGAACTTCGCGAGGGCGGGGTAGCCGAGGATGGCGTTGTAGGGCAGGCCAATGTGCGCGACGTCGAAGTCGATGAGCTCGGTGCGATAGTTTTGCTGCGTGCCAAAGGTGACTGCAAGCCTCACTTGCCCCAGAGGCGAGATTGAGCCGCTGGTGACCCCTGTGAAGGGCCTGGAGGGCATAAGCCACTCGTAGGGCACTTGAAGCGTCTCAAAGGTCTCGACAGAGATGACGTTCAGGCCTGCACCCCCATCAATGAGCGTTTTGCCGACGGCGATATTGTTGATGGTGGGGGTGCACACCAGCGGGAGGGTGCCTACAGTCTTGGTCGACTTGGGGTGGTCCTTGGCGTCGAAGGCGATGGTGTACTGAGACCACTTGAGGGGACGCGATGTCTCCACCCCAGGCAGCGCTGCGTTGAGCTCACGGGCGAACTGCTTGAACTGATTGTTGGACTTGGGCGCCTGAGCCCCGCCGAGGATGCACGCCATGGCGCCTCTAGGGGCCTGGTAGCCCCCAGGCTCCTCGTCAGGGAGGTTGTTGTTCTTCTCAGCGGCGTTGGCCTGAGTCCCTTGAGGCTTCTGGTAGCCACCTTTGCGTCCGCCCTTGCGGTAGTTACGGCCTCTGCCGCGACCACCGCTGCCTTCTTCCTGCTCGCGCTTCTTGCTCAGCTGCTTGAGGTCGTAGCAGTTCTCTGTCGCGTGGCCGCGCCTGTTGTGGTAGATGCAGAAGGGACGGTTGTCCATCTTCTTCTCGCCATCCTCTGCAGAGTCCTCTCGAGCGTGCTTAGCGCCGGGCTCAGCAGCCAGCACAGCAGTAGGCTTGCGCTTGGTCTCGTCACGCTTCTTGTGGGCCTTGGATCCCTCTGGGGGTCGTCTGCAGAGGCCACCTTGGTGAAGAGGAGACCCTCTTCAGCCTTGGCACACTTGTCTGCGATGTCGAAGAGCTTCACGACAGAGGAGAGGGTATCGTGGATGCCGAGCTTCTCAAGCATCCTGCGGTTGGTGACGCCCTCTCTGAAGGCAGCAATGACGTGCGAGTCAGGGATGTTGGGGATTTTGTTGCGGACTTGGCTGAAGCGCTGGATGTACTTGCGGAGAGTCTCGCCAGACTTCTGGCGTACGGCGCGCAGGTCGTTGTAGGTGAGGGCGCGCTCGTACGTGCCCTTGAAGTTCGCGACGAACTGCTTGCAGAGGTCCTCCCAGGAGTCGATGGAGTCCTCAGGGAGGTTCAGGAGCCACGACAGGGCAGAGTCCCTGAGGGCGTGCGAGAACCAGTTCGCCATGACCTTGTCGTCTCCTCCCGCAGCTTGGATGGAGGTGGTGTAGAGCTGCAGGAACTCGATGGGGTTGTTCGTGCCATCGTAGCCCTTGGGGAGGTCTGGCCTGAACTTCTGCGGCCAGACGACGCGGCGCAGGTTGCGGGTGAAGGCCGTGCAGCCTGTGGCGTACGTGGCCACGCCGCCCTGGAGAGCTCTGCGGTTTTGGCGCCCGGCCTGGCCAATTTCCTCGACGATGCGCTTCTGGAGGTCCCGCTGGCGCTCCATCTCCACCCGCGCGTCCGGCGGCGTCCGCTGCACGATTTGACAATCATGCGGCGAGGACGCGTGAGAGGCGGCTTTGTTTGCCGCAGCCGGAGGTGGTCCTGGCGGAGGCGGAGGGGAGGCGGAGGTGCTCCATGCGCGGCGGTGCCTGCGCGCCCGGAGTTGTGGTGCACCAGGGAGCGCGAAGGTGCTGGAACCGCGCGCGGCGCAGCCGCGATGTCGACGAGGTGCTGGAGACGGCCAAGCCAGTTGTCGTGCGCCTCGGCGGTGGGGCGGTAGCGGAAGAGCTCTGCTGCCATGAGCAGCGCAGTGTTTGGGCTGGGCGCCGGGCGTCCAAGCGTGGACGCGCTTTGGCGCCGAGATGGATGCGAGGACTCAGCGTCCTCGCTGTGCTCGTGGTCGACGTCTTCGTCGTAGCGGTCGTCCTCATCCTCGGGGTGCTCCACGCGTGGCTCCGCAGTAGTGCGCCCCGAAGCGCGGTTGGTGCGCGGACGGCCGCGTGGCCTGGTGGTGTGGACGACGGGCTCGGTCTCAGCTCTGCCTGACGCGCGCCGGTTGGCGCGAGCAGCGCGAGTGTCCGCCATGGCGCAGAGGTCGATGGAGGTTGAATGCGCGCCTCAGCCCCCTACCTGGCGCGCCAATTGTCGGAGAATGACTCCCACGAAACAGGGGCAGTCACACTCGCGAAGAGAGTTCGTGTAAGGGGCTGAACACGACGTCAATCAACCCTCATCCGGCGCGGCGACGCTGCTCGTCGTGCCTGAGGAGGGACATCAGCAGAGAGAGACACGGCGCGTACCCAGGTTCACGGCCCTCTTGTGGAGGTAAAACCGCTACGTCCTGCCTGTCTGTATTGCTGCTTGTAGAGGTTACAGTACAGCGTGCTTGCCGAGGGCACAGTTATGGCAATGGCGCGTACAAGGGGAGGGAACTACTGTCTTCTTCTCCCTTGCGCGCAAGTAGCTAGACTAGGAGTAAAATGTGTTCGATCCCCTGGCTAGGGTGGTGCACCAGCTCCTTTTATAGGCGCCCCGGGCCTCCTCCCTGTCCTGCAGCGGAGGGGCTACCACATGGCGACAACGGTCGGGAGCACGGTGCACCGCTGCTTGGGCGTCCATGAGCGCGGTCCATGGGCACAAAAGCTGAGGCCGCAGCAGAGAGGCCGCCGTCCATCCAGGACGGCCAGCTGCTGCCGCAGAGGAGCGGGGGAGTCCCCACGGTGACGTCGCGTTTGGCGCGTAGCGCCGGCCTGCTCCCTTATCACCAAAGAGGAAAGTTGGTGGTCTGTGCCGTCGCCCCGCTTTGTTGACTCCTTTATCACCAAAGTGGGACTGTAGCTCCGTCGTCACCCTGCGCAGAGGCGCGGTCACTCTGCGGCCGCTGCGGAAGCCATGTGCGCTCCGCAGAGCTTGCTTTACAGTGAAGGAACCCTCGCGTGGGCGGGAACGCCCTGTGGAGGATTCTGCGTTGACTTCCCTTCAGGGAAAGCTTCCTTGGAGGGGGCAGCGGAGTAGAGGCTCCACAGGCCTTAGCTGCCTCCTCAGGCCTCCGCGAGGCGATTCTGCCCCGCGGGCTCCCCAGGCTTGCAGGCCTGGTCCTTAGCGAAATTCATTCGCCGAGTGTTGAGGGTTATAGAGGCCTGGCCCAGTACACCCTGGTTCTTACTGGGCTGACAGTAGCCCCCGGGCCCATGACGGGCACGACGCGGTCCAGGGGCATCATTGCTCAAAGAATCATATCTATTTCTCTTCATGCTTTCATTTCCAAGGAATGCAACCTCAAGGCAATTCCAAGCTTCTTTGGCGGTGGTGGCGTGAAGAACATAATGCTTGTCACTTTCACTCAATGAGAGTTCAATCATGTGGAGTGCGGAGGCATTGAGTTGCTTTCCGGTAAACTCTCTTCTTGTCACATTGCTTGGATCCGCGACCTTGTATCCATCTTCAATGATCCTCCAAAGCTCGATAGAGGCACTGTTGATATGAGATTTCATTAAGCGTTGCCAACTTGCAAAAGCTAAAGCATTAAGCTTAGGTGGAGGACCTAAAGGGTTTATGCAGGTGGTGATAGGTGGGTCGAGAGGGTACCAACCCAGAATGGCATGGTAATCTTCCTTCCCATCTACATGCACGATAGGAGGTGGAGGAGGTGGTTTAGTTCCGGAGGTGGTTTCAACCCCCTTCTTCTTTTTCTCTTTATCCTCCTCGGAATCACCCTCATTGGAGTTAGAGACACCCTCTAGTGGGATGAGTTCCGAAATCTTGCCATTTGCGAATTTCATGAACATGTCACGAAACTCATCAAATTTGACATTCATGGACTATGTCAATGTTGTTTCCAACGATTTGATATCGGCCATGGATGCCGCGGTGGCTTTGGCCTTTTCAAGGGCCTCATTAGCCTTGGCATGATCAGCCTCATCCTCACTATGTGCCATACTTCTCTTAGGCGGTTAAGCCCAACAAGAGAGCCTGGGCTCTTATACCAATTTAAAGGGATCGGTATGACACCTAGAGGGGGGGGGGGGTGAATAGGTGCTACTCCAAATTTTAGTCTTTTTCAATTTAGGCTTGACACAAAAGGTAAATTCTCTAGATATGCAACTACGGTGAATTTACCTATATGACAAGCTAGCAACTAAGCACGAAATAAAGTAAAGGCGGTAAACAAGGATAGAGGTAACCGAAGTGAAAGCACGCGGAGACACGGATGTATTCCCGAGTTCCTCTTTTTTAGGGGAGTACGTCTTGTTGGAGAGGTGTGAACCAACACAATGGTTCAACAGCCACAAAGGCTTCACCCTCTTCTCCGGTGAACCGCACCACAAAGGATTGGTTCACTTCAACTATCGGAAACCTTCAAGTCGGAGTGCAGAGCCTTTACAACAACGATTTGGGGCACAACCCACAATGGATTGGGGGCTCCCAAACAGCTACAATCTGTCACAAAGACAATCAAGTAAGTACAACAATGGGCTAGGTTTTCCTAATGAAAACCCTAGCAAATGGTCCCTCAATTGAATGAGGGGGAAATGAAAAACGGCTTGGTGAAGATGTAGATCGGGGCCTTCTCCTTCAATCCTCCAAAGATCAACGAGTTTGGGTGGAGGGATTGGGAGATCTAGTGATTCTTGAGCTTGCAATAATGGTGTCTTCAATTCTGGGCGAGCTAGCTGGCTGGAGGTAGGTGGAGGGGTATTTATACCCCTCCCAGAAAATTTAGCCGTTGAAGACAGCTTTACACCGGAATCTTCGGCCCTATCCGCCCCCCACCAGGGGGTGAACCACTTCCAGCCATTTGACGCTTAGGCAGACACTCCGGTGCCCTGGGGTCAGAAACTCCAGTCTGGAGCGGATACTCTTGCCCCCACCAGGGGCTGAACCATTTTTCTGCGATTTGGCTAGAAACCCCTGAGTCCGGAGTCTCCGGTCCTGGGGACTGGATACTCCGGCCTGATGAGCTCCAGAAACTTCTTTTCTCTTTTTGGTGTTGATGCACATGTGTTGAACACATTATAACCTGCATTTACTTAACACCAGATTTAAAACTATCACATGTGTTGTTAACTAACACACAAAAACTAAGGGATACAAAATATTCTTTCATAAGCAACGTCGACCCGCAACCGCTGCGCCGTCTCCGAAGATGTACCACCACGCTCCTAGTACCGAATCGACAAGTACCAAGCAACACCTTCAAGAAGGAAAGTCATGCTGCTGCCAGACCAAATAGTTGGTCCTAGGGTTTCCCCCGATACACAAGGAAGCAGATAAAGGGTAGCCACAACGCCCTTCAGGAAGGAAAGATGTCACCCGAAGGCGGCACCGCGTTGGTGTCGGACGAACCAACAAGGATTTCTCCCGGAAAACCCCATCCGCAATCCTGGAGGATCCGTACCATAGGAGCCCGCAAGGACGAACCTCACCGCCAGACTCACCACCCGCCAACAAGCGCCACCACGAATGCGAAGCCACCATCATCGTCTCCCTGAAGCCACCGTCACGAGGCCAGCAAGACAGAGGCCAAGAGTAGATACTCCTGGGTCAACAGAACCGCGGCCACAGGAAGGAACAACCTCCGCCGCCGAAAACGGTAGTCGACCGGACGCTGCCGTGGAGCACCCCGGTTCCACGCCCTGGCCCATGGCCCTTGTGGCCTGTCATTTATTATTGCTCCCACTGTTCCACACTTCCACCACATACATTCCCCTGTTTTTCAATATTTTGCAAGTGATTCCTCCTGCATAAATACATCCATGTCTATATTCGACAGCTACATGTTGTCTCTGCAAGATAAAAGGCGCACGTGGTGGCATTTGACTAGCTACCACACATGCACTAGACCTCTCCCGCTCACACATTCGTCTTCAAATTTAGCCGCTGTTGAACAGTAAACTAGTGATCAGCTAGCTTCACGACACTCAAACAGTCGTGTTCACCTTATCTGAACGTCGTCTCGCACCAGAATTCCTTTTTTGGGCCCCTGATGAACTAGGCTCAAACATTATTTCTAAAAACCCAAATATGCACAAGAACCCAAATATACACGGTAGGATTTAAAATTGGGATCTAGGGATCTTTGCGTTCCTGCTGCAAATTGCCAGTGATATATCCACTTCACGATGGCACCAGTATAATTTCATTGTAAGTTTCTATGCAGTCGTTATTATGGCGGCCGATTCTACGTTTAAGCTTCTTATTAGGGTGGGAGCGATTGTCGTTATTTGGTCACTATGGTTATGAAGAAATGACAAGATCTTTAACGATAAAACTACTCCTGTTAGGCAGGTTATCTACTGGTGCACAGCTACGCTTTGATCATGGTCGTCTGAGCACCGCAAACTGTTTTTATAGGGGTCGTCGCGGTTAGAGCTGCGGCGAGGGATTTCTTTTCTCAACATGAATGACAGTATAATTTCCGGATTGGTCCTCCACCACCATAGGCGTCTTTACAATTTCTCATTTTGATACATAATTCGTCTTTTATTCTTTGTTGTTTCGAGACTTTTGAACTTGATTGGAATTGTGTGCATCATTTCTGCAGATGTCGGGTGTAATGCTTAAAGCTCTTTTTAAATAATAATTAATAAAGATCCTTTTATTGAAAATAAGTTTACATGCAGTCTGTATCTAGTTTTGATATATGGTCTTAGAAATTCAACCATGTCTGCATCGAGTTACGCCGGCTGCATACGCTGCACGTATGTGGCGGCGTATGCAGCCACATACTCGTTCGGGGAAGGGATAGGGTGAACATGCACATCCCCCTATTTATACTGCTTCATATGGGTAGCCAACCCATCCACCACTGCAAGCTAAGCTCAGTGCAGACTGCGAAGCAGCAGCACAAGTGTAAGCGTAACAAGCCATGGCTTCTTCAGCCGTTTTAGTGCTCATTCTGATGGCGGTGGCGACGGCGACGGTGCATGCCCGCGCGCACATTGCTGAAGGCACCCCGACGGCGCGGTTCTGGGAAGTCGCCCTACCAGGCGCGCCGATGCCGGACTCGATCGCCACCCTCGCCCGGAAAGGCACCGATCACTCGCTGCTGGTGGAGCACCACTCCGCCTCCATGATTCTCCCTAGCGCGGCTCTCGTGTACAACAAGTACGGCGGTGCCTGCGCGGCCCCGGATCAGGCCAAGGCGCTTGCCGCGGTGGAAGGCCTCTTCTTCCACGAGGCGGACATGCGCGTGGGTGGCGCCATGACGGTCGCCCTGTCCGCGTCGGACCCGGCACCGTTCCTACCGCGTGCTGTCGCCGACAAGATCCCCTTCGGAAACCTGAAGGACGCCCTCGCCAGGTTCAGCATCAGGCCGGGCTCCGAGGACGCTGCCTGCATGGGCGAAACCGTGTGCCGCTGCCGGGCGGCGCCGATCGCCGGCGAGCAGGAGGCGTGCGCCACGTCGCTTGAGGGCGTCATCGTGAGCGCGACGCGCATGCTGGCGACGGACGAGCCGGCCGGTTGCCGGGTGGGCGTCGAGGCTCCCGAGCGCTGGCCTGCCACGCGGCATGTACGTGGTGCAGGCGGTCAGTCACCTTGGTGGCCACCGCTTCGTGGCATGCCACATCAATGGTTACCCGTACGCCGTGTACGGGTGCCATATGACAGAGGCTTCGTCCCAGGCGTATGTTGTCTCGATCCGCGGCGGCGGTCTCCCTACGGTGGACATGGCGGCGCTGTGCCACTACGACACCTCCAACTGGAACCCAGCTCACCCAGCCTTCAAGGTTCTGGGCACTCATCCGGGCGGCTCACCCGTGTGCCACTTCCTGCCCTACGCCGACCTCGTGTTCGGCGAGAAGACGGTCTAGCTGCCGACTGCAAGCTACGAGCAAAGAAGACATGCATGCTCTCGTAATGAACTAAAGCTATTTGCGATCGTTTATCTAGAAAGTTGGTTATATAGCCGACACAAATATAAACTACCACCCCACACAAAGTATATTAACCCATTTTGTGTAGCTACCTGCCTACTAGCTAGTAGCTACACGTAAGTGTAGTACAAGAGATGACATGTTAATGTTATCATCAGCAATAAAAGTAGTGGCGGACGCAGGAAAAAATCGGAGGGTGGGCACATTTCGGGAAAAATTTGCACAACGATTTTTTTTTGCCAAATGAGTACTAAAAATAGCAAATTAACAATACGTAATATAAAACATTGTACCGCAAGTATTTCCATACATATGTTCTAAATGTGCATGATTCCAACACAAATAGTTTAAAACATGAACAAAGCAAGCACAAAACCTAAAATTGAATGATAAAAAAACAGTGATGAAGAAGATGCAATCCTCTGTGCTTCATTCCGATAAGGAGCCGCAATATCACTATTTATGTCATAATCAGTTGTACAATTACAACAAACACAAGCAAAAAAATAGATATTAATTTGGTGTTTTCGAAAATATCACTACACCTTAACAATTAACACAAGCAAAAAAAGTTGGAGATTATTAGAAATTCTCTTACATATGTTTCTGCATCATGGCTATTTTTTCTCCACGTGAAAGGATCACCCGAGAAGTCTAGATCATGCAAATTGCAGTCCTCCAAAGCAGATTAAAATGATCCACCTAGGGATCGGGGACTGTCGATGGATCAATTGGAACTGCTCCAACCAAGGACAACAAACATGAATCAAGCATCGTATACTGCTTGGATCAAAAGAATACATCACGCAAGAGTCCCAAGATCTGATTGTTCCTATCCACGTGAAGACCAAAATCAAAGTGCTAGCTAATTCCTCGGGTGCATGGATTACGCGGCCAGAGCGCTAATCATATTTTTTTTAACGGAAGAGCGCTAATCACATGCAGAGCGCTAATGGAGCAGTGGATCGAGCGTGCTCGTCCATATCGCTCTCGTACAGGAAAGTCAAAGTGTTGTATATTTGGGCCTATTGGGCCATCTAGAGAGGTTCTAATCTTCTAATTCTTAGTAGGTAAAAAACAAAGTTTGCAGAATATCTGGGTGGGCCACGGCCCACCCGGCCCACCCTCTGGATCCGCTAGTGAATAAAAGTATTCGTAATGTACTATATATATATATAAGTTTGGACTAAATACGAGAAAATCTACTTATACGTCTATAAACGAGAAATCTGCGAACAAGTGAGCTGAGTTACTTGGTTAGGAAAGTGGATGTGCAAGCTCGCCACCCAATTTTAAATCCTACCGTGCATATTTGGGTTCTTATTATTTCTAAAAAAGACGTACAAGCATCCCTACCGCGTTCCTTTAAAAAGAAAGAGAAATATTTGCTTCTAAGATGTTAACTCGGTAGTTCTTAGTGAGGTGTTGTGTTATCTCTACATCTACAAGTTACACAATTTCTTTTGTGCAACTCTATGCCACCATGTACACGAATTACCAACTTTTTTGCATACGTCATACGTAAAACATTTACAAAAAATAAACTTTAGTCGACCCATGTCACGTAATTCTAATGGCTTACATTGACAGCCAAATACCAACACAACAAAAGTTACAACCATGAGTCAGCGAAAACACCGCCAGATGCCGCAGTAAGTTATGATGGAAAGGCTTCGATGGATTTGCATAATATAAGGATGATGTACGAGAGATAGCAATGGAGTAACTGGAGGGTTATGATCGAAAGGACTCGATGGATATATGGTGGTCGAAATCGGATGAATTATCGGCTCGAAATTGAAAAATTGCGTCGACACCGCGGTGGTAAACCATTAGAGAAAAATGCTCCGCCCCAGATTGGACACATGAGCCTAACTAGCGGACCTGAATGATCCATTTTCAGACCGATAGAGTGGAAAAAATATGTTGACATGGAGGAGTCCAGCTCTACCCGTCCTTCTATTCCACAGAAATAAACCCATCATAATTCTCTATAAAAAAAATCAGGAGTTCGAATAGCATCAAATTCAAAAGTGATATACATATTAGTTTTTGGCTGCTATTTATATTTAAAAAATCTTCTATTATTGGCGATATGTAGATCAATCATAGTTTTAGAAACAAAAATGTATCTAGTCTAATTTGACCAGAGACACAGTACTGAATGTGTGTGTGAGCGCGCACACGAGGGTCATAGGGAGTTTGGAGGGCAATCCTGGCATGTCAGAGTCAGGACATGCAGAAGCTTGCTAACTGAAACAAGGTACCACATTTCAAGGGAACATCTTCCCTTAAAGTGTGGCATATATACCAGCTGCAACCTGAGCTAGTTACACGAGCTAATTAAGAAATATGAAATCCGGATCTTAGCACTTCAAAATAAGAACAGAAGAATCTCTGATCAGAAACAACAATCGGCTAGAAGACACACGTACCCCTACAGATTTCAGACTTGCCCTGAATTGTGGGAAAGGGTAACTAACCACGCTTCCCGACCTATGCATATATATGCGTGGACACATTATCACTTCTTCTTTGGAGCATTCCTTGATCTCGATCTGACTTCGCATTGAGAATTTCCATGGTTCCTGCCTCTCTTCTCCTTTCCTTCCTCCTTGTAGCGGCAACAGCTCATGGTAATTAGCCTTATCCTTCAGCTATGTCACATACTTATCATTTCTTTCTCATTCGGTGCAGATGGAAAAGTACTGATTATTATTTCCAAACCTTTGCTCAGGACTTAGGCTGGACATGCAGCTGCGTGCGACACTGAACAAGGATCCTGTTGAACAGATATCATCTTATCACCGTGCGATGAGGACGCGCGGCACATCCGAGGGCGGACATGACAGTCCAGGTAGAAAGGAGCAGCTGGTGGCCAGTCCTGCTGCTCACGGAGTGGTGAGGAAGAAGGAGAAGAAGACGAGCTCTCATGCCACTGTTAGGCCGAGGTTCAGCGAAGACTACTCTGGGCCCAGCGGTCATTCACGCAATCACCACCGAACAACACCATGCGGTCCGTGCTAGCAATATTTAGGGGATTTCCCCGTGTCCTATGGATCTTTTCATTAGGTGGCATGGAGAAGCTCGATGCTGTTGTGGTTGCATGGAAACCAACGTTTTTTTCTTAACGAAGAAGATCTTCATTTTAGCTTGTATTGAGATGGCATTCACGTGTTAGCAAGCCAAGCTGAGAGTGAGTTAATTGTAGTACAGTAAATTAACTCATTTTCTTCAGATAAAGGAATTATTAGTTATCTGCATGGAAGAATGATTTGAGTTGCGCTGCGTTCCAAACTTGTATTATCGCACTCATAGTTTGTGATTTAACAAGGAAACACCTTCCCATTATTTGTATGTTATCAACAAGATGACCTACTGGATCCACATGTGGTCATTTCTTCTCCCTGCGGAGCGGCGTGGATTCATGGATTCTGCCGGTACTCGAATGACGATGATCGTACGGGCTATATTCTGCCGGAGTAGGTGGCAACATCATAAAAGAATCGATGGATAGACCTTTTTTTAAGTGGTTGATTTTTGTATTCACTTTGAGTGATCCGTAAAATGTAAACTTTAAGATGCTATACTTTTAATAATTGCGGTGGATGTGTGCATCATTTTGATGCAGAGGCCGAGGTCCGCATCGTATTATCTAGAAAAGGTAGACAGCTTCACAGCAAACGCTCCACCATTTGCGAAAGAAGATGCTTCGTGTAGGCAGGATAAAATAGGTGACGCGGAAACATAGAATACTTGCTGTTGCAGGAGCAGCGACACAGCCTGGCTGATGCAAACCACCTGCTTTGCAGAATAAGAACAAAACTTCCTTCCCGTTTTACCGACCGATTAGTGGATGACTTCAATTTGAGAAAAAAAATCAGCACCTAAAATTACCCATCTTTACTATTAAAGGAGGCTTGGTGGTGTCACACTTCCTCCTAATTACGTAAAAAATGCCACCCAACTAACCCAAGTGTCGTCGGATTAGCAAGAGATCTCCCGATTGGATTTGTTTTGACTTTTCTTCCGCTTAGATATCGCACATATATCAAACTACTGTAAGAGGTTTTCCCGTGGATCAGTTTTTAGCAGCGCATACATTTCTCTTTTCTATCTCTTTCCAATCTAATCGCTAACAGGTTTTACGGTAGATTAGTTCATCCTCCCTCCAAACAATCCCCGGTCTGCGCGTCTCTCCAACCCTTCCTTCCCAGTGCAGCCGTGCCTCCAACCTCACGCGCCCCTCCCACTACTCTAGAACCTCTCATCGATGAGAACGTCATTAAGTGACCTCCCCGCCGTCCTGCATGGCAAGAAACGACACCATTACCAGCAGATGGGATGGGCCATCATCGTTAATGGAGAGAAGACGGCCGTGGAGGCGAAGCCTGTTGTCCACCGGAACTCCAGAAGGACACGGTTGGAGGTAGGCTGTCAGACACGAGGCTGTCCCTGCTGCTTTCTCGAACATGACTGTTCCCATTATTCGTTCCCAATTGTTCATATGCGTCAGGCACACAATATTTATGAAGTTGCAGATTTATTTTCATCCAGCTACAGACAAACTTTCATGCCAAGAAAATAAGCGAATATATAGATTGCAAGGACATTGCATAAAGATATTTTCTGTTGGTTAGTTTCTGTAGAGACCAATCTTCATCTCTTTTATCCTGCATTGCAGCACGCTCAACTGCATCAACTGGGTCGGGAATGTGTTGTATCATTCCGAATTGCAGGAACACACGAACATGCACATGCATTTCTACTATTAAGAAGCAGATCAATGGATTTTTGATCGCCAGACTCCAGATCCAAATGAGCAAAGCGCAGGCAGGCCAACGATCAGACTTGGTTTGTATGGGTCCCAAGTGATTTACATAACATTCAAATATAGTTATAGGATATTACACTGATAAGACTTATTTGGTTGGTCATTGCAGTCCATTTGGTTAGGCATATAATCAGAGCTACTATTCTCTACTCACTGCAGATGGAGGAGAACCTTGAGCTGGTCCTGTTGATAAATCAGTTTTTGTGGAGCAGGAGCTTCACAACTTGAAATACTTGTTGAAAAGTCAGGTATTACATTATATTATTATCCTTTGGACAATTATATTCAGCATAACAATTTACATAATAGCATCATCCAACTATATAGTTTTGGCTGCAGACACGGAAGGAAGCCATGGCTAAAGTTTGTTGGCGCAGGGAACAAACACTTAGTGAGCCCTGAGCTGACTCACAGTTGCTTTAATCAACCTGATCCATTACTCGACTGGATGTTATATTCACATGTTTTTTTACTTTTATAGGTTGTTGATTTTATGGACAAGCTGCGTCGTTATGATCATCAGGAAAGGCCTACAACAAAGGTTGGTTGTCCTACTCTGAATTCCTTTTTTTAACAAGGCTTTGGATTCTTGTTGGTCCAACACATCACATTGCTCTCCATTCTTTGGGCTGCCGGTACAATAGATTAGAAGGCATGTCCTATAAACTGAAGGTACTGTTCGAACTTAGAAGTGATCAAATCATACTCTCCCAATTTGAGGATATCATGCTTTTTTAGACTATCTATCTTTTGGAGATTTTTTGTTTTTCTACTTGTATGCTCACTGCACTTAATGTTTCATAATTAATGGGGTATAAACAACCTTTGGTATTATTATCCTAACTATATATATGTTGGTCTGATTCTATAGGTTAGTTGCTCCGACAGGAATCCCAAACTTCAACAAAGTTCAGAAGCATAGTTTTGGTAAATATGTTGTTTGAGACTATCTATCTTTTGGAGATTTCTTGTTCTTCTACTTGTATGCTCACTTCAATTAATGTTTCATAATTAATGGGGTATAAACAACCTTTGGTATTATTCCAACTATATGTTGGTCTGATTCTATAGGTTAGTTGCTCCGATAGGATTCCCAAACTTCAACAAAGTTCAGAAGCATAGCTTTGGTAAATATGATAAGAGAAATTTATACGAAAAAATATGCATGAAAGAATACATGTTCAGTCATAGTTTAAGCTAGACAAAAGTGCATTGTACTTGACTACCTGTAGAACAATCGATCATCTTGCTGGGATTTATAAAGTGCACTTTACATGTGGACACGGTTTTTTGATTTGTGGGTCTAGAAGCACCCGTTATTTCAAATATATTTTAAAATGGTACAAAAATCAGATAAAATTTCGGATGTAAATCCGGACATTCTATGTTCGCACAAAAAAGTTTAGCAAGAAAAAGATATTTTTGGTTGGGTGTGTAAAAATACAAAAAATGTTTCATGCAAAATCATTTTGAAGCAGTTGGGATTTGTCTTTTTTATCATTCCACAAAAAATGTGTGTGAACATAAAATATCTGAATATACCCTCAAAAAATTTATTTGTCATTTTTAAATGTGATTTTCGTTAGTGGGATCTTATGCTCCTACTACTCAAAACTGCTTTCGGCTTTACATGTGCACTATTATCATTACTATTTCTGATGTACTGATTTTATGAAGAAAAATACCATCCATCCATAATCCATTATGAGTAAGATTTTTGTGCTACCCTGCTGGCAATAACACTACACCTATGGACAGTTTCTTGCGGAATTGTACCCACGACATATGTGGAGAGGTGGAGGCCTCACGTCCCTGTAATGTTAGGGGCTATCGGATTTGCACCAACCCGTAACACAGATATGTCATTCTGTAATGCAGATTCCTTAAGAAACATCCCGTAAATGTAGCATTTCTTGCCTGATGGTATCACCTGCACTTCTCTGGTTCGCATTGCACTAACTACTATATATACATATGGATACTGCCTTCTAAATGCATGTTTATCTTCATTTTCTCTATTCACTCAGTCTAAAATCTAATGTTTTTTTATATCCAGTCGACTGTGACATCTAGGAGGTGAAGGTAGTAAAGAGGATAGATCCAGTCGACTCAACCAGATTTGTGTCCGGTGGATTAGCCAATAGCGCAGTTCTAAATTCGAATGTGTGATTCATTTGTATTAAGGTATCTAGATCATCACACTCACACACATGCATGTAGAGATGTGCCTATTGAGGTGTATGACCTTACATTAAGGGATTCAGTGTGACCTTAAGATTGCAAGATCTGAGGTGGTGAGCCATTAGTTTGTAACACAAACTCTGATTTGGATGGTATTGATGTTGAAAAAATATTGATTGAAAAGGTGTTATTGTTGCAACTCGATGTCACCGGTGATATTCACGTGCATTTATAAATGCATGTGCAATGGTGAGAAACTTGAAAGCCCGTTGCAACGCACGGGCATTCAACTAGTATAATTATAAAGGCAATTACCGTATTGACATCGTGCGATGTTAGTAAAACCTAACTGCGATTTCAGCAAGATTACAGTGCTGAGGAAGAATTTCAAAACATCATACGTCTACTTAATTGCAGAACAAGATTATCAGAACAACTTGCTGGCACAACCTCGCTAATCTTACATTTGTGTGGTGTCGTACTATCTACATCCTGACTGAAAATTTTAGTACACAAGATTTCAAAAACTGCAGGAAGGTATATAGCACCGAAAAACCAACTGTATCAGTAACGTGGAGGTATTTCCGTATGTTCAGTATTCTTTTCAATTCTTCCGGTTGCATATACTTACGCTGCATCAACAGGGTACTTCTCGATCAGATCGAACAACTCATCGCCGATACCAAAACCAAGCATCTTGGCCATGTCAGCTGTCTTCAGCCTGGGCTTGGCATGGTTCTGCTGCTTTAGCCATGAGTAGACAATGAACACTTTCTTCATTCCAAACAGCTCCAGTGCCTCCGGGTTGAAGACCACGCCGTGACGCATACTCATCTGCAGGAATTCGTGAAGTTCCTCAACTGTCAGTACAACATAGACGTGTACACAACTACACATGCATGACATTTTATTTGGGTGAAGACCACATGTCCTGATTCAGAAAATTCAGTTCCTATGGTTACCTGGTGAGGGGCCAGCATTGCCGCATACCTAGCGAGCTCACCGGCTCTCCAGTCAAGAACAACCGGAAACCAGGGGTAAGACGCATCAAGCCTCACAAACCATAGCCTAATGTCAGGGAACTCTGACAGCTCCCGCGTGTCGTATGGATCCTCTCTCTCATAGATTATAGTGAACCCAACCGTTCGGTCCAACAATTTTTTTGATTGAGCTGAAGAACGCACGTAACATTCTTATCAATGACCACGTGAATGTTTTCAGTAGAAAGTGCAGCGATATGACAGAGCACCTGTCGTCAAGGAATTCAGGTCGCCAAGTGCTTCCTGAACGGGCGATAGATCGAGTGCTCGGATGATATCCTTATTGATAACAATCTCAATGCGGCCTTCTGTAGGTGGTGGAGGAGGCTCAATCTGTGGTGCATCTACGTGAACCATCAACCATGGATAGAAGTATTTTAGTTGCAAGAAAAATTATAATTCCACTAAAAGAACAGCAGGATGCATTGTGTGAAGACTTCAGAATCGGATTGACATATAACACTGAAAACTGGTAGGAGAACTCACCGTCTTGGTCGGAGAGGGAGAGGTCGAAGTTGCCGGAGGGATTGAACGCGACGCGGAGTGCGAAGCCGTACGTCCTGGCCGGGTTCGTGAGAGCCTGGTGCTGGACGCGCGGCGTCTTGAGACGGGAGCAGCAGCGGAAGGCGGCGGGATGTGGCGACGAGCTGCTGCTGGCGCTCGCTGTGCTAAGCCTACCAGGAGTAGGGCGGTGCGGAGCAACGGGAAGGTGTTGATGTATGGTGGTCGCGGCGGCCATCGTGGCGACCAGCTGCCGGCGTCGTTGAGGAGCTGGGAAAGGAGCGGCCACGACCTCCGGCGAGCGCGCTCCGTGCATCTTATTTTATCCGTTTGCTTCGTTCATTTATATATTTTTCTTATCGAAACAGCATTGCTAGCCCAGTAGAAATGGATACCCAAGGCCTGGCCCATTTGCGGCTAGTTTTTTTTTGGTGTTTCTCCTTTTCACGTTTTCCTTATTTTTGTTATGTTGCCATTTCCTATTGTCAGCTACGTTTAGATTGAACAATATTCTATTCTCTGTCTTGCTCGCTGCAAAATTATCACTAACACAACCTCCAAATCAAAATAACAAATAAACTCCTTGGACGTATGGGATCTCATTTTGTGAACAAGAAAACCAACTTTCTTTGAGCATATATTGACATATCGGATAAGAAAACCCTTGCTTGTAGAGGAGTACCACGTAATTCTTCATATGCAGCTCCCAAACAACCACACAATGCATGACTCGCTGTAATTGTGTATACCGGGTGAAAAATCTTGAAACATTCAAATTTGGACCGAATTCATGCTCCCAAAATTTAAATTTGAAATGTTTTCAACGTTTTACGTTTGAATCCTGAATTCTTGCCAGAACGTTAGGCCGGTATTTTCCGGTAACCACCCCCTCTAGGATTTTTCAAAAAACGGTAACCAAAACCTTGTGTACAGTGCCCACTCTCAGTCAGTTCCTACAACATAACCGAATGAGTGAGCCGACCGAGATTTTACATGAAATACACCATTCTATATATGTATATATTGTTGGAGTCTGTTCACATTCACGTAACTTAAATTTGTAGCTTATTTGAGTCAGTTTTAGTGAAGAAATGGACTGAGGCCATCCGGTATTCCTAGGCAGTGTTCAAACCAGTTGGATATAATAGGAGCACTAAATCTAATTTCATAATAGACAACAATTGTGTGATGCTTGTAAAGTTACATTCTGATTTTGCCTTTTGCATAGTGCCACTATCGTATAAGGGAATCACCTATGTATATAGCGAAACTCGTGGGAGTGTAGTTTTGGCTCCCGAGATCATATGCTTCGCTTCGACTAAAAATATGCAAAAAAAAAACAGTATAACATTTTAGAAAATTCAGAAAAATTTGTGTAAGATAGACGAGTGTTCTACATACGTGCAAAGTTTTGTGACATAATCATATTTGTGGTTCTTTGTGCAAAAATAAAACCAATGCTCAAAAATATTTTTTTCAATCTCATGTTGGCCACCGATTCTTACAGAATACATAACACCTCAAATGTCTTTTCATCCTGAAACTTTGCATGTATGTAGAACATTGGATATGTTTGTTAATAATGTTTTTTATTTTTTGTTTTTGAAATATTTAATTAATTTGATTGAATTTCCTAATAGGCCAGTGGCATGTGATCTCGGGAGCCATTGTAAATTTCCAACAAACTCATTTCTAAGTTAAGACCCACATAATAAACCATAAGCTAACTTGTTGTACCACAAATCCACAATATGTCAATACATATAGTCAAACTTATCCATAAGCTGGGAACCGCGTGTAGGAGCTACCAACTAATGTCTTGTAACTAAAGTTCGTTTTTGTTGCTATGTATACTCGATAGTAGTTATCCGTAAGACAATCCATAAACTTAAGTAAGGGTTGGTCACTTGGTCATAAGGTTTTTACCTTGTGTATATATTCCACTTTGTGTGTGGAAGTCCTTACGATTCATTTTTCTTCTTCTTATGAACTGTTTGTCGCCAACATTTGATGCCATGATTGGCTGACAAACTAGGATGCATGCATCTTTGCGTCGAACCACATGCACATGTCCGTGTGACCGGCCGAGAAAGAAGGAGCGGCGTGACCTGGATGCGTTTGTTTCTGCATTTAGTGGGCACGTCGGTCACATGCATGTTAGCGTAGTGATATGCCACGGGATGATCGAGTAGTAGTGAACGAACTAATTCGCCAGGAGAGACAAGTATAACAAACCCTGAGTTGCTACCCACAATGCAAGTGGTGTTTTATTTCTTCTTGTGTATCATTGTCATCGAATGATGGAATCTATGGCCACATCGCTAAGCTAGCTCATTTTTTCTTGAAATGGGAGCATGGTCCCAGCCTGTACAACCTAAGCTAGTAGCTAGATCATGTGAGACTAAATCATCATATAGAGAGCTAGGCAGTAGGCTGGTATGAAAGCTCGGAGAGCTTAACGAGCGTTCGATAGATCGGCTCGTAGCTCGCTTCTCAATCAACAGAGTCAATCATTGATTTTAGCTCATTAAGTTTAACAAGCTTAATAGATGGGCTAGTGACTTTCACGAGTTGCTCGTAGAGAACAACACAATTTTTATCGTACTGAAAACATTTTTTCGGCACGTCAACCCATCTAATCAATCTAACCTACCCAACATAATAGGCATCAAACTCGAGAGCTGCTATATGGAGGTCAACCTACTCGTAACTCTTTACTTTGGAAAATTCGAAAATAATATGATTTAAAAAAAACTTGTTTGTATGTGGATCATGTGTGTTTATGATTTTTGCATAGCCCAAAATATGACACACTTCTGGTTGATATTTCACACGTCAGTAGATACAACATCATCTATATAAAAAAAATCAGATTTTTATAAAACTCAAAATATGATTTTAAATTATGGAAAATAAATAACTAGGCTCGAGTAACCGTGTGATAAGTTTGTGGCAACCTCGTGGGGAAAATAATTTTACGAGACCTGGTCTATAAATTCATGCCCGTGGACCAACTCTAGCAATTGACACGTGTCCAGGAGAGGGAAAATAAACGAGAAAAAATATTTTGTAGACCAGGTGTCATAAAATTATTTTGCACCTCGTGGAGACAATACTCTTCTCTTGCTTAAGATTGTCTATATTATTATCGACCAAACTAGCTTTGGTTGTTTGACATATTTGTTCATTCAGTCTATCCAATAAACGGGAAAATCACATTTCAAAAATAGTACTCCCTCGGTTCCAAATTAGATGACTTTCATTTATACACATGTGGATGTATCTAGACACATGTTATAAATATTGATACGTTCATATTTAAACAAGTGAAATTTATCTAATTCAGAACGGAGTGAGAAGTGTTCGATAAGGGAATAGTCCGAACTGAGACTTGCGACTTATGTACTGTTCTGAATCTCAGGAAACGGAAACCAGTTTGAAGACGTAATCCTGTGAAGAGATAGTGCAAAATAATTCGCATGCCACATCAGCCGAGTTATACGTTCAAACTCGACTTGCCTTAAACACTTCTGTATTGACAACTTTCATCATATACTCCAATAATAATAGCACTATAAAAAGGTGACCTTAATCAAGTTCCACTGTAGCGAGTATAATATGCGGGAGAGCGTCCTTCTTCACATACAAACACATAATGAGTTCATCATTACCAATCATGCCGGCCGGCCAGGTTTTGGCTTTCTTCACTGGCTGACGATAACCAAACTTTACATCTGATTCCGCGCATGTTTCACGTTCGCTAGCTGTCTAAACTCTCATCTTACGATAGTTTATATATAATAGGGTCAATGTAATATATCTAACCTTATGTACAGCATCCAAAGAAAAAGATATTTTGACATATACAATAGAGATTTGGTTACAAAAGTCAAGGATATCTTCGGATAATCGAAATTCCCAGCCCCTTCCAGTAATAGACTTTACCGAGCGCAAAAATCGGGATTATTTGAAATTCAGGACGGATAGTTTTTTCCAAAAACTATTTTCAATTTTTCTTGGTGTTTTCAAGTCTAAAATTCAAATTTTGTTTGAGAATTTCATCCGGTAACGGATCACTAAATTCTGTTAACCACGGTTATGAGAAATAGATGTCCCAACAGGGTTTCTTTACTCTGATATCCAAATGGTTGTGTATGTATATGTGCTAACTTAGTATTTTTGTACACAACATGACCCTGGAGGTGATGTTTTGGCTTGTAGGATTGAAAATATTATCTAAAATATTTAAATGTCTAAAAAATTCGAACCAAACATTCAGACATATGCATTACATTTAAGTATCACACACAAATTTTCATGGAAAAAAGATAGTTTTTGTGGTTTGTGTAAAAAGATAATCTTTTTCTGAAAAACAAAAAAGACAAATTTGGACGCTACGAAATGACTTATTACCCCCTTTTTTTGGTCTTTGTGACACACCACACAAAAAAGAACGCCTTTTTCATAAAAAATTAAGTGTGAACACTACGTTGTAAAACACGACTTTGCGATTTTTGACATTTTAAAACGAGATTTTGCGATTTTTAGTAGTGCTCCAAGGATTCAAATAGATTTTTGATGAAATATGCCGTAGCCCCGCTAAATAATTAGCAAATGTCGAGGTGTGCCCTCGGCAAGTCCCATGGTTAGGTACCTAGGGTTGATTGTGTGGTAGAGAATGCGAAGTGTTAGTGGAATCGACGGCTGACAAGTGGGATTTACCCAGGTTCAGGGCCCTCGAGTGAGGTAAAACCCCTACTTCCAGTCTGTCTGTATTTGATGATGTGAATATGATGGTTACAAAGGTCCGGCGAGTTGGTTATCTCGTCGGGGTTTTGGTGGTTATGGATTGCTTGTCCTGATCGATCACCCTCCCCGTCTTTATATAGGAGGTCCGGTCTCGGGATACATAACCGACCAAGATTACATGTATGGAAAGCCTCAACCGACTATAACTTAATCTAGCTTGGAAAGCACTCTTCGTATTGGGCCTTCCTTCGTGGGCTTCGATTAAACTTGGCCTTCTTTGATCATCATGTGCACCTGGTACTCTTACGCTGGGGTACCCGCGGAGTATAACCTCGTCATTAGCCCCCAAGTACTTGCTTGACTCGAAGAATCGAGCATGTGCTCACTTCATCGTGCACGTCGTAGTCTTTGCTTTCGTACTCCTGATCCGATGTAGTTCTTCTAGTCTTAATTTGTTCAATTGTATGCGTACGCAAGCCAAGGGATATTGACATAGTAGGCCTGATTCACTCGAAAATCGAGCTCAGTGAACTGCTCATTTGGGCAAAACCTTACTAGTCTTCAGTCAGACTCGAGTCCCCGGACTCGAGCCTGAAACGCAGTCGAAAGATTTTGCCTAGGGATTATGACTTGGTAGGCCTGATTCACTCGAAAATTGAGCTCAGTTAACCGCACATTCGGGCGAAACCATACTAGCCTTCAACCAGACTCGAGTCCCCGGACTCGAACCTGAAACACTTTTGAAACTTTTGCCTAGGGATATTGACATAGTAGGCCAGATTCACTCGAAAATCGAGCTCAGTTAACCGCACATTCGGCGAAACCTTACTAGCCTTCAATCAGATTCGAGTCCTCGGACTCGAACCTGGAACATACTGGACAGACTCGACTCAGGCCGTTGTAGGTCTTACTGACTCGTTCTGCAGTTTAACTTTTGATACCTAACGCGTCCGTCAGGATTTTCATCATGTCTGTTGACACGGGAAACTTCAAGGGAAAACACTGTTGGAGCGTCCCTCGGCCCAGCTCGATTGATCGGCGGGTCTTACCTTTGCATTTGCGTATGCAGCATACGAAACATCTGCGATTGGCATAGTCCAGGAATTTATGAAGTATGATTCTTTGATTTGTGAAGTGTTTAATGCATTTAGTCGAGTCTGTAGTCGAGTGAATTTCTTGCCTTTTTTGGAAATCTATGGGAGCGCGACAGCGCTCCCATGGGAGTAGCCCCCGAGATTGTGGTTTATTGTCTTGCAGTAGAGGACAATCTCAAATCATTCTTCTATGCCGCTTTTATCACTCGAAATATTTTGCTTTTGAAATCTATGGGAGCACGACAGCGCTCCCATTGGGGTAGCCCTCGAGATTGTGTTTTATTTCATTTGAAATAGAGGGTAATCTCAATAACTTTGTTTCTTTTTCTAATTCCGAGAATTTTTTGATATGCTCCCATGGGAGTACTTTTGCCAGTCGAATCCTTTGTCGATTGTAATCTTGTATCCTTTAATCGAATATGTATGCCATCTTCACACTTGACGTCATTCGTGACATCTTAGGCGTGCGCTCGCTGTTTTGACAAGACCGGTCTCTGTGGGCCCAATGTTCATAGTTTTGACCGCAGAGGACACCGTTTCAGCTTTGATTTGACCGGACGTGGCATAATCGGGGCAGCCCCTGAGTGTAAATAGTCCTTTCTACATATGTTGCTAAATACTTTTGTGTTTTATGCCAGCCCCCGAGTCTATCGAGTGGGTTTGTGTTTGCCGTTTGCCCCAGCCCCCGAGCCTATCGAGTGGGGTTGAGTTGTCTATTTGACCCAGCCCCTGAGTCTGTCGAGTGGGGTTGAGTTTCTTGTTTGACCCAGCCCCCGAGCCTATCGAGAAGGGTTGTTTTGCTTTTAGTATTTGTGGTATTCAACCCCCAGTTTATCGAATGGGCTGCAAATCTTGTGCTTGCGAGCATTTGAATTAGAGTTTTGATGCCTATGTTTTTATGCTCCAGCCCCCGAGTGTTTGTGTGGGGTAAATAATAAAAGACATATATGAGAAATATGGAGGAACATATATCTTTATTCCAAAATGTGTGACCAGCAAGCCGGCTCATTAAAACCTTTCAGTCCCCTTAGGTACCCTGGTAAGGGAAAATAGTGCGTCTGAAACCTGCTGGTTCTTCCGACATTATGCGCTATTACATATGAGACTAGGAGATCTATGCATAGAACCGACGCAAGTGCGCCAAGTTCCATGGGTTTGATGCTACTTCCCGCGTCTTCGCGTTCTTCAGTCGATAGGCTCCACCTTCGATGACTTCTGTGATGATGTAAGGTCCTTCCCGTGTGATGCGAGTTTGTGTACTTTCTTCTGCTTCTCCCGCAGCACCAAGTCTCGCACCATGAAGGATCGTGTGCGCAATCGACGACTATGGTAGTTGCGGAGGTCTTGTTGATAAACAGCCGTTCGCGCCAAGGCCGTATTGCGTGCTTCTTCTAGCAAATCGGCTGCATCTTCGAGTGCCTTGTTTGCGTCATCTTCTTCATACGCTTCCACCCGTGGTGCGTTAAACTTGACGTCGGAAGGTAGCACTGCTTCCGCACCATAGACCATGAAGAACGGTGTGTACTGCGTAGAGGCATTTGGGGTAGTCCTTAGGCTCCATAGTACTGATGGGAGTTCATGAACCCATGCACCCGCGGCCCTTTTCAGTGGCACCAAGAGTCTCTTTTTAATGCCGCTGCATACGAGTCCATTGGCTTTTTCGACTTGTCCATTGGATTGTGGATGTGCCACAGAGGCGTAGTTTAGCTTGATGTTTTGTTCTTTGCAAAAGGATTTGAACTCTTCTGCCGTGAAGTTGGTGCCATTATCAGTTATGATGATGTCCATTACTCCAAATCGATACATGATCGATTGTATGAAACGGACCGCCGTAGAGGCTGTTGAGCTTGTGATAGGGATAGTTTCGATCCACTTTGTGAACTTGTCGACTGCCACCAGTAAGTGAGTATGACCGCCTTTCGATGATTTTTTGAGTGGTCCCACCATGTCAAGTCCCCATTGGGCAAAAGGTCATGCCAATGGTATAGTTTTTAGCGCGGATGCGGGTGCATGTGGCTTGGAAGCAAACTTCTGGCAAGCTATGCACCTTTTGACTATGTCATCTGCGTCCCTTAGCAATGTAGGCCAGTAAAACCCTGCTCAGAAGGCTTTGGCTACGAGTGATCGACTGCCGGCGTGGTGCCCACAGGTACCTGCATGAATGTCCCGAAGGAGGTCTTTGCCATCTTCGAGTGCAATACATCTTTGGAACATACCTGAAATGCTGCGTTAGTACAGCTCACCGTTTATTATGGTGTATGCTTTTGCTCGTCGAGTCACGCGTCTGGCCTCGTTTGTATCTTCTGGTAGTTCATTGTAAAGTATGTATGCGAGGAAAGGTTGAGTCCATGTTGGCTCAATGAGAAGTACCTCAATCGGAGGATCCTCTGTGCTTGATGCTTTGCTCTTGTCTGTAGCTGATGTCGTGGTCGATGGTCGTTTGTCGATTGACCTATACTCTATTCGCTCGAGGAAAACACCTGGTGGTACTGGTGCCTTTGTGAAAGCGATGTTGGCTAGTTTGTCAGCCTCTTCATTGCTTTCTCTCCCTATGTGCCGCAATTCGCAGCCATCGAAGCTGCCCTCCATTATGTTGTACAAATCCCGTAGGCGATCATGTTGTCTGCGATTGCGTTACAGGCCTTCATTATTTGCTGCACAACTAAGTTAGAGTCGCCATAAATCATTAGTCGCCATATTGCGGGTACCGCTGTTTGGACGGGGAGAGAACTTCACTTATGTAGTATACTGGTCTCTGTATGTTTTGGTTGTGTCCTTCTTCCATGCGGTCGACTACCAGAACGGTGCTGACTACTCGATTGGTGGCTGAGATGTATAGGTAGAGTGGTTCCTTTTCCTTGGGTGCTACTAGGATTAGAGGACTTGTGAGCATCTTTTTGAGTTCGAGGAAAGCTGCTTCGGCTTCGTCTGTCCACTCGAACTTGTCTGCTTTCTTCATCAATTTGTAAAACGGAAGTGCTTTTTCGCCTAGTTTGCTGATGAACCGACTGAGTGCTGCTACTCGACCAGCTAGCTGCTGCACCTCATGAAGTTTGGTGGGTCTCTTCATTGTGAGTATGGCCTGTATCTTTTCTGGATCTGCTTCGATTCCGCGCACATATATCAAGTATCCCAAAAGTTGTCCAGCTAGGACACCAAAGGTGCATTTCTTTAGGTTAAGCTTGATGTTGTATCGATTGAGGTTCTTGAATGTCTCCCGTAGATCACTGATTAGCGTGTCCTCCTTCTCAGTCTTGATGACGATGTCGTCGACGTAGACCTGAACATTGCGTCCTATTTGTTCTTGCAGACAGTTTTGCATCATGCGTTGGTAGGTTGCACCTGTGTTTTTGAGCCCAAAAGGCATGGTTGTGTAGCAGTAGACCCCGAGTGGGGTTATGAATGCTGTTTTGTCTTCGTCTTCTTCTTTCATCCGAATTTGATGGTATCCGGAGTATGCATCCAAAAATGATAGCTGAGCGCATCCTGCTGTTGAGTCGATGATCTGGTCAATTCGTGGTAATGGGAAGTGATCTTTTGGACAACACTTGTTCAGGGCAGTAAAATCACACACATCCGCAGGGTGTCCGAGTTCTTCTTTTCAACCAGTACAGGGTTAGCAACCCAGTCTACCTTTTTGATTTCTCGAATGAACTTTGCAGCAAGTAACCTGTCAACTTCTGCCTCGATTGCGCCTCTTTTGGGATCGGAGACACGGCACAGGGTTTGCTTGACTGGTCTAGAACCTGGTTTGAGCTGTAGAGAGTGCTCGGCGAATTCCCTGGGGATACCTGGCATATCAGCTGGGCACCATGCAAATATTTCCCAATTTTCATGGAGGAATTCGACGAGCGTTCTTTCCTGTTCGCTAGTAAGACTCGACGACACGTTAACCGTCTTTGAGGGATCAGTCGGGTGCACCTGGTGCTTCCTTGTGTCGTTGGTGGCATTGAATTCTCTGTCGGATGCCAGCCTCTTGTGTTCCGGCAGAAGCGTGCGGTCATTAGAGACCTTGAGTTCGGCGAATGACTACTCTATCCCGTACATCTCGGAGATTTTGCTGAAGTCACGGTCGCATGAATCTGATGTTTGAAAATTCCCGTTGACTGTGATGACTCCTTTTGGTCCTGGCATTTTGAGCTTGAGGTAGGCGTAGTGTGGGACGGCCATGAATCGAGCGAAAGTGGGGCGCCCGAGTATTGCATGGTATTGTGACTTCCATCGACCACTTCGAACTCAATCGACTCGGTTCTGAAGTGAGTAGGATCTCCAAATGTAACATCAAGTTGTATTGTACCTTGTGGGAGTACTGCTTTGCCTGGGACGATACCGTGGAAGGTACTTGTGGATTTGGCAGGTTTTCGACTGATTTGTTCATCCTGCGTAGCGTATCCGCAAAGATTATGTTGAGGCCGCTACCTCCGTCCATGAAGACCTTGGTCATGGCGTAGCCTCCAATTTGAGCGTCGAGTACCAAGGCTGCGTGCCCTGGTCGATATACTGCGGGTGGATGGTCCTCTCGATTGAAGACAATCGGAGTTTCTGATCCTTTCAAAAAATCTGGGACAGCTGGGGGTGCCATGACTGCCATATTGACGTGTCGAGTGTGTAACTTTGCTCTCTATTGGATGGACGTCCTCGCTGGATCATGTTCATCTGCCCGCGGGTTACGGGATATTTTTGCTCCTCTCCTTGCTGCATCTGGTGCACGGCTGCTGCCATTTGTGTTCCCGTATTGGGTTGTGCTGGTACCATGTATACTGGCGTCGGTTGCGCTTGTGTTGGTGCAGAATACACCTGAGTAGGCTGTGTTTGCGGTGGTACGGAATATACCTGTGTTTGTTGTACTTGTTGCGGCGCTGGATATACCTGAACAGGCTGTGCTGTGGCGCAGTCGATGAGTCTGCGTCAGTTGAGGAGGTGCGCGCCCATCTCTTTGCAGTCGCAGTATGTGTTCAATCGCAAGTTGATCGAATTCCCTGCAATTTCTCAGTGAATGGTTAGAGCGTAGCTTACCGTCGTCCCCTTTGTACAGATGGAATCTGCAATAATCGTCCATCCTTTCTTCGACTGAGCGCTCAGGCTCTTTGTCTGCTCGCCTGCGCCATTCTGGCCTCTTGTAGCTATCGCGGTTGTCGCGTCTGTTGTCTCCATAGCGATCTCGACTGTCGCGGCGATCATCTGTGCGATGGTCTCGATTATCACGGCGGTCATCTGTATGATGGTCTCGACTGTCACGGTGATCGTCGGGTCGTCTGTCAGCCTGGTCGCGGTTGTCCCGTGGCTGGACAAAGCCTGCTGCGATGAAGCTTGGATGGTCATCATCGTGATAACGATGCTTGCGTTTGCGCCTCCGATCATCCTGTAGCTATCTCTGCGGTCTCGACTACCACTCTCATGGTTTTCATGTGAAGAAGCGGGTCGAGTGCCTCGTACGAGTCTTCTCCATCCGCCCACTTTGTTGCGAGTACCATGAGTGCCGCCATTGACCTTGGATTTTCTCGACCAAGCGTCTCTTTGAAGTCTTCTCTCCAGAGTCCGTTCTTGAAGGCATCGATTGCCCTATCTTCCGATACGTTGCCTACTGAGTTGCGGATGGCGGTCCATCGCCGTATGTACGATCTCAGAGATTCATCTGACTTTTGCTTGCAGGTTCGAAGTTCTTCAAAAGTTTTGGGGCGCTCGCATAGAGGTTCGAAGTATTTGATGAAATCATCTCTGAAGTGTTCCCACGAATCGTAGTATGATTCGGGTAGCGATTTGAGCCAATCGCGAGCTGTTCCCTCCATCATGAGTTGTATGTACTGCATAGCTGTGTTGTAGTGCCGCGCTGACATCCGACTGCCAGCCTGTAGTCTTCTAGCCAGCCTGATGGCTCTTGTTTGCAGTTGAATTTGGGCGTGGAAGCTAATGAGAACTTCTTTGGCATTCGAGCCTCCCGGATTCGTCGAGTGAAGCACAGCGCTCCGCAGGGTCCGATTTCTGCTTCCGAGTCTGAGCTGCTGCTGTATGATCTCCTAGAGCGGCTCCTGCTGGAGCGGCGACGGCGTGAGCTTTTTCGACTGCTTCCTCCTCGAGGGCTTCGACTGCGACGGTCCCGATCTGTATCTCTCCTTGGAGTTGCTTGTGGTGGCTGTATGGCCTTTGCTGCTATCGCCAGTTGCTTGTACAGCTGGAGGTGCTGATCCCTCTTTGGGTCTCCTGCAGGAGGTTCGATTGTTCTGAGGTAGGTGCCTAACGTCATCAGGCCCCGGCTGGTTCAGTAGGTATGGGGACTCCTTCCGCATCGACTGCCATAAAGGCTGGATCCAGGTTTCGAGTGACCGCTGCACGATCTGCGTCTCCAAGGTTTATGACTCGCGACCTGTTTGCAGGATCGTTCCTTCCTGTTGAACTTACAGATAACGCTCTTCGTCGGGCACTCGATATGCTGGCCTGCTTTTTGCGTTCCTCGAGTACTGCCTGTAGTTCTTCAACCGTATTGATTCTTGCCACTGGAAGTACTGCAAGGTCAATACCTCTTCTGGGGTTGCGTTTGCTGGTAGCATTGTGCAGCTTTCGATTATTTTGCTCACTTTCTCTGCCATCTCTGCCGTGATGGTTAACGTGGTTGTTCCGTCAGGCATAGTGACTGTGCAAGGGTATTCTGTAGGTCGACGACATGCTGCAGCTGTTGACGTTTCTGCGGTACTCGGTGTAAACCTGATAAGGTATCACCCGATCTTCTGTCCACATGTTGTTGACGCGCATTATGGATTCGGCGTCGTCGTCCAGGCTCATGTCGGAGTTGCTTTGTTTGCTGGGGTTTCCACTGCAATCGAGTAGATCCTCGAGTGCTTTGTCCAGGCTGTCTACGTCGCAGGTGAATACCTCGTGGCTGGCACGGATTTCTGGGCCGTTGAGATCGGCAAGGTAGATGTTGTCGTCCATGTTCTCCTCGTTCCCATGACATTGTTGCAGTCGACGATGTTGTCGAGTGACTCGGTTGAGTTGTTCGGGCGGTACGCAGATTCGATCTCGCTTCTCCCAAGTCTTTTGGCTACCTCGTCGCGGAACTCCTGCGAGTTCATGGATGTTGCAGAGTCGCTTGGCGATTGGATCGGAACGATCTGTGATGACGTCGCCGCCAAGATGGATGGTGTTGCAGTCGAAACGTCGTCAGTATCTTCATGTCGAGTGGATCCAGCAGGTCCTGCACACCATCTTTATCGACAAAGAAGTTAAATTCTCCAACTATAATATCCAAACCTGATTCGAGTCCAGCAAATGCATGTTGAGCTTCCATCGAGTGTGGCGTGAGCCTTCTTGAAGAGATTGGCGAGTGATCGCCTTTGAGTCGATGCTAGTCGATCTTGCCGGCGAGTTGCCGTTTGCAGCCATGATCGGCGATTTGCCGTTTGATGATGTAGCAGGTGAGTTACCTTGTGCAGATGCGATCGGCGAGTGGCCGCTTGATGATGAAACCGGCGAAACCGTGTGCCCAACACTACCTGTTCCCACAGACGGCGCCAATTGTCGAGGTGTGCCCTCGGCAAGTCTCATGGTTAGGTACCTAGGATTAATTGTGTGGTAGAGAACGTGTAGTGTTAGTGGAATCGACGGCTGACAAGCGGGATTTACCCAGGTTCAGGGCCCTCGAGTGAGGTAAAACCCCTACTTCCTGCATGTCTGTATTTGATGATGTGAATATGAGGGTTACAAAGGTCCGGCGAGTTGTTGATCTCGTCGGGGTTTTGGTGTCTATGGATTGCTTGTCCTGATCGATGACCCTCCCGCCTTTATATAGGAGGCCGGGTCTCGGGATACATAACCGACCAAGATTACATGTATGGAAAGTCTCAACCGACTATAACTTAATCTAGCTTGGATAGCACTCTTCGTCTTGGGCCTTCCTTCGTGGACTTCGATTAAACTTGGCCTTCTTTGATCATCACGTGCACCTGGTACCCTTACGCTGGGTTATCCGCGAAGTATAACCTCGTCAGCAACCAACCGATAAAACAAACAAAGTAGGGACGGAAGCAACATACACCCAAAAAAGAAGAAAACAAAAGGAAGACATAGGCGGATAGACTCAAAATGGATTTCCGCACAACTCTCTCTCTCTCTCAGCCAGGCTATCCGTATTGTACTGTTCATGATGCCCAATTGGTTGGCCTACTTGAGCCAATAATAGCATGATGGCTCGATTAAACTCCATGAGAATCATGGACCCATCAAGCCCGACACCATCCCATCATGGCATCATTCATCATATCAAGCACACACAGCCAACAAACATGATCCACATACCAACAAGTTCATCCTACCCTTCGCGCGTTTCTTCACTCGGTGACATGTTTCACACATTGGATTAGCTTCGTTTAAACTCGGCCGCGGCGACTAATCACCCACCATACCTACTTGCCCACTTGCGTGCATACTCTATATATACAACGCCTAGCTAACTTCGATCATCACAGTTGATGCTTTGACCTAACTAACCAGGTTGCAAGCGAAGCATACAGCCACACTCACACTTGCTTCATTAATCACCGACCGATCTACCACCTAGGAGGTCGATCGATCAAGATCAAGATCAGCTCGATCGTATTAGCTAGCAGATCACTCGCTCGAGATTTCGAGATGGCGTTGGCTCAGCTGCAGGCGCAGGCGCGGTTCGTGGGTGTGGCGGCGGAGAACGCCGGCGTGGACCTGGACGACCACCAGTCGCGGTGGGTGAACCTGGTGCGGCGGCGGATGGAGGCCGGCGCGGAGGAGCTGGGCGCCGTGGCCAAGGTCTTCGACGTGCCCAAGCTGCTCCGGGCGACAAAGCCCGAGGCGTACGCGCCGCAGCACTTCGCGATCGGGCCATACCACTACCAGCGGCCCGAGCTCAGAGACATGGAGCGCTACAAGCTCGCCGCGGCCAAGCGCGCCAAGAAGCTCTTCGCCGGAGACCTCAAGTTCGACGACCTTGTGCACAAGTTCGTCGGCATGAAGCAGATGATCCGGGCACCGTACCACAGGTACGGTACAGTTAACGTGCGAATTAAGTACCATGCACTCAGACATTCACATTTTCATGTTTGAGATAACAAATGCATATAGGAGTACAAATAACTAAGCGCATTCGCATCGCACAACATTTACATAGTCGCAGCGAGATCGATCCTGGAGAACCCACGATGAATTCTCATCTTCATTTCGATGAGTTGTTTTTTTTCGAAGCAAGAATAACTTCACATACTTACCACTCGCTCTCTTGTGCCGCAGAAGAGAGAGATCACCCTAGTCGCTTCATCATGCTTTGGCCGAAATTAGTATTATACGTAGATAAGGTCTGTTTTTTGCCATGTGAGTTTCATAAAAGAGGGTAACAGTTGACCGAGTAGAGATGAGCACAGCAATTTGACATTTCTAGCTGGCGGCCGTCACTAGCTGCTCTAACGTAGCTTTCACGAAATAGTCTGTATTTTAAGATAAGAAAATAGTCTGTGTTTTACATGAGCGGATATAAATAAATGCAACTTGTAAGCTACTGTATAAACCAGTTGGTATACCAGGCATACAAAATGTGCATCTTGTTAGTTACATTTATATTATAACTATAACCTAGTCGTAATAAATTAATCGGAAGAGAAGCAAAAAAAGTTCACCTTTCCCTTACTCTACAGACAGTACACACTGGAAAAGGCTGCACAAGCAATGTTAGTAAAAATCTTTGATTTGTAAACTCAGTGCGCAACCAATTGTAAGCCCAACACAAAGGGAATAGGCCCAATATGTTTAGAACCCACAAAACACTAAGGTAAAAACAAAAACTATAAAACACGCATCCAAATAAAATCATGCGCCCAAACGTCGTCGATTCAGAATTAACGGCTTGCTATTTCTGTTGTAACTGAGAATTTATTTTAAGACCTTCCAGTTGCACAAATAATTGTTGTGTTTAGAAATGTGCAGTTGCACATCTGTAGAAGTAAATTTTCATATATATATGTGGCCATATTTTGATCTCTTCGTAGTTAAGATTGCTCTCTATTTAATCTCTCTTGAGTTTTATCATCAATCTATTATATTATTAAGACAACAAACAATAGACGGTACAGATTGATCCCTTAAAGTTGAAGATTTTTTAATGGCTAAGATGATTTTGTAGAGCAACCAATACCCGACGGATGTGCGCAGCCTAAGACGTACAATATCGGGACTCTCTCTCTCTCCGTCTCCTATTCAATGACGTAAGACTGCTTTCAATCGATCGACAGTCTATGCATCCGTCCCAACTCCTCCGGCCTCCGCCACAGACGTTGCCGTTGCGCCTTCCCCTTCCCCTGTGCATGACCGGCCGCTCGCGCGCCTGATCCGCGACGATGCGCTTGCGCGTTTGCACCACCGGCCGAACGACTAAGCTGGGAATCGACCCGTGCATACTGCCGATGCTTCCCAGGCTCATAGCAGCACTGCTGCTTTTCTGCGTCGTTGCTCTGGGAATCGACGTGCATACTGCCGATGCTTCCCAGGCTCATAGCAGCACTGCTGCTTTTCTGCGTCGTTGCTCTGAAGTCAAGTACATCAATAGCCAGCCCTATGATTCGTTTTGTGTGGGTAGTTGCCTCGATCTATCAATTTGTGTTAGCATTGCTTCATATCTGATTCCAAATATGTTTTTCGTTGTCCGCAGATAACTGTGTACGTCGGTGGCGGAGAAGAATAGAACTGCCGAAACCAGTGGACCATCACGGTAAAGGACACCAAAATCGTGCCATCGGACGGCCGGGCCTCACGAAGCAATACTGCCGATGCCCCGGACAATGGGTCGTCAAGGCATCGTGAGTACGCGTTTAAAGGCATTGAACTGATCGATACCTCAAACCACTCTGTGACATTAGCAACGGCGGGATCTTACCCGGTTCAATTTAAATTGCCAGGAAATCAGGATATACTCATATACGTGCATGCATGTTTATGTGAAGGTATGTAATCATCTGATATGCACCATGGTTTTAATGTACAAACAATTTTTGACGGTGTAAGATAAAGCAGCTAGAGCCGTATATGCATCCATATGATCTGAAGTATTTATATCGAGCGCGCCAGACTGCCTAGGGACAACAATGTCCCATACTGGAATCCATGAGTGAACTATCAGTTTAAAACACCAATTGCAGGTATATTTTACTTATTTCATATGTTTTTATTTGATTTATTTTTTTCAGGTACAATGTAAAACTTCTGGTTGGATGCATTTTTTTAGATCAATGGTGTTTTTACTGAAATCATGTTTGTATATGATTGCGTTGGCCGGTCTTCTTGCAACTGTTTAATTTATATTTTTATGCCCCTTGAAACTTGAATCTATGTTTTGAGTTTTGACTAATAGTCGGCCATCCGGTGTATCGCGCATGTGTTCCCGGCTTACAACTTCCTGAAGCAACCCACGGAATTCTAGGTGTTCACCACATCATGCATGGCAGCCACGCCGGCGCATACTGTCTAACAACGCGCCGCCGCAATGACGCTGAAGCTGTTGTAACTCAGTAAGCTCGATTTGCTCTTGCACTTCATTGACGCCTACGAGTGGGGACAATTAAAAGACGTGGTGCTGGATTTGGCTGCCATAAGGAGGCGAATGATGCTGCACGAACGAAAGATCGTACTACAATAATATCCTTGACAACTGAAACAACGTACGTTCGATATAAGCATATTTAACGTACCAACCAGCTGCTTGCCTACATTCATGCATTGTGATAAATATACTTTCAGTTTAATGCCATAGGTGGAACATCCATCATGCATCTGTGCAAGCAGTAATATGCATTATTCCTGTGTGAAAGATTGGGGAACGTATAGAAAAAAGAATTCTGGGCAAACTACACATCTATGGGATTGTACCGTAGATGATGTTGTGGAGTAGACAAGTTGGGCGTCGGATTTGTAAATTTTTTATATCGAGATTTAAATCGTAGATGATGTTGTTAAATGGGAGGCTACAAGCAATTGCCATCGTCTTGACTTACTTTCTCTTGCAGGTGAAATACTGATGTTTTCCTGATGCCAATTATAAATGTATCACTATCCAGGGAAGCAAATCAATTGGATATAGGTTAGTATCACTATTATCTGCATGCATATATTTTTTCTTCAAGTTTTCAATTTTTTTCAAGTTTGTCTATCTTCTGATAAACATATTCCATGTCACTTGAACGGAAATAAAAACAACAGTTTATTGAAAATTTTGGTTTTGCTCCACGTGCCATAAAAATTTATCTTTATCTTAGGCATTGATTTTCTACAAATCATATTCACTTTAATTATGTCACTGCTACGTACCCATGTCACTGCTACATACACACTGGAATATCTCCCAAAATATATATTCAAGAAAATAATGGTCTACACAGTTTGTTTTGGTAAAGGCAGATTAAACTTATATAATATATTCCCATAAAAAAGACTCATGCATTAAGGTCCATGACCTGACTGTTGCGTCAATAATGTAAGAATAGATTCAAGTTAAACTGGTAAGATATCTCCATCCATGCAAGGACAAGATGGAGAGCATGAAAAATAAAAAAAGTAGTCGAAGAAATAAAAACGACGTTACTCGAATTTTGAATGTAATAACTTTTATTTATCAATGGAAACATGTGAGCACTAACAAAGCTCTACGAACTACGTATGGCATTTTATTTAATGTATTCCCACTTCGTATTTGTCTTCAATTTTTATCAAGTACATTAGATATCAAGAAAAAAAATCTTATTGCTAGCCGCGCAATTGCGCGGGCCACCTAGCTAGTTAGTTGTATTAGAGCAATTTTCTGGAATCTATCATCAGTCGTGTAAAATTGAAAGTTAATTCCATCAATCATTTGCAACCAATGTAGGTTCCTTGAGCTGAACGAGCAAACGCTGGCATGGATGATGGCCATCGACACGTGATTCCTCCTCGACTTCCTGGAGAGCTACAACGTCGAGGAGGCCACAGACATGGAGTCCTCCGCGGCCAACTGGATCAACGTCATGGTTCGCGACGCCATGATGCTCGAGAATCAGATCCCACTCTTCCTCTTTGCTGGGGCGCTGCAGCTCCGCCACGCCTCCGAGGAGGTCGCCGCTGACGCTATGCGTGCCGTCCTTGACCGCTTCATCAGGGAGGTGTGCCCCATCAAGACCACCGCGCTGGCCCTCGCCGGCAACATCGCCAAGAACGCACATCTGCTAGATCTTCTCTACCACTTCCTCGTGCCAGCCTCGGCCATATTCGCCGAGGACACGGCGGATCTCCCGCCCCTGGTCCCGGAGGAGCTGCTATCCATGGACGCGCTGGAGCAGCAGGTCCCGGATTACGACAAGGTGAAGCAGACGTGCATGCAGGTGTCCAGCCTCGATGTCGCGCCCGTGCGGTTCATCAAGAAGAACCTCATCTCGAAGCCGTTGAGCGCGGCATCGAGCCTCCCGGGGAAGATCATGAGCAAGGTGCCGATGCTGTCGGTGCTGACGCCGATGCTGGGGAAGCTGATGGCGTCGACGGACGTGGAGGCGCGGCTCAAGGGCGCTGAACAGCATCATCAACTCGCCGCTGGTGCAGGAGATCATGATCCCGTCTGTAACGCAGCTGGCGAGCTGCGGCGTGCGGTTCGCGCCGGCGCTCGAGGGGATGGCCGGGATCGCCTTCGACGCGGCCACCGCGACGCTGACCCTCCCGGTCATCCGCCTCGATGGCAACACGGAGGTGATCCTCCGCAACCTGGTGGCGTACGAGACCGCTGCCGTGCGCGGGCCGCTAGTGCTAGCGCGGTACACGGAGCTGATGAACGGTATCATCGACACGGACAAGGACGTGAAGATCCTGAGGGAATGCGGGATCATCTTCAACGGCATGAAGAGCGACAAGGAGGCAGCGGACATGTGAAACGGGATGTGCCGCGCGGTGCGGCCGAGCAAGGTGCCGCTGATGGACGGGGTGATCAGGGAGGTGAACGCGTACAGGAACCAGAGGAGGGCCGTGAAAGCGAGGAGGCTGCTCAAGCGGTACGTGTTCCAGTCGTGGAGGATTCTCACGCTGCTCGCCGCCGTTGTGCTGCTGCTCATGACGGCACTGCAGACATTCTGCACGGTCTACGACTGCAAACGTTGGTTCGGCGGCGTACTGGAGTTGCCGCAGCTGCCGGCCGCAGTCGGAGGAGGGCATTAGCCTAGCCTAGCTTGGTAAATTTGTTGAATGATTGGTTTAGTTAACACGGCGCAATCGCTGTGGTGTGTGCAGATCAGATTCGCCTCTGTGCTTCTTCAGATTGTGCATCGGGTTCTCTCAGTCTCACCTTTTCATTGATCTGGTCGTGAAGTTTGTTCCAGATGTCGTGCTGCCTTCTGTGATGTCTGTAGTCTGCGCCTTTGACTGATGGAACTGCCTTTTTTTTTAGATAAGGGGGTGCGGATCCCGGCCTCTACATCAAAATGATGCACACAGCCATCCGTAATTATTCAACAAAGCTTACAGGTTACAACATTGATCAAACCGAAGTCAACCGTTCGGCAACAAAAAGTCGCTACAACTATGATGGGGGTGGCCATGATCAGAGCCGCATGCCTTGACCTCCCACCTACACGCATCATCTACAACCGGAGTACCGGTCCAGCAGACCCTCAACGCGCACCGCATGCGCGCGCTACAGAAGTCGCTTCCGCCGTCTTCCTCGAACCCATCTTCAGGCAAAGATCAACGCCATGGCCTTGCAAGGCCCGCCGGCGACGTCGCCATGACGCCAAACAGCACCACCGCCCTGCCCTCGTCCATTCGCACGCATCCACGCCGAGACCCCACTGCACCATGCTGGCGAGTCACCATTGTCGACGCGGAAAATGGCACGCCGCTCCACCAGACAGCCAATAGACTCCCTCCAGACAGCCTGTGTTCCAAAAACGATGCCCCCAAGGGGGTATACGACACCGAAGGTGCCGCCATCATCCGATCTGGGTATACCAGATCTAGGGTTTCCCCCAGAACACAGTGCAGGAGGTGATTAGCAGCGGCAACTCCTTCAACAAGGTGGCGACACCCACGGGCGCCGCAGTCGCCGGCCAAAGCCCGGCTTTCACCGGCTGCCGACCTCACCTCAGATCCGAGGCGGATGAGTAGCGGCGGCAACTCCTTCAACAAGGTGGCGACACCCACAGGCGCCGCAGTCGCCGGCCAAAGCCCGGCTTTCACCGGCCGCCGTCCTCGCCTCCAAGATCCGACAACCGAGACGGCCAGGATCTGAAGAACGAGGTCACCATGCCCTGCTGCCGATCTGCCCGGAGAAGATCCACCCGCCACGCAAGCCACCGGATGGAGCTGCGTCGTGGCGCCGGCGGCCACACCACGCTCCGGCCCTAGATCGCCACCCGCGCGAGCTCCCTGGTGTAATGTGTCTCCATTGTGTGCAGAGTTTGCATGTGTGCACGAACACCAAGGCGAGGTCCGTCTCGAGTCTCGACAACCTTAGTAGTTTTTTTTTATGCCTATGGATTGGTATAGTTGTAGTATCTAAACTTAACACACCAACTCACACCACACGCACACACACAACACCACACACACCCTAGTGTGCAATCTAAGACCTACAGATCTATACAAACCCCACGCGTTTTGTGACTCCTATCGCTATGGCTCGAACGCGTGCTGAGAGAGGCTAGCAAAGAATGTTATACCATCCCTAATGAACAGTATAGCTACCGTGTCTGTAAACAGTGTTGCTACAGTGCGGTCACTGTTCCTAGTGAACAGTGCCCCGCGGGTGAGGCGCCCAGAAATCGCAGTTCCATTCACAAGGAAAGGTGCCCAACGTAGTGTAGTTGTGCTCTGTTTTTCTAGTTTAAGTTTCGACTTTGTTTGTTTCGCAAAAAAAAAAAAAAGTTTCGACTTTGTTCTGCTTTATTAGTTTAGAGTCACATTTTATATCCTTTAATTAGAAAAAAATCGATTTGATCTGCTAATTTACGTTCTATCCATCCACCGTCCAAGCTTCACCGCAGCATGTCCTCTGCTAGATTTAGCCACCCAACCCCTCCATTACTCCCATTGGATCGATCAGGGTTCGGTGCGGTTAGTAGTTTGGATGCCTTCCTCGGACGTCACCTTCCTAGGTGATTAAGGTCCCCCCCCCCCCCCCCCCCAATCAGGAGCTATTGTGTGTCGTCAAGGCTTCCTCTTGGCGGCGGTGCCTTAGGTACTTGGCCTGAAATGTTTTCTCTCAGTTCATTCTTGAAAACTTCAGCTTGCTCGCATGCGTTCCACTTGCACCTTAGTCGCGTCGGTATGTGTCTCGGTTACTCCGAACAGCGTCGAGTTCCTCTCCTCCTCTCATATCTTAAATATGCTTAAATTTTGACTTGGTTCATCTTTTGAAAGATTTGTTGTAGCTGATATAGGCACTGGTGTGTTAAGTTTGTTATTTCGTCAAATCATCTAGCTTTTCTTGGCCTTGACCGGCAGCATCCGCCATGGATTGTTGTGGAGTTTCCTATACAACACGTATTGCGTTGTTTAGCGGCATAACACCCATGCCCTTCCACTAGGTTGGCCGGCCCAAGTGCCATGTTTCTTTGCTTCTCACATTTTTTTTTGTGTTTTTCCTTTCCGTTACTGTTTTATTTTGATTTGTTTCCCATTTTCTTTCTTGATATTTTTTATTTTTTTTCTTTCTTTCTATTTCCTTTTTTATTCACATGTCTTTTTTTGGTTTCTAGTTATTTCATCTACATTTTTCTTCTCTCTTCAACTTTCATTTACGTTTTCGTAATATGTTTTCCTTATTTTTTTATTTTTTACTCTTCAATTCACTCGTTCATGGAAACATAATTTTTTTCTCGAGATAGATAAATATATAAAGATGTTCATAAACCGTAATGTTTTACAAAATATACATGGTTTGGAAAACAATACAGGTTCATAAATTTATATTCACACATTATTTAAAAAAACAAAAAAGTATGTTCATGTATTCAAAAACAGTTTGTGGTTTCAAAAATGTTTAAGAGTTAAAAAAGTAAATGTGAGGATTTAAAAACTATTCACGTGTTGGAAAAACATGTCTATGTGTGCGTACGACAAAATTTCATAGAGTAAATAGTATTCATTGGTTTGACTTGTTTTTAATATGTTCCAAAAATTAGCGCGTTCACGGATTTAAACATTATTCACGAGTTCAAACAAAAATACGTACATGGATTCAAGAAAAAGTAAGTTCATGGATATAAATATATATAGTGTAACGACGTACTCTTCATGGGTTCAGAAAGACGTCATGAAATTTAAAATGTGTTATTGGTTTCAGAATAGAGTATGTTCATGAGTTTAAAAATTTATCACGGTGAAAGAGCATTTCGCTCCCTAACTGGTTTTTGTGTTGATGACAACATAATTAGTACACTAATTGCGTTGAGCTATATATTTGTTTTGAACAATGACACAATATGGATTTGATACCCCATGATTTCAATCAAAGCGAAGATCGTGTTCAAAAAAAAAATCATTTTTGTTTCATAGAAATTCCCTACAATCAAGGTATGGGTGGATTGGTTATCACCAATGTTCAAAAAATCGGCCGATTTGCCGATTAGTCGTGAATCAGTGGGTAACCGATAAGATTTTGACGTATCGTTGATGTTTCTCTACTTTTTATCGGGGTCAAACGATAAATCGGCTAGGTCCAGGACGCCAAAAATCTCTACTTTTTCGATTTTACCCTCGACTTTTATTGATACTTAACAGTTGACACTAGACTGATACGTGATGTAGTTGTTGACATTTAATTTTTTGTAAATGGCTGCTAGTGCTTCTGCTGCATCTGGGGTTGCAAGTTCGTCCATGCTTAAGAGGAATTTAGATGACATGGCCTGGGAATTTGTTGTGCTGATTGACAGAGATGATTTGCAAATAGTGAAGTGCAAGCTTTGTGGAAAAGATATGTTAGGAGGGGTGACTAGAATGAAGCAGCACATTACTCAAATCAGAGGTTCAGTGACACCTTGTTTGCAGGCCACACCAGAACAGATTTCTCGGTGTAAGGAGGCAGCTGAGGCACCAAAGAGAAGGAAGATGTGCTTGTCAACGAGTGTTGCGTTACTCTAACATTGACGATACAATGGGAGTTAGTGAACCTATGGAGCTTCATCTTCGCAGAAGTGCAAGAGTGAGTGAACCCCAGTACTCCTGTTTTCTATTTTTGTTGTTTGCTATGTGTGTTGAACTATTAAGCGTCTAAGACTATGTCATGTACTCCTGTTTAGATGGGATTTACAAAATAAAATGGCCGATAAATAGGCAACCGATAAAATCGATTAATCGTTCGATAAGCGATTAATCTTTGATTTGAGGTTGATCGAGCAGTCAACGATAAGCGATATCTTTAACATTGGTTATCACGTACACACAAGAAATTACACACCGAAAGCCCACCCAATTCGGTCGAGAACTCGAGAGATCACCCCGAGATCACCCTCTTTCGATATTGTGTATATTGGGCTATTGTCTCTACAAGAAGCAGTAGTATCGGCCAAGGCAGTGGTTCTATCGCTCGCCTTGGGACTCACTGCCGCTCGCCGCTGTCGTGAACTCCGTCGTCGCCGTCGCTGATGTGTTTGGTGTACATGCGTGAACTGACTGCGCACCGTGGCGGTCCCGGCACCGGCGCTGCGCCACGCCGCTATGCTGCTCGCCACCATTCTTGGTCTTGTGATGGTGTGAGGTAAGACTACCATATGGAATGAGGTAAGAGTACACGTAAATACAAATATTACCAAACATCGTGCTAAAAATTCTTGCACCTAGCCGAACGAGCCTGGCAGGGCCGTCTCTAGAAATTGGGGGCCCTGTGCGAAACATAAAATGGGGTCTTGAAATTTCAAAAAATTACATGACATGGCAATTGAAAATACTATATGACGGTGTCCCCGTGAGGCCGTCCCACTCGCAATCTCGCTCTAGGTCGCGACGATTGTCGCGGTCGATTGGTTTTCTCACCTCTAGCACCAAGTACCAATAGGGATTCAATTTTTTTAATACCAAATATGACCTTTTTCGAAATTAAATACATATATGGCCTCTTCTTGAAACTATTGCTAATTTGACCTCTGAGGTCGGCGCTAACGAGGATGGAGCCGAGCAGGAGCTGACCTCTGTTTTAATTTTTTAAATCCTTAGAAAAATTATCAAACCAAAACGAGATTTTTTATGAGCAGGAGCTAGCCCATAAAACAGGCTGTGTGTCCAACCCAGGGTAACACCACTATTAACGCAAATACTGCTGAACATCATTGCAAGATACCAAATCCTGAAGAACCTTACATCCATATATAGTGTTGTGACAACTTAGACAACTGAGATATATTGCTGAAAAGAGAACTTGATGAATAAAAAGATGGTTGTCGAGGATGTGACTCGTGTCCCAGTCCTATATGGATTTCGAGCTAGGAGCCCTACAGTAATAAAGTTCTCTACTTTCTGTGAAAGGAGAACATATGAGGGGCCATATAAATCCATGAAGAAAAAATCAGGACAAGGGACACAAAGCAAGATCCAGCAGTAATGGATGTGTTTTATGGAGCTAGCCTACTACTATTGCTAAAAACATTGGTTTCGGAACTAGATACATATCTGTTTCATACAAAAACATGCAATTTCAGTAGTGAAAGGATAAAAACATGCAATTTCGGTAGTGAAAGGACACAAACATGCAATTTCGGTAATGAAAGGACATAAACATGCAATTTTATTATCATCACATAGAGTACAACAATCTCGCAATTCAACAATTACAAATATGGCACTAGCTACTCATTTTGGTAATCATTCCACATTTGGAGCGCAATTTGATCCCTCAAATTATTTTCTTGCACATTATTTCCTGGTATGCCTTGGTAAGGAGCAAGGAAGAATTGGGTATTCGCATAGCCACCATCAACAAAGTAGAACTTCCCATCACAGCAGTCGCATCAACAACAGCATGTATCTCCAAGGCCTAGTGGAGCACGACAACAGCAGCGACTGAAAAATAATCTAGTACAGTAATATATTACTACAAAGAGGTGCCGCGATTTCTAGAACCGTATACTGGAGCATGTGGCCAGCAGATCCACCAATCGAAGCTAAAAATAATCTAGTACAGTAGTGGCAACGCCGGAAGCTAGTACATATCTATTTCTCCAAGCTAAACGCAAGCGCGCAGTGGAATCAAACTGCCGGCCACGTCCATGGATCGGACAGCAGCATGGCCGGCTCCTCCACGCGTTCGATCCAGAGAGAGAGAGAGGAGAGGAGAGCATACCGGAGTAGCCAAGAACAGCGACGGCGCCTCGACGATCCAAGAACGGCGGTGGGATCCGGCTACGAGTCCTGGAGATTCAGAAAGGCGACGCGTCGACGAGTCCACGAACGTCTACCGCCGCCCGTCCCTCTCCCTTGCTTCCCGCCGCCGGCCGGTCCCTCGCTCCGCACGGCGCCGTCGTCGATGCGTGCGCCGCCGCCCGTCCCTCTTTCTCTCGCTCGGGATTGGAAAAAACGCGAGGTAGGCTCGCGTTTTGGGGAAGGACGGGGTTGGCCGGGTTTGGGCCGGGTTTGGGGATGGTGGGAAAAGGCCGGGAAAATACCAGGCCGAAACCACGAGAAACAAACATGTTTTTTCCAGATTCCGGGGTTTGTGGAATGGGCCGAAATTATCCCCACTAAACCCAGAATAAACCCTGAAAAACAAACAAAGCGGGCCGGCACGGCACGGCCCAGGCCCACTTATCTGTTGGCGGGCTTAGCACGACACGGCATGTGGAGGCCCGTTTAGTAAGTGGGCCGTGCCGTGCCGTCACGCGGGCCTGGCCTTAAGTCTCAAGCACGGCCCCTGCCTTAAGTGCCGGCATGAGCCTGCTTAGGCACAACGGGCCATATTTGGCCCACGTACCATTTTGACTTGTTTTTTGCTAAAATAAACACGAAAAAATCTGCAAAATTTAGAATTGAATATATAAATGCATACACATGCCTGTGGGTTCTATCGTACATGCTAACGCATACTGCATGCGCGCACAAGTGCACAAGACATTCATGCACAAGTGCACAAGACGTACTGTATATTATGCTACCTCAATAAGATGTTACCAATCTATTACTCCCTCCGTTCGGAAAAAGATGTCACAAAAATGGTCTATCTATAGTTTATTTTTGTGACATCTTTTTCCGAACGGAGGGAGTAGAAGACACGAGTGTATATGAAGCCTAGTGGTATCGTCGTTGTGCTTGTCCTCGCGTGCGCAGGTGGTCGCGAGTTCGTTCCATCGAAATTGCGGATTATTATGCATTTTGCGCGTCTGGCCAGTTAAACAGGCCGTGTCGTGCCGGCACGCGGGCCTCGCCTCCGGGCCCAGGCACAGCCAGTTTAGTCGCGTGCCGTGCCAGGCCTTTGGCGGGCTGGACACGCGTGCTCGCGGGACGGGCCCAGGTGGCCAGGTTTGGAAACAAACAGAGCCTAACAGGGATTGAGTTGTGCACACACAATTTTAAACTTAGTTGCTCTTTTCATATCTCCGTGAAATATGTCGTCACCGTTTGAACTTCCTTTGAATGAGAACAACTATGAGGAGATGTTGGGGACTTCCTTCGAAACATCCTAAACATAGCTAAGTACATGTATTTGTTTTTTTTAGGATAAAGTCGTCGTACCACTGCTCGAATAGATAGAAAGAGATTACCCAGTTAATAAGGAAAATCGGGTCCAAAAACCATACAGATACCCTGTTTATGAGGAAAACAGGGCCAAAAAACCGCACAAGCGAGAGGACCGTCGCCCACACGACGCAAGCCCACCGAACGCCACAAAACACACCACCGACCCCGGGGCCGCCGCCCCGACGTGCACCACTCGGCACCAAAGCACGCGAGCCACAACGCTGCACAAACTAGCCGTCTCGTAGCCCTTGCTACCATCGCTAAAGACGACCGCCCGCAGACCACAACGTCATGCCAGAACCCGGGGCCGCCGCCCCGGCGTAGCAACCAGATCAAACTCCGCATCGCCCGGAGCCGAACCAGTCAGGTCGACACACCAGCCGCCCTCGCAGCACCAAGTCGCCACCCAAACCTCAGTAGGCGAAAGCCCTGCCCCATAGGACCGTCGTTGTAGAGGGGACCGAGGCCGCCGCCTCAGCGTACCACCACCGTCCGGGGTCGCCACCCCGGCATCCGCCTCCCCCAACCACAAAGCCATCCCGCCCAACCGTTGCGAAACCGACACACCGCGAGGGCCAAGAGCTCCAAAGGCAACGCCTCCAAGAAGGAAAAGACGTGTCCGTCCCCGTCGCCCGCTCCGAGAGCTTAGGTTTTCACCCAGAGCTCTTGAAACCACTCGAGTCGGTCAAGATCAGAGCTCCACGATGACGCAAACAAGAAGGGAACGACGCCCGGAGGCGCCGCCGTCATCGGCATCAACCGGAGTCAATGCAAGGATTTCGCCCAGAGCTTGATCCCTACCCGTGAAGTGTCGGGAGCAGCGAGGCGAGCAAAGGGACGCCGTGGCTCCTGCCGGAGCCCAACCGTGGCGCCTCCTGCCACGGCGGCCTGCCGCCGCACCGTCTTCCAAGACCTGGGGCCGCCGCCCCAGCTTTCTGCAGCGCCACGGCCGCGGCCCGTCCGGGAAAGCCCGCGTCGTCCGCCTCCTTCTTCCGCCGCACGCCGTGCCTGCGCCGGCCATCCTCCGCACCGCCAATCACCATCACAGCCCGGGGCCACCGCCTCGGCGCCCTTCTTCTCGGACGCGCACGACCACGCCGGTCAACGCAGCAGCGGCGCCAACCGACGGACCGGCGGTCTCCATCTGGGCTCCCGCGCGCGACGCCTCCCCGCTCGAGAGGACGCCACCGAGGAGCCCGAACAACACACACACCCCTTGCCTTTTGGCGCAGGGCAGCGCCGCCGCCGCTGCCGGCCGGCAGCAGCAGCGGCGAGAGGAACCCGCGTGCGTGGTCTTCTGGAGAAGGCTTTGGTCGCCTGCGGTGTCGCCAGAGCGGAGCGACCCGGCAGGCCGGAGAGGGGGTTGGCCGCGGGGAGGGGAGTGCGGCGGCGCCGGTGGATGTGCTCGCAGGAGAGAGAATGTGGATCTCGTCGCGGGAGCTTTCTTGTCTATGCACCCCCAGGAAACGTTATCCCTTAGCTCCCTGTATTTGTTTTTAGGAAGGAGAGTAGTTGTACTTACTCTAACTATGAGCAGCTGTTGGGGACTTCCAAGTTCCAACAGGAAAACCGGACGGAAGCGTCGACAAGACAACAACTGCTCAGTCCGTTTCTTGCCCTCCACGGCCGTTTCGTCTCTGCGTTGCCGGAACGCAACCCCATTGAAAAAGTCAGAAGCAGCGCCCGCATCTATACAGTTTGTCAACTTCAAACATGACAGGAGGCCAGACACAGCTCGCTGAACCGCTGACCTTGAGCCCGGGCCTTGGTATCATCCATCAACCCGTCGCGGTCGACACCACGTCGTCTTCTGACGCAAATTGGACGGACGAGTGCACATGTTAGTCTTTGATGAGCACCCTGTTGATCATTCATTTCAACAAACTTTCAGTCAGATACAGTTAAAACTTGAATTAAATAATACTCCGTTCAATTCCACGGCAGGCGCAAATGGCGGTGAGCGATGGATCATGGATGCGTCGCTATAACTCTTCCGGTGATGGATGGATGAATTGCTACAGAGCTTCTGGTGATGGATAACAGAGCAGTGGTAGAGACGCGAACAGTTTCGACGAGTTGTTACACTGAGAAAGGGGAGGACAGCAGCAAAATTGTGGCGGCGAGCCGAGCGAATTACACAGTTCCGAGGACTCAATATGTCGGCGACGTCGAGGGCTCGGAAGTGGCGGTGGACATGGCGGAGAGGCGGCTGGGCAGGGCGCGGAAGGCGGCGCTGGTTGTGCGAAGACGGGCGGACGAGGGAAGCCAGCGCGCGCCTGATGTGGTCCCCGCCCTTCACCGCCGCGATGCGCACCAGCGAGTTGGTCATCGCGGACCGCCTCGGGTCGTGCAGGTGCAGCCCGCCGCTAGACGCCGGCGCGGCGCCGCCGTTCCCCCTGTGCAGCGCGCAGCGGAACGAGCCCGGATGCGTCGTCGGCGAGCACGAGCACGCCCTTTTCGCCGGGCCGCGGCTGCGGGAGACCACGGCCGCCGGGGCGAAGTGGGCGGGTGGCAGGTGGCGGTGTGGCGGCGAGCTGGTGCCGCCGAAGGGGTTGTGGAGCGAGATGCGACGGGCGAAGAGCGGCGGGGAGGGGGAGGACCAGGTGGCTCCGGCCGTCCCGATGGCGGCGCCGCGCGCCGGTCGCCGGGTCGGCGTGGCCATCCAATTCCAAGCCGAGTCGGCAGTGTTCGTGGGCTTGGCTGGCGAACTATTGCGGCTGCCTAAACCTAAGATCGCGGCCGCGTTGTGCAGAGATTTATAACAGGGAAGGGAAGAAGCGTGACCCAGTCCGCGTGGGGAGCTGACGCGTTGGGCGTTGGCTCTCGAAGCTGTAGTGTGCCGGCCCAGCTAACAAGCACGAGCTCGCTTTTCTTCTCAACTCAAAGAACTTCTTTTATGCTAAAAAAAACTTAAAAGAACTTTTTTTGACTCACAATTTTTATCTCATTTAAAGAAAAACCAGACTTTTTTCAGTAGTGAATAAAAATTAACCAAACCAAACCCAGTTAATGGGCCGGCCCAGGTTAGTGACAGTACATGCGTTTCCGTGCTAACCTTTGCAGCGGGCGATGAATAGGAGCTCCCTTTTGTTTGATCTAATTTGTTTTTAGTTTCGCTTTTACTGTTGTTTCAGGAAAAAATCATCCCAGATTTATTCTGAAAATATTGAATAATTGTCTGAAATAAAAAAGTTCTCATATTTTAAAAATATTTAAAATATAGTAAAAATAAATAAGTTTGTGAATTCATAAAAGTTCATTAGCTTGAACTTTTTTAATGAATTTGAAAAAAGTGTTCACAAATTTAAAGTGCCCCCATTGATTAAATGGTTTTTAGTTAAACAAACGGAAAATTTTAGGGACCCTTAAGGCCTAGCTGAAAATTATGTGGGCACAACAACAACAGGGCATTGGACGGTATTTTAAACTGATTATCCAGTCGGGGTTTAAATGGAAAAAACTAGACAGAAGTTACTAACAGCTTCCCACATCGAAAAGATTTAGTGAAACCCAGCGTATCTGGGCCCGTCCACTTAGCCCCAAACTCTTCGGTAGAGTGTAACCGTCAACGCCATAGCGGATAACAATCCTTATTCAGCGCGCGTTATATCGGTTATCGCCAAAATGCCCCAGACAGTAGAATAGTCGGCCTCGGCCCGTTTATGATGGCGAGGGCGACCCGAGACGAGCAAGACGATGCGAGACTCGGCGACCACCAGAGATTATGAAGACAAGACACATATTATGATGGCGAGGACGAGCGAGACTTTGACGGCGACGACTCGATCTGTCGCGGTGGCGACAAAGCAGGCAAGAACTGGACCGAGTCGTAGTTGGTGGCGACACGACTTGCCGCGGCAGTGCAGTGGGGAGGCTCTGAAGGAATTTAAGGATTGTGCCCTCCCCTCCCGAGCCGCCCTCCTCCCGGCGGCTCCGGAGGCTCCCCCACCACCTCCTCCCTTTCCCCTCCGATCTACTTTCCCTGCCGCCACTGCTGCCGTCGCGGGCGGCGGTGGCGGCGCCCCCATCCAGATCGGTGGGAGGGCAGAGGAGGTGGTTCTTCACGGCGCTGCACGGGGGAGGTGGGGCGCTGACGGAGGCCACAGGGCGGCGCGGCCATCTCGGCCGAGGACTAAGAAGCTCCGGCAGATGGCGACGTGGAGGAGGTGGTTCGCCGCCGGCTTGCCGTGCTGGGCGATCTGCACAGGGATTCGATCTGGGCTTAGGCCCCGATCTAGGTCGCTGGGGGCCGCCAGGCTGGGCTGCCGGGGAGTCTGCTTGTGGCTTCGGTCATGCCAGCGACGATCTGCAGCTTGCGCGCTGGTCTGCTCTTTCTTCTACGGTCGTTCCTGCTGGGAGTGGATTCACGGCGTCGGGGCCTACGAGGCTGAAGAATAATGGCGGTGGTCCTAGGGTTACTCTTGAGCCAAGACGAAGAACTGACCTGCACCTGTCCTCTTTGATTTGGCCAGAGTGTCGGGTTCCGGAAGGCTCCGCTGGCGATCTCCAACTGGCTAATGCCTAGAGACTGCTGCATCGGGTGGTATTCGGTTGTGCCGGAGGTAGCGGCGCGAAGCTCTGTCTGTTGCTTTGATGGGCAAATCCATGGTGAAGCCAGAGGGAGAATGTCATGAAAGCCGTGATCAAAGGACTGGCAATGTGATAACCCCCAAGAGCAGGGATCACTATAGCACCTCTCAATGTGGAAGTAAGGGTATCGATCCGCAGGAGCAAGAAGGAAAAGTTATCTATTCCCTACAACTAAAGTGTCATAAGTTTTAGTTGATTATGCACTAAACAAGTTTAAGGAGCAAGGTGGTTGATTTGATGGATGGAAGTTTAATGTAACCAAGCAAGAATGTAAAAGTGTCCCAACCCTCTTCAATGCAAGAGGACAAGACAAAGGTTTTCTCTTATAGGAACAATGGACATGGGTTCATGGGTTCACCTAATCCTCTCTCTATCATCTATGGTGATTATCATGTTATAGATAAAGTACACATAATTGTTATGTTTTATGGTAGCTTTTATAACGGCTACATGTCCTAAAACACATAGTTGAAAGAAGTACTCATTTGTGTTGCTAGGTCACCCTCGTAAGGTTAGCGTGGTTGCTCTCACTCCCACGTCATACTCTTTCTTTTTACCCCCAGATAAAGGATGTTGGGCGGTACTGTGTCACTCAATAATGGACAATATTCTAGACACTAGTGCAATGATTTATATTTCATGTGTGTTACCACATCTCTCTCATCTATCTACACTTGGTGGTGTCAATCACCTCATGATAAAGATAAACAAGGCATTATGCATAAATCAAACCATCACATGCATCATAGAATATCTCCAAAGTATGACAAGTCATAAAAGATCCAACACAACAGTAAATTCATAACAAATATTATCTCACACCACAATATCCACCATGAGAATTACATAGATGACCGTAATCATGTTCAGCAGCTCATACGGTACTAATTAGTGAAGCTCAAAGAGAGGAGAGATACATAAGTTACCACCACAAACCCATAGTCCACAGGGTGGACTACTCCCCCTTCATCATGGAGACGGTGGAGAAGTCGTTGGAGAAGGTGGAGACCACCCCGGCAGCGCCCTGCCGGAGTTTTCCCACTCCAATCTGCAGCTTCAGATCTCTGTTTTGGTGTTTCTATGTTTCGGCGGCGCTCCCTCCAGAGAACGTCAGGGAACAATTTTTATAGGCGTTTTTAGGTCACGACTAGGTCGGTGGAGCAAATATCGACGGCGGCGGAGCCTCGAGGCCCAAAAGAGGTGGTCCCATGTGCCCTGGTACAGGGGACGTGTGGGGCCCTCTCATTTGCAGCTGGTTGGGCTTCTGGCCTTCATTTTGATCCCATTGTGTTCGTCTCGAAAATTCTGAACCGTGCTCTTTGGCCTTGCCCTATTTGGAGTCCCGAAGCTCCCGGAAAGTATGAAACACTAAAAAAGACGTTTTCTGGAAAACAGGGTGTGGCGCCCCGACCCGACTGTTATACAGTGATACTGTGTCCCCGGTTATCCGATACCACCAGACACACTATCAAAGCATAATAGAGAGGTCAAGACTTGTGGAACAACTGGCACATCACAGACTTTACGACACAAATCATATAGTTCAACTCTTATAATAGAGAAAGATAGCAAATGACAACCAGAGGTCACTGACCCAACATTACAACAAGCGGAAGCAAAATAGGTTATTCTAAACAACAAGAACCAGATTATGGCCTAAGAGGCCTACAAATAAACATCCAGCGCCAGCTGTTCCGGGATGTCCCAAGCTGCCACCTGGGAACCCCAAACTACTCGTCGACGTCCACAAAGAACCCACCTTCGAGGTCGGTGAAGTCCTCCTCTGAAACAAAACAAACGACGTTGAGTTCGACGAACTCGCAAGATTATGTATAGAGCATTAGCTCGATGAAGCTTTCAAAGTTTTATGGCTCTTTCGCATAAAGCTGATTTTATTTAATAAAACAAGACTCCATGGCATCGTCTAATCAGAATACTTTTAAAAGAGGGGTAAGAAGTAACTCTTTTCTCTTGAATCACATTTCTCACCAGTCATCACCATCATCAACATTGTACTTGTTCATAAAAGGCACCTCCCCGAATCACCCTCGAGGAAGCTCACCTTGCATTTGTGAGTGGTACCTCTAGTACCCAGTTTTTAATCATTCCGTTAAAGTTATTCTATGATCTTACCTTCACTTCCCAAGTCGTCCATAACTGCGGACACGGCTTTTCAAAAAGATTTACCCTGCAGGGGTGTACAAATGTTTGCCACGCGTACCGTCCGGCCCATTGCCTGGCCTTTAACTCTCTTCCTGGGAGAGCCGGCTGGGTGGGAGCGGTGTCGACTTCTCCCTCGTTAAGGACTTTCCAGGATCATCAGTGGCGGCAGGACTGCCAGTGCCTCAGCACCCGCCCCATGGCCACTCATTTTCCTAACACCTCCATCCTCATCTCAGTTCATCCCACCATCATCACGCACACGCAAATGGAAGCCCGAACTAGAGGACCCTGGCTAGCCCCGCTCGAGTTATTTAGTCTATGAGGGTTCCTGCACTGCAATGCATAGGCCTCACGCATGGTTGCACGCTCAGTCTTGGTTCAAGAGGTATAGAGCTCACTCCTAGGCGGCAAGAACGAGACAAAACACCACAACCACAGTGGCCTCTCATCCCCACCTTTAAGCATTTTATTATCCTTCATCGCACTTTCCTCCACCATCAACCATTTATCTCATCACCTGTTTCCAACACCAACCATCCATCGTATAGCTATGCAATTAAACTAAGCATGGCTAAGCATCAACATAGCATAGTAAGTATCTCGGCCAACAATACAATCCTATGGATATTAGGAGGGAAAACAGGTATTGGCATCGGAATCTTAATGCAACTATAGGATACTCTAATCCAATAAAATTGACATTTGGAACCGCATGCAATATTATAGTGGAGAAAATATTTGTGGAAATTTAGGATAAGACATGCTCAGAGGGGGGATTACGCTTGCCTTGATCAGCGTGCTGGTAATACGGCTCTTCACAAAACTGTGGGGGCACTTCCACTCCTTGATCTACCGATGCACAAACAATACCGGAGAGGAACAATCAAAACCACGGATAACATCGGTGCAATACGCAAACACATGATGACATGACATTTTAAATCCCCGGGAGGGGATGATTCGACTATTCAGATTAAACGGAGTTCGGGTGCTTAGAGGGGCGCATCCCGGATATCCGTGAATTTAAGTCATGGATCATCTTACTTGTTGATTACGGTGGTCGAAACCATAGGATATAACTCGTAGATGCTATGACATGATCATGTGGGAGATGCAGGGTTTTGACGATTTGATAAACATGATAACCACTTAAAAGGTTTGTTCACGAATTTCCGGACATTCGGGGATATTACACGCATTTTATGATGCTCCGAAGAAAAACAAGTTATTACATTTTATTTCCTCTTTTAAATATGTCTGGTACTATTTAACTCCAACACATTACCAACACTAAAAAAAATTAGGAAGAAAAAGAAAAGAAACAATAACATTTTTGGTACTGGAACCAATCGGAAAATCCGAATTTTCTTAACTCGGAAAATACGATAGATTTGCTCCCTCCAATTTTTGGCTAAGGACCAGAGAAAAAAGCAGCACTGGCTCACTTCGGAAAATCCGAATCCTTTGGTTCGGATTATCCGATCATCAGCCAGGTTCAAGAATTTGGCTAAGGAAAGAAAACGCAACACGCACTGGTTCCCATCGGAATTTCCGGTTTGAAACGATCCGGAATATCCGGAGAACGAGCACGGCGGGCTACGGCGAGCTGCAGCGCGGAAATCGAACCTCGGCCCACGATTCGAACGCGAGGAGGGCAGGGGAGGTTCAGTAGCTCACCCTGAACTCGTCGGTGGAGATGGCGAGGTCGGAGACGGACCACGGCGGCGGGAATCGAATGGAGGAGCCACGGCGGTGGTCGGGGAAGAACTTGGCGGCGACGGCGACCTAGGGCGCTCCGGCTCGATTCCTCCGGTGTAGAGGAAGAAGACGGTGCGGCAGAGCGGTTGGTGTTCCTGGTTGGACTCGGGAGCTACTCAAACGACGGCGTCGTGGCGGCGGAGCTAAGCTGCGGCACGGACATGGCGTGGAGAAAACGGGGAGAGAGAAAGGGGGAGCAAGGAGCAGGTGCGCAAGGAGGGAGGAGCAGGTGAGGTCGCGTGGGGCTCTTCTCCTGCAAGGGGAGAGCAGAGAGGAGGGGGCCCCGGGTGAGGGCGTCGTGCGGGAGCGGACACGGCGACATGGCCGCACGCGGGAAAAACGGGAGGTGAGAGACGATGCAAGTTTTGCAAAAACCCCCCTGGCAAAAGCTTTTCCATCACAGCTGAATCCTTCCTTCCCTTTTCTTTTATTTGAAAATAGGGCAGTGGGCAAAAGGGGTTTAATTGGGGCACTAAATCAGTTTAGAAAATTATGGCAAAATTTAGGTAGCCTCCCCATAACAATATGAAGCTCCCCAAAAATTGGTGCCTCAAAATATAATATTTTGAACCACTTTTGTTTAGAGAGTTTGGATATGGCATTTTTCCCAAAATACAAGTTTATCAACATTTAGAAAAATTAAAGCAAGTTCCAAATATTATTTTGAACTCTTGAAATTTCCTTGACAAATATAAGTTGTCAAGCCTTTGTATTTTGCAAGGTTAAGTGTCTTCATTAATTTGAAAGTTGTTAGAGCAAGTTTGGCATTTGGTTTTTGAATGTTTCCAAATCCACCACAATTCCCTAGCAACAACAACAATTCCCTAGCACAATTCCCTAGTGACAACAACATGATGCATGATGCCATGATGCAGTGAACACAAAAGTGGAAAATTTACACCGGTTTTTAGTTGCTCAAACTTCGGGTTGTTACAATTCTACCCTCCTTACAGGAATCTCGTCCCGAGATTCTTAGAGTAGGAAAGAGGGAAAAGGGTTACAACGGTACTACACGATCTTCTCGCTTCAGGTGGCTTCTCTGTTGAAGAGGTTGACCGAAGGCAACATGAAGATCTCCATCGTCTTCACTCCGAGGTCATCATCCAATTACACCATAGGAAAGAAGGAAACCTCTCCGGAAGGATGGGTCTTGGTGAAGATACAACGACCGAGTACCTCCTAGTAGAACTGAGGATGAGACTTCAAGCATCCCTTGATTTGACAGTTAGGAGACACATGCGTTTGACGGGAGATTTGATAAGAGTTTCCAGTTGGTAGACAACTGTTTCTCAACGATTCAGAATATGAACTTTGCACAAGGCCCAAAATTTCTGAGGGAGAGTGTCGAAACAAGCTTCCCACAGATGAGAGATAACTTGTACTAGTCGGCTTGAGTAGAACTTTCCTCACGGAGGAGCATTCCAGATCGGAAAGCTAGATCGAGAGAACTTCAGAAACTCCACAAACGTTAGTATCGGGAACACTTCTTGATTATCACCAACTATCGTTCTGCTTGAGAGTCAAATCTGGGAAGTGTAGAGATGCTTCAGACTCAGCACCGGTAGGAATAGGAAGCTTTGCAATGCATACCAACGGGTTACAATTGCTAGGACCCCAAGAGTTGGACTAGAATGTCAAACTCCAAAGGAGTAACGAGATGGCGGAACTCGTGTATTATCACTTGTCAGAGGGCATCAGCACCTACTGGAATTACTCGCGACAATACACCATTGAGTTTCTGCTGGGGAAACACCAACGAAGACGAAAGAAGTTCTCAGACTTCCTCCCTTTCTGGAACAATTCAACCAGTGGCTTGGATGCAATGACGAGAATTCCCGAGGGATGGAGGTAACAACGCACCATTCCGAGAATATTCCACACATGCATGGTCGAGTTGAAATGATTTCGAGGAAATCAGACAATTCACTCAGATTCACGGCGACATCTTTCAGCAATTGCACGTGAACCAAGGGAAAGTCACTTCTAACTCCAGGACACATACCTTGTGAAGGCACGAAGTTAGTTCCAACAATTTTCCAATGTTAACGCCCACTATCCAATATAAATCTCCTCAAACATGGAGGAGATAAGAATGTAGTTGATGGGCTCAACCATAAACTTATCCAGATACTCCAAGACGGTAGACTCATATTTCACCAGAACGAGGCATTAGTATTGGTCAGACTACACATTCAGGTAGGTAGGTCTGAGTTTGATTTGACGATAGCCCAATTCAAATCAAGAGACTTGGAGGTTAGCATATCCACAAAGGAGATACCACCTTTCTTCGACACGAACAGACTAGACATCCCTTTGAGAAGGAACTATCTCGGAATAGAGCTCTTGTCGTCCAACTCTCCAAGTTGTTTAAGCTCAACCGAATAATTCTGGACATCCAGCACGATTTTCTTAGAGAAGGGAGTAGTTTAGAGAGCCAGCTTACTCCTAGGCTAAACACCGCGGTCAGGTGACAACCTGGCGATACTTCTGGAAAGACCCCCAGAATATCACGATCCACATATAGGATATCACGACATACCGGTGGATCTTGAGTTCAAGAGAGGATCATGCCTTTCAAGGTACAACGAGGTGGTCTTGGGAGCTTCGGCACGAAACTAGCTCTTGGACCGAGGGAGCGCATCAGAGCCATCTGACTTGGTAGCACTGTCGAACTCAGCTTATTGATTGGCTAACCAATCATGCTTAGGAGGGCAATGGATATCCCTGGATTTCCGCATAGTAAGAACTGCTAAGAATATCTGATAGCCACATCATTGCTCACGACTTATCCTTCTCGAGCAACAAGTCACTCAGAACACAGAGAGTAACGAGGAGTAAGAGCATCACTTCATCAAGAGGATCCTGCTAGTTAGCTCGATACCCTGATATCCAAGAGTGTGACACTCTAAGGTGGAGCAGAACAAAAGCTAAACAAGGCCCTCATTCTGAAGATTACAATTCTTTGACCAGGTCCGGGAAGTGGACAAGGTACTGGAGTTTGTTTCTCCTAACAAGACGAAGTGGAAAGTATTGATGGATCAGGAGAGTGACTTACATCGGATCATACCAACGCATGACAGAACTTTACTGTCCACAGACAGACAGAGGTTGGAAGCAGATCAGAGTAACTAACATGCTCAGGAGAATCCCAAGGTGTTGCAGATGCACCGGTTATTACTCAGTTGTGATAACCATGCCCCAAAAAGGAAGAGATGCAGCAGCGCCAAACAAAACTGTAGTAAGATGGTTGTTGATTAGTAGCTCACCCTTAAGGACGCCGGAATCTTCTTCAGCTTCTTCAGCAGAGACGTGGTTCAGGCGACGACGCACAATAGGTCCAGCCTTGCCAGCTGGAGTGGCTGGGGCTCGTGCAGGATTTCCCGTGATAGGTGCCTTCTGGGGCACTCCCTAGAGTAATGACCAACCTGTCCACATGTGTAGCAGATGAGTCCAGGTGGAGCAGGTAGCGAGGACGATACCCACTTCTGCTGGGGCACTCCCTGGAGTAGTGACCAGTCTGACCACAGGTGTAGCAGATAAGTCCAGGTGGAGCAGGTAGCATAGGACGACAACCACCTCCGCTTGACCCAGATGTCGAAGTAGTGGGGCGCGTGGTGGCGTGCTGAGCAATCTTCTCCTGGGCATCCTTTACTGCCCCCATTATGAACTCCATAGAACAATCAGCCGGGAAATGGTCATCTCCTTCGCATAGGTAGCAGGTGGCGCTAGCGGTTGGGCACTTGCCGAGTGGATGCTTGTTGCAACAATGCGGGCAACTGTCGGGGCATTGACTCGCCTGATGTCCACCCCTTCCACACTGACTACATGCCTTTCCTTGTGGTAGTCCCCACTTTCCGGGGTAATTAAGGGGGCACTTCCGGTACGGATGTCCACGCTCCTTACAAGTGTAACACCTGAGTTTGCCTCTAGCTTTCTTGGGTAAATCTTTGGATGTATGGGATTCCTGCCGATCAAAGGGTGTCGAGTGGGTCCTGGGGTGGCTTCGATTTGATAGAGCGGAGGACGTTGTGCCATTCTGTAGATTTGACAAGGACGCAGTTAGTATCCACCTCGGTAGGGTTGAGACATTATCATTAGCGTACTCAAGTACTCAGACTAGGGACGATAATGCTTTGTGTAACCACGAACAAGGAACCAACAAGATGGGACTTGGGTCAAGATCAGCATCATGCACCAGTAGTGTGAGATTCAAATGGCTAAGAAACCACGTGATTCAACCCACACTATCCAGCACAATCCGGGACCTTATGTTCAAGTCCTTGGGTTAAAACCCGAAGAAAGGATCAAATGATTAGACTCCGTCGAAACATCTGAGTTGATTTCGGATGGCAACGCAGTGGGGCAACTGGACACAGAACACTAATGGTCGAACCCAACCCCGTTTCTAATCATTTTGAAGTAACAGATGAGAGGTAAAACTTTTAACCCAAATCGAGGTAAGATTGCTCCGAGATTAGAGGGTAACCAGATAAGGAGTAAAAAGAATCCTAAGATGGTTTTCACAACTCATTTTTAGGTTAAAAATATTTTCGCAAACACTAGACTCAACATCGACCAGTAGAAGGGTTTCCTACAGGCAGTATTGCTCTGATACCAACTTGTGGCGCCCCGACCCGACTGTTATACAGTGATACTGTGTCCCCGGTTATCCGATACCACCAGACACACTATCAAAGCATAATAGAGAGGTCAAGACTTGTGGAACAACTGGCACATCACAGACTCTACGACACAAATCATATAGTTCAACTCTTATAATAGAGAAAGATAGCAAATGACAACCAGAGGTCACTGACCCAACATTACAACAAGCGGAAGCAAAATAGGTTGTTCTAAACAACAAGAACCAGATTATGGCCTAAGAGGCCTACAAATAAACATCCAGCGCCAGCTGTTCCGGGATGTCCCAAGCTGCCACCTGGGAACCCCAGACTACTCGTCGACGTCCACAAAGAACCCACCTTCGAGGTCGGTGAAGTCCTCCTCTGAAACAAAACAAACGACGTTGAGTTCGATGAACTCTCAAGATTATGTATAGAGCATTAGCTCGATGAAGCTTTCAAAGTTTTATGGCTCTTTCGCATAAAGCTGATTTTATTTAATAAAACAAGACTCCATGGCATCGTCTAATCAGAATACTTTTAAAAGAGGGGTAAGAAGTAACTCTTTTCTCTTGAATCACATTTCTCACCAGTCATCACCATCATCAACATTGTACCTGTTCATAAAAGGCACCTCCCCGAATCACCCTCGAGGAAGCTCACCTTGCATTTGTGAGTGGTACCTCTAGTACCCAGTTTTTAATCATTCCGTTAAACTTATTCTATGATCTTACCTTCACTTCCCAAGTCGTCCATAACCGCGGACACGGCTTTTCGAAAAGATTTACCCTGCAGGGGTGTACAAATGTTTGCCACGCGTATCGTTCGGCCCATTGCCTGGCCTTTAACTCTCTTCCTGGGAGAGCCAGCTGGGTGGGAACGGTGTCGACTTCTCCCTCGTTAAGGACTTTCCAGGATCATCAGTGGCGGTAGGACTGCCATTGCCTCAGCACTCGCCCCACGGCCACTCATTTTCCTAACACCTCCATCCTCATCTCAGTTCATCCCACCATCATCACGCACGCGCAAATGGAAGCCCGAACTAGAGGACCCTGGCTAGCCCCGCTCGAGTTATTTAGTCTATGAGGGTTCCTGCACTGCGAATGCATAGGCCTCACGCATGGTTGCACGCTCAGTCTTGGTTCAAGAGGTATAGAACTCACTCCTAGGCGGCGAGAACGAGACAAAACACCACAACCACAGTGGCCTCTCATCCCCACCTTTAAGCATTTTATTATCCTTCATCACACTTTCCTCCACCATCAACCATTTATCTCATCACCTGTTTCCAACACCAACCATCCATCGTATAGCTATGCAATTAAACTAAGCATGGCTAAGCATCAACATAGCATAGTAAGTATCTCGGCCAACAATACAATCCTATGGATATTAGGAGGGAAAACAGGTATTGGCATCGAAATCTTAATGCAACTATAGGATACTCTAATCCAATAAAATTAACATTTGGAACCGCATGCAATATTATAGTGGAGAAAATATTTGCGGAAATTTAGGATAAGACATGCTCAGAGGGGGGATTACGCTTGCCTTGATCAGCGTGCTGGTAATACGGCTCTTCACAAAACTGTGGGGGCACTTCCACTCCTTGATCTACCGATGCACAAACAATACCGGAGAGGAACAATCAAAACCACGGATAACATCGGTGCAATGCGCAAACACATGATGACATGACATTTTAAATCCCCGGGAGGGGGATGATTCGACTATTCAGATTAAACGGAGTTCGGGTGCTTAGAGGGGCGCATCCCGGATATCCGTGAATTTAAGTCATGGATCATCTTACTTGTTGATTACGGTGGTCGAAACCCTAGGATATAACTCGTAGATGCTATGACATGATCATGTGAGAGATGCAGGGTTTTGACGATTTGATAAACATGATAACCACTTAAAAGGTTTGTTCACGAATTTCCGGACATTCGGGGATATTACACGCATTTTATGATGCTCCGAAGAAAAACAAGTTATTACATTTTATTTCCTCTTTTAAATATGTCTGGGTACTATTTAACTCCAACACATAACCAACACTTAACAAAATTAGGAAGAAAAAGAAAAGAAACAGTAACATTTTTGGTATTGGAACCAATCGGAAAATCCGAATTTTCCTAACTCGGAAAATCCGATAGATTTGCTCCCTCCAATTTTTGGCTACGGACCAGAGAAAAAAGCAGCACTGGCTCACTTCGGAAAATCCGAATCCTTTGGTTCGGATTATCCGATCATCAGCCAGGTTCGAGAATTTGGCTAAGGAAAGAAAACGCAACACGCGCTGGTTCCATCGGAATTTCCGGTTCGAAACGACCCGGAATATCCGGAGAACGAGCACGGCGGGCTACGGCGAGCTGCAGCGCGGAAATCGAACCTCGGCCCACGATTCGAACGTGAGGAGGGCAGGGAGGTTCAGTAGCTCACCCTGAACTCGTCGGTGGAGATGGCGAGGTCGGAGACGGACCACGGCGGCGGGAATCGAATGGAGGAGCCGTGGCGGTGGTCGGGGAAGAACTTGGCGGCAACGGCGACCTAGGGCGCTCCGGCTCGATTCCTCCGGTGTAGAGGAAGAAGACGGTGCGGCGGAGCGGTTGGTGTTCCTGGTTGGACTCGGGAGCTACTCAAACGACGGCGTCGTGGCGGCGGAGCTGAGCTGCGGCGCGGCCATGGCGTGGAGAAAACGGGGAGAGAGAAAGGGGGAGCAGGGAGCAGGTGCGCAAGGAGGGAGGAGCAGGTGAGGTCGCGTGGGGCTCTTCTCCTGCAAGGGGAGAGCAGAGAGGAGGGGGCCCCGGGTGAGGGCGTCGTGCGGGAGCGGACACGGCGACATGGCCGCACGCGGGAAAAACGGGAGGTGAGAGACAATGCAAGTTTTGCAAAAACTCCCCTGGCAAAAGCTTTTCCATCACAGCTGAATCCTTCCTTCCCTTTTCTTTTATTTGAAAATAGGGCAGTGGGCAAAAGGGGTTTAATTGGGGCACTAAATCAGTTTAGAAAATTATGGCAAAATTTGGGTAGCCTCCCCATATCAATATGAAGCTCCCCAAAATTGGTGCCTCAAAATATAATATTTTGAACCACTTTTGTTTAGAGAGTTTGGATATGGCATTTTTCCCAAAATACAAGTTTATCAACATTTAGAAAAATTAAAGCAAGTTCCAAATATTATTTTGAACTCTTGAAATTTCCTTGACAAATATAAGTTGTCAAGCCTTTGTATTTTGCAAGGTTGAGTGTCTTCATTAATTTGAAAGTTGTTAGAGCAAGTTTGGCATTTGGTTTTTGAATGTTGCCAAATCCACCACAATTTCCTAGCAACAACAACAATTCCCTAGCACAATTCCCTAGTGACAACAACATGATGCATGATGCCATGATGCAATGAACACAAAAGTGGAAAATTTACACCGGTTTTTAGTTGCTCAAACTTCGGGCTGTTACACAGGGTTAATTCCAAATAAATGGGAAAACTATGAAATATTCCCAAAATCATTATAAAACATTGATATAACCCTTATATGATGCAAATATGATTGGAATAGAAGTAAAATAATGCAAAGTTCATGTATGCATTTTACATGCATCAACATCCCCAAGCTTAACCCATGCTCGTCCCGAGTATGAAGGTGATAAAACTAACATGGACTTTGCATTTTAATACTAACAACGGATATCAAAGATGATTACTATTGCTACATAGAGTCAAATGATTCATTCTTAAAAGGAGTAGCAATATGCAAGATAGTTTATGAAGTGATATCAAGTATTCAATGCAAGGATGTTCAATGATAGTTCACAAAGTGTAACATAACAGATAGTAGTATGGACCACATGTATGCATAATGATAAGTATGGACATCCTACATTGGTCATAGAGTGATGATGAAAATCTGAATATGATAGGTGGACACTTTGGAAAGATGTATAAGTGAGTAGAGGTAAAGCATGCATAAGTTTCATCTAACCTCCAAACTCTTCTATTTAAGTTAATGATTGCAATGTGGTAATACTTGGTGTCAATCTCTCATTCCCCTATCATAGCATCTTGAATGATTATAGTTTATTGTGAGAGCAAATATGAGTAGTGTGCTTGACAAAGTAAAGGTTAGGTGTCTCATGCCCCTTGAATACAAGTACCTACACCATGATTACTCAACTTAGGAAACAAAGCAAGTTCAAGTTATATATCATTGTAAGTAATAATAGTATCATCAAGAGCGTCAACTGGGGTACCTCTTGTCCCAGGATATGGAACAAGCCCATATCAAAATGACAAGACAAACAAACAAGATGAACAACCTCAACACCCTTTTTATTTACCATTGGAATAGCTATTTATTATAAGGTGTATCACAGACGGTTCACCATAGGATGTAAGTAAATTTCCACCATGAATGATGCATGGATTAATTAGCGGCCCAGGCGTCTCTCTAACCATTTATACAAACTCATTTAAACTACTTCATTTCCACCTCATTTCGCCATGATAGGCATCCATAAACAAAAGTACATGATATCAACTAAATGAGATGAAGGAGCATGTTGAAAGCTTTGCATGTGACAGCACATATGGGCTAACTCCCAACCTCGAACATTTATCAAGCCACTAGCATCATAATCTTAATCACAATGGGTCATGTTTTATTTATTGCAATGATAGTAAAATGTGCATCAAGTTCGTGAGAGCTATATAACCAACTTTTCCCATGGCAATCAATAACATAATCATTTTCATTCAGAGGTATAGATAACACAAATATCATGATGAACATACTCGGAATAGCATATAGCTAGTAGGTAGATATGGTGGACTCACTGGAATAACTTTGGTTGAAGGTGTTGGAAACAAGTTTTGACTTGTTGGAATGTTTGGGCTAGCAAAAGGGAGAAAGTTGACCATCTAGATGCATGCATGAGTGTCCATAGAACTAACTAATCTATGTTAAACCAAGTAAAATAACAATCAGCACCAAAACATGAATAAGTGATAGCTCTTCAAAAAGGATTTGCAAACTATTACTCATAAACAAGCTCATGAATCATGCAACTATATGTATCATTAAAAATCAACTCAAACATCCCTTTTCCCAATCTTATAAAAGCATCCAACATATTTCAACCCATATTTCCAGTAGCTCTCCCATATATAAATGATAGTGTGGTGGTCTCTCAAAGAATCAAACCAAAACAAACAAAAAGACGCTCCAAGTTTATGCGATATAGTGTTTCGATCGAAAAACAAAAGTTGGATGTGTGCAAACCGAGAGTGTGTAAGTCCAGTGGGGTTTCTTCACATCCCCAATCTTATGGTCTTCATCATCATTGGATAGCTCTTGGTGCATCTCCTCCAATCCCTGTGAAAAAACTTCAAAACACCGTTTCTCCCATTTCTTTTCTGTGGGGTGCATTAATAGTGATAAACAAATATGTTTCTTGCTGCATATAATCCTTGAACAAAAATTCATATGAGATGTCTAGAAAGTGTATAATGTTGTATGCCTACTCATAAATTCAATTGGATCAAAAATATTCAACTTAAAAGCTCAAAGCATGCATCAAACAAAATGGGACAGAATTTGTCTAGAAAAACTGCAGCAGAAAAACGTATTTTTCTACCCTACCAAACTTTCTCGAACAATTCCGAAAAAATCATGCATACAGAGGATGAAAAGTTGCAACTACAGTTCAAATATGAGCTCATTCGGAGTTACAGAATAAGAATTAAAAATCATAAATAAGCAACTTTTCAAGACCAAAATGGGTAAAACTTGGCACTTTATTTAAAACTCCAGAAACTAAACTAGACACAAAGTCTCTTGTTACAGCAAGAGGACACAAAGAAAAATCACACACAAAAATAACCGGGTTGCCTCCCGCAAAGCGTTTTCTTTATAGCCATATAGCTAGGCTTCTTACTTGTTGTTCAGCGAAGATGAAGCTCATGAAGGAGCTTGAATGTTGTTCCCCTGTTCCTTGGGAAGTGTTCCATGCATTATACCAGGGTCCCATGTTGCTCTCAAGCCAATGAAGATAATAGTCAAGTTGAAACATGGTAGAGAGAAACAAAACACAAAGGTAATAACAACGAAGTCTAACTTCCTTCCTATGCATTGGCATTTTGTATATGAATGAATCACAATGAATATAAGTTTTCCAATGCATATTAACAATATTTACTTGCAGCCCATAATTATTAGTAGCATAAAGAGGGTTCTTATCACTTCCTCTTTCATAATAGTTGCAAGTAGTAGAAGTGTATTTAATCACGTAACCAATAGAATCTTCCAACTTAGATAATTTGGGAACATAAAGAGAGTCATTAAATTTATTTTGGAGTTTATTAGCATGCTTCCCTCTTTCAAAATAGTAGTTAAGATCAATATCAAGTTTAATATCATGGTTGCAACAAAGATTTGGAACTAAAGATAATTGCAAACCACATAAGTATTTCTCAACATAAGCAAATTTCTCCTCTATGGTGTAGTTAGGAGAATTCAAGAACATAGCAGGACTCTCATGAGTAAGAGTACTATCATGAGCAGCAAGTATATCATTTTTATCCTCACATAATATAGTAACTTCCAAACATGTAGGATTATCAATAAGCATAGGACCATCATCTAAAGCATTATCATATAGCACATTTAAGCAACACTCCTCATTATTATCAATAAGTTTACTAGCAAAAGGTTTTTAGTTTGAGTGTTACTATCATATGTTGATGGTGAAGTTGGGAGATCCAACTCTTCATTCTCCAGTTGTTCTTTTTCAGCATCTTCTTGAGATTGCATGGGCATCCCCAAGCTTAGGTTTTGTCCTCTTCTTCCTGCAAAATATTAGTTCTTTCCATGGCAGCAAGAGTTAACTTTTTACGTTTAATAGCATCTGCTCGAGAAAAGAAATCATCAGCTTCTTGTAATATTTCAAGTTCCTCAAGTGTAAATGTTGCAAGTTCCTCAGGTGTATAATCAAACAGAAAACCCATAGCAAAAGTAATGAAGAACTTACACCCAGACAAGTTTAAAGGAACCTCCCCAAGCTTACATGATTGCAAGATATAAAACAAGTTTAAAGAGACTTCCCAAGCTTAGTCTAGTGCACACAAGAATATAAACTTAAGCGCTACGCTCCCCGGCAACGGCACCAGAAAAGTACTTGATAACCCCCAAGAGCAGGGGATCACTATAGCACCTCTCAATGTGGAAGTAAGGTATCGATCCGCAGGAGCAAGAAGGAAAAGTTATCTATTCCCTACAATAAAGTGTCACAAGTTTTAGTTGATTATGCACTAAATAAGTTTAAGGAGCAAGGTGGTTGATTTGATGGATGGAAGTTTAATGTAACCAAGCAAGAATGTAAAAGTGTCCCAATCCTCTTCAATGCAAGAGGACAAGGCAAAGGTTTTCTCTTATAGGAACAATGGACATGGGTTCATGGGTTCACTTAATCCTCTCTCTATCATCTATGGTGATTATCATGTTATAGATAAAGTACACATAATTGTCATGTTTTATGGTAGCTTTTATAACGGCTACATGTCCTAAAACACATAGTTGAAAGAAGTACTCATTTGTGTTGCTAGGTCACCCTCGTAAGGCTAGCGTGGTTGCTCTCACTCCCACATCATACTCTTTCTTTTTACCCCCAGATAAAGGATGTTGGGCGGTACTGTGTCACTCAATACATGTGCCGTGTCACATCGGCCATCCCGTACCCACATACATCATACTTCATAATGGACAATATTCTAGACACTAGTGCAATGATTTATATTTCGTGTGTGTTATCACATCTCTCTCATCTATCTACACTTGGTGGTGTCAATCACCTCATGATAAAGATAAACAAGGCATTATGCATAAATCAAACCATCACATGCATCATAGAATATCTCCAAAGTATGACAAGTCATAAAAGATCCAACACAACAGTAAATGCATAACAAATATTATCTCACACCACAATATCCACCATGAGAATTACATAGATGACCGTAATCATGTTCAGCAGCTCATACGGTACTAATTAGTGAAGCTCAAAGAGAGGAGAGATACATAAGTTACCACCACAAACCCATAGTCCAGAGGGTGGACTACTCCCCCTTCATCATGGAGACGGTGGAGAAGTCGTTGGAGAAGGTGGAGACCACCCCGGCAGCGCCCCGCCGGAGTTTTACCCTCCAATCTGCAGCTTCAGATCTCCGTTTCGGTGTTTCTGTGTTTCGGCGGCGCTCCCTCCAGAGAACGTCGGGGGACAATTTTTATAGGCGTTTTTAGGTCACGACTAGGTCGGTGGAGCAAAGATCGACGGCGGCGGAGCCTCGAGGCCCAAAAGAGGTGGTCCCATGCGCCCTGGTACAGGGCCGCATGGGGCCCTCTCATTTCCAGCTGGTTGGGCTTCTAGCCTTCATTTTGATCCCATTGCGTTCGTTTCGAAAATTCTGAACCGTGCTCTTTGGCCTTTCCCTTTTTGGAGTCCCGAAGCTCCCGAAAAGTATGAAACACTAAAAAATACGTTTTCTGGAAAACAGGGTTAATTCCAAATAAATGGGAAAACTATGAAATATTCCCAAAATCATTATAAAATATTGATATAACCCTTATATGATGCAAATATGATTGGAATAGAAATAAAATAATGCAAAGTTCTTGTATGCATTTTACATGCATCACAATGGTGTTCAGAGCTTTGCGTTGTTGAGGAACTTGCTCGGAGTTTCAGAAATCGTGGCAGCAGTATTGATACGGGCATGACGGAGGAGGTGAAGCCCACTTTCAGGACTCCACCAAGTTAGGCGTTCCATTAGTCGTGTCGTTGTTATTTTTAATAATTAGTTTTTATAATTATGTGAGTTGGGTTTGGGCCTGTCCAACCCAACAAGGTCGGTACTGTAGCTACAGTACGCCGCTACAATACGTAGCTACAGTACACCCCCACCTCATCCATATAAGGGGCTGGGGGCGCATTAGGTTAGGGGTACATAAATTTAGGTTAAAAACTATCTCGTGTGAGAGGTGTATCTTCCCTCCGGGGAAACGGCGCTGCCGTGTTATCCAATAAAGATTGTTGCGAGGGTTCCTGTGTTCATCAAGGATTATCGAGCTCAGGTTAGAGGCGTGTTGTTCATCTCCACGTTGCTTGCTGGATTTATTCCCCACCTTTAGGTGACGCCATTGGTGTTGTTGGAAGGATTTATCGTTCGGGTTACTCGCTGTTAAAGATTGGGACAACAATCATAGGATCATCCCCTTGATCCTTATCAAGTATGTTAGCGGGGGCGACAACACAAGTGAAGTTCAAAATCCTATCTTTCACGGTGAAAATCCAAGGTCTGGTCTTAATTGGTTATGCTTGGAAATGGTCTTGCTGAAGACATTGCTTTGAGAGCGGAGACTATCTTCAGGGTGAAAACCCAAGGTATGGCCTTAATTGGTTGTGCCTGGCACTGTTTCCTTGTTGAAGGCGTTGCTTTTGAAGAATTGGACATCAGATGTTGGCTTGGTGGTGGTTGCCACAATGATTGTAACTCTGTAGCAGGACTTTTCTTTTTTAGTTCTTCTTCTTATTGTCTTTCGGCTGTGTGCATCCGTAATATCTTCGGTTATTACGTTGTTGCAGAGGCTGGGTGTAATTTGTATCTCCGCGATATTAATATACGCTCTTTATCTGTTAAAAAAGATGGAGAGGGTGGTTAGAGGATTGCCGGGGCGGCGATGGACGGGCAATGGTTCAAGCAGGGCGGGGCGGCGACACGGCGAGGGAGCGGTGCCACCTGTGGAAGGCGGGATTAGGCGGTTGCGGCCATGGTTTCGGTTACCGGCCGGAATTCCGCGGTAACCGGCCGGTAACCGGATTTATCGGACCCCCGGAATTTGCGTATATCGGCTGAAAAATCTCGGATTAGTCAAATTTGAAACAAATTTGTGCTTGAAAAATTTAAATTTTAAAAAAAAATCGATATTTTAAGTTTAAATCCTAAATTCTTGCCGAAATTTTGGGCCGGTTATTGGCCGATATTTTCTGGTAACCCCGGTTACCGGAAATATCGGCCCCCTCTGGATTTTTTACCGGTATCCGAAACCTTGGTTGCGGCCGAAGGCGGCGACATGACGTTGAGCAATGCGTGTAGTGGAAAAAAGCGAGGGGTAGAAGATGAACCGCTTTGTTCGGCAGGGGATCGTCTCAAACTCTCGATGCAGGCGGCCTAAGCGATACTAATGTAGAAGACGCTGGATAGGGACAGCGCTACAAGTATTCAATAGGAAAATGGTAACTGCAAGGTGTTAGTTGGACTGACAAGAGGAGACTGTGTTTTGTGCTTGGCTCGTGGTATGTCTGGAGCTCACTTTTTTGCCCTCTCCTAAGGATACAAGATGTAGTATCAATTCAGACTTACAGCAACTCACACCACACACACGCACCCCACACTCACACCCCTACTGCAAGCCTAAACTAAGCCCTACACCCTATACCCGGCACGTCCGGTACAAGACTGGAGTTGTGGCATACAGGCGTGCGAACAGAGGTTTATTGGTGAACAGAGCGCCCTAGTGAGACATCCCAGGAAATCGTCCCGCTGGCGGTGTCCAGGCCACCCGTCCCGGGTTCTGGAGCTCACTTCTCTCCGAGAGAAAAACATAAGCTGCACAAACGATCAGTGTTTTCAGCTCATTTTTTCCAAAACTGAAAAGTGAGATACTTTAAATTGTTTTTTTTATCTGTCATTCATGTGTAAAATCTTGAATTGTTTTATCTCGGGAAGTTCATGACAAATTAATTGTTGCTGGAATACTTCATTTGTGAATAAACAGAATAGACGGGTTTCGCCTGATTTTTCGTTAATTATTTTGATAACCTCTCTTTTATGATTGGGGCAAATCTTTCACCCATATTTCTATATCTGATACGGGCATGACGGAGGAGGTGAAGCCCAATTTCAGGACTCCACCAAGTTAGATGTATTCGTCGTGTGTTGCTATTTTAAATAATTAGAGTTTTTAATAATTATGAGTTTGGGCTTGGTTTGGGCCTGTCCAACCAAGTCAACATAGGGCCCATTAGTGGGGCGGTACTGTAGCGTGTACTGTAGCGCGGTACTGTAGCACCCCTCCATATAAGGCTAGGGAGTTAGAAGGGGTTCAGAAAATTAGGTTAAAAACTACTACGTGTGTTTCTTGGTGAAGCATCCCTCCGGGGACGGCGATGCCGTTTATCAGTTTGTAATAAAGATTGCTGCGGAGGTTCTTGTGTTCATCAAGGATTGTCGTACTTTGGTTGGAGGCGTGGTGATCTTCATCACGTTGCTTGCTGGATTCGTTCCTCTTCTCCAGGTTTGCGTTCATCGTGTAATTGGGAGAATTATTACCTTGGTTGTCTCGCTGTGAAAGATCGGGCAAAACTCTAGGATCGACGGGGTTGATCCGTATCATGTGGTATCAGATTTCTGGGTTGCTCACAGTGAGGTTGTGTTGATCGATCTCATCTAGATCGGTTGACTGGGAGGAGTTTGATTGGAGGCTCTTGCGCAGATTGATTTGCTTGGAGGAGATCGTGCATTGAGGCTGCAGACTGTTGTTGTGTTTGTGCAGATTGGTTTCTGGTTAGATCGATTTGTGTGGAGGCTGCTAGGGGATTCAACGCAAGAGAAAAGGAAGATACGTGCAGATTGGCAAATTCGCGATCTACTGTAGCTACAGTACCGCGAAAAAAAAACAAGGCAGCTTGGTTCGATCGCTGCCTGCAGTCCAGAAACGATCGTTGATTTGTCTTAGACACCACGGCCTGTAGGAGACGAACCGGGGGCTGTGCGCATACCCATTGGAAAGGTCACGAAATTATCTTTCCAAAGAGTCCTTATTTGCCACGTTTGGATCTCGTATGAAGGTGTTGCATCCGTTTTAAATTCAGAACTCCTGTCTGTCCGAGTTGGCAGAGATCCGATTTTCCCTGCACCAGAATTGGGCGAATTGGTGTTCTGTCCGAGTTGAGGGAGCGCTCCGAGGTGGGGTTGTATTGCTTGATTTCTGGTTTGCTGCAGCGGCGTTCTCGTGGTGTGGGAGTCCTTCTGTTCTACGTTTTCCCTGCAACAGTTTGTCCGAGTTCTATTGGAGTCCTACAGCTACACGTTTTCCTTGCCATCGGTTTGGCCGAGTTGCAGCTAGTGGTCTGAGTTTTGCATCGAGGGAAGGAGCAGCACGCACGTTCCGTCCGCGTGCGTTCCGGCCGCGCAAGCTGATCGCTCACTGATCTCTGATCGCTAGCTGATCGCTGCCGCTTGCTGCTATTATTCAGATATGGTTTTATCCAGACCTGTTCGTGTGAAGGCTCCAAAATATGAGGATGTATATCATGATTACACTACTATTGTGATAGGTTCGGCACTTGATTCCGCACCCATAGACTGGAGGTTAGAGAATTCAGCTACATATTCAGAATTTCAGATTTGGGAATCGATTATGGACCAAGGTTTTGCAAGATGTCGTGAACTGAATAGCACTTTTGGTGGACGTCTTGAACATGCTCTTGCCTATCGTCGTGTGGATGAGACTGTGGCTGGCTGGTGGAATGATGAGAGGTCCGCGCAGGATATCACCGGTGGAACATCTAGTTGGGGAGACTTCAAACAATTTCTGCGTACTAGATTTATGCAGCAGTCCACGGAGCTGGACAAGGTGATTATACCTGAAGAGGTTGAACCTTTGAGCGGGCTGAATATGCAACTCAAAAGGGTACATGATGAGGCTTGCAAAATAGTTGACAAGTGTCAGCGATGGAGTTTATTTCAGACTCAATGCATGATAAAAGGCAAACACTGCAAGCTCATGATTGATGGTGGTAGCTGTACTAATGGCATAAGCAAGGCAATGGTGGCAGCATTAGGGTTGTCTACTTGGCGTATTCCTGAACCTAAGCATTTGGCGTGGATAAATAATTGTGGTATGCTGAAGGTTACTCATAAGGTGCGTGTGCCATTTACAGTTGGTGACTATGTTGATGAGGTTGAGTGCGATGTGTTGCCATTGGAGGTATGTGGGCTGTTACTTGGTCGTCCATGGCAGTATGATCGCAATGTTAACCATGCTGGGCGAGCAAATACATATTCTTTTGTGCATGATGGTAAGCAGCGGACTTTGAGGCCTATGAGCGATGATCAAATCAAGTCCGATGTGGTGCTGGTGATACACAAGGAGAGGTTGCATAAAGCTGAACCAAAACAGCGGTTAGCTAAGTTGCAGCAAGTGGAGCATGATGCAAGGAGCGTTGGTACAGAAATTGATTCAACTATGCATGTAGATGACAAGCCTGTGTTTGTTGGTGACAAGCTAGTTGAAGACAAACCTCTTAGTGGGGAGACGAAGGGTATTGCAGCGAGCGTTCCAGTTCGTGTTGACATGGGTGTTCAGACCGATGACAGTGGTGCTGATCGTGTTCCGGTGCATATGGTGCCGCGGGTAGTCAGCCACAGTTTTGTGAGAACACCTCGGAGACGTTTTGTTGGAGCAGCAGTGTGTGTGCATAGAGGCAAGGATGGACGTGTTCGTCAGTTGTGTGGCCCGGGCATTACTACTTTGCAGGGTCGTGCTAAGCAGGTTCATGTTCAGCAGCAAAGAGCTCCATCAAGTGTTGAGAAGAAGAAGGTGGTGGCGCCGAAGTCCAAGCTCATGTGGCGAAGAAAGGAGGCGTCAAGTGTTGTGTCAAGTCAAGCAGGCCGAGAGGGAGGATGTGGTGTGGTAGGCAAGCAAGACTTGAAGACGGCGAACATGCGTGGTGCTATTGTTTATATCCAGCCACCTTTTCGAGCAGACCCTCACGCGTTGGGGACAACGCTTTTTGAAGGGGGGAGGATGATACGGGCATGACGGAGGAGGTGAAGCCCAATTTCAGGACTCCACCAAGTTAGATGTATTCGTCGTGTGTTGCTATTTTAAATAATTAGAGTTTTTAATAATTATGAGTTTGGGCTTGGTTTGGGCCTGTCCAACCAAGTCAACATAGGGCCCATTAGTGGGGCGGTACTGTAGCGCGGTCCTGTAGCGGTACTGTAGTGCGGTCCTGTAGCGCGGTACTGTAGCACCCCTCCATATAAGGCTAGGGAGTTAGAAGGGGTTCAGAAAATTAGGTTAAAAACTACTACGTGTGTTTCTTGGTGAAGCATCCCTCCGGGGACGGCGATGCCGTTTATCAGTTTGTAATAAAGATTGCTGCGGAGGTTCTTGTGTTCATCAAGGATTGTCGTACTTTGGTTGGAGGCGTGGTGATCTTCATCACGTTGCTTGCTGGATTCGTTCCTCTTCTCCAGGTTTGCGTTCATCGTGTAATTGGGAGAATTATTACCTTGGTTGTCTCGCTGTGAAAGATCGGGCAAAACTCTAGGATCGACGGGGTTGATCCGTATCAATATCTATACCTAATAATAAAACCATTAAGGTTTCTTGTGGTACGATCAATTTTTTTGTCGATTGTGCCCTCCACCAAATCACATATTTACCCACCAATGCCAGCCATAAGTCATAAAAAACGGTTCGTTTTTTTTCGCGTCGTTATTTATTTTCCCGTGCGCTGCTCGACCGGCCCAGCCCATCAACGCGCTGCTCGACCGAAGCCCATCTCCAGAACCGTTCAGCCCACCTCCACCTCTCGATCCCCTCCATGTCTCTGGATACGAACTCGACTCCAGCTCGATCCCCTCCATGACGTAGCTCAATCCCCTCCATGTCTCTCGATCACCTCGACGTCTCTCCGATACGAACTCGAGTCCAGCTCGAGCATCATACAATGGATATATCTGCTCTGCTACGAACCCAATTCGAGCACGCCCCCATGAGATCAGGCCACGACTCTTCGAATCGAATCCGGCCGCCGCCTCTGCTGAACACCCCGACCGCCACCCAAGCTGCCGGTAGCCTCCGCGACGGACCCACGTTTTCATGGCAGATGGGAAGCTTGCTAGCCCACCCCAGGCGGCCGCCGCTGCTTCTCTGACCCAGCGAGGCTACTCCTCCGGCCCAGCTCGACCGTCGATCAACGCTTCCACGCCGCAACCCCTCTGGTCCGCCGCCCCGGCACTCAACCCTTCCGCTTGACAGAGTCTGCTTGACATACGACGAGCTCATGGGATTGTGGGAATATTGCTGCTGTTTTTAGCATGTACGAGACTCTTCCCTGTTATGTTTTACAGCGTGCTATGTTGGAGCATCCGAGATAACTGTCAAGCTTCATGCGCTGACCACTATTCCAAAAGACCGATCTGATGGAAAGGGAGGGCAATCCACTTATACACTCAACACCCCTCCTCACATGTGACGGTCACAGACAGGTCAACATGTGTAAACTCAGAGGTAGGGGCATGAAGAGAAAGGGGCCTTGTACGTGGAAGGAGGGGGCATCAGCAATTTTAGGAAAATTGCGCGCCACACAGGACTCGAACTCGAGACCTTGGCTCTGATACCATGTCAAACTTCATGCGCTGACCACTATTGCAAAAGACCGATCTGATGGAAAGGGCCAGACAATTCACTTATACACTTCAACAATAACAAGGTTCAGAGGGATGCAAGCTCTTCTGCTGTCAGCCAGAACTTAACAAGCGAATGGAAGAATCTGTGGAGTATGGAGCTACCTGGAAAGATAAAGATTTTCCTATGGAGGTTTGCACACAACAGCCTGGCAACCCGTATGAATATTCAGAGGAAGGGTGTCGAGCTTGACACGAGGTGTCCGGTCTGCAATAGACTTGACGAAGATGGTGGCCACATTTTCTTTTAATGCAAGTTTGTCAAGCAAGTCTGGAGAGAACTAGACCTAGAACCGGCCAGACTGAAACTCATCGACTGTGTTGATGCCTGTGCAGTCATGGACATGATTTGGAGCTTTCCAAAGCCGCAACAGGGGAAGGTGGTGGTGGCCTTGTGGGACTGGTGGTCTATGCGCAACAAAGTAAACGTTGGCGAGTCCCTAAAATCGACAGCAGATATTTGCCACCTGATCAATAAACATTGTACTGAATTTACGCTCAATGATAAACATGCACATGTGGTCCAACACAAGGACTACATATGGACTCCTCCGCCTGGGTATGTGAAGATCAACTCTGATGGATCTTTTGTTCGTGATTCGCAAGATGGTTCTTATGGGTTTGCTATCCGTTCTGAGGCCGGTGAGTTTATTGTGGGTGGTGCTGGTAAACTTTACCATCTCCGAAGTGCCCTACAGGGGGAGGCAGAAGCATGCATTTTAGCTATGGAAGCCACTGCAAGCTTAGGCACCTTCAGAGTTATTTCTGAATCCGATTGCTCCACTCTGATCACAGCAATTAAAAAAGGAGGGTATGAGCTGGCTGACACCGGCATCCTCTTTCGTGGTTATAATGGTTGCTTGAGTGTTGGAAATATCCTCACAGATGGATTTTATGAAAATGCTCAAGATCGCTCATGCTTATGGAGGTAAATCTCTGGCTTCATTTGGTTCGTGATTAAGTCCGGAACTGCAAGTAGCTGACAGACTATATTTTGTTCAATATGCAAGCCCTGTTCCAAGTGGAGCTATTGAGGTAAAACTCCGTCCGCACATGGTTGTACGCCTGTACTATGATATTTATTCGTCCTCCCTTGTTAGTGCTTTAGGTCTTGTGGTCGATCCATTTCATCGTAAATTCATGCTGATCCTATGGCATGGCTTACATGGGTTGTTCTAACTTCTGATGGTTAAGGTATAGGCAATGGCAGTACTAGGTCAGTTCAGTTCTCAGTAGCCATGAAGCACGAACGTTCGCAAAGGGTAGCACTAATGTAGCTTAGCAAGGGTAGGAATGCTTCACTCTTTGTTTTAGTACTTCAGTACTGAGATATTTTAGATGCTTATAAAAGAGCAATGCCCATTTTCATACTGATTTTATGAATGTAATGTTTAGAACCATTTGTGGATAAGCCAATGCTGAAATTGATTATATTGAACAATTGCACCGTGATATGTTTTTTCAATCTCTCGTGCAAACTAGCGACGGGAGGCGGCTGTACCAATTAGAATTTTATTTTCATTCCTCCCCAACTAGCTTTTTCTCTCATCTTGCAACGCAAGGGCACGTTTCCTAGTTTTATTTTAAAAGAAAAGAAACAGAACAGATTGCTGAGTCAGCAGCGGTCTTTAAAACTGTTTGTCAGAGGCAAGCTGCAGCTGCTGAGTTGCAGGTTTGTACCGTAGTAGTATTTCCTTGAACTACACAAGGATGGGTTCTTAATCCCCAAGTGCTTCTTCCTTCTCTATCGGCTCGCACTGGTACTACTTATTACAAGATCTCAAATATCAGTACTCATCGCGCAAGTTACGAACCTCTTGCTTCCTCTGCTCTGTTCTCGTCAAGATCGAGCTCGAACGATCAAGCCTCGGGTCTCGATCGCCATGGAAAATCAGCTTGGTAGGTTGCCCGGTCGGTCAATTAGTAATCCGTTTTGTCTCAATTAACTGGCTGTTGGCGGGTGGATTGACATACTGAAGTCTGATGCTTCGTGGAGTTGAGTTCAATCACCTCTGCTTCAGCCGGTCCAAGGCGATGTAGGCGACGACGCGGTAGCCGACGAGGAGGATCGCCATGACGCAGACGTCGATCCAGTGGTTGTTCAGACCGACGGCCTTGATGGCGGGGAACTCGGAGACCGGGCAGAGCGCTCCGCCGCCACAGTCGTAGACGTCGCCGCCGTCGCGGAACTGTATGCCGAGGAGGAGCCGGTAGCAGTAGAAGCTGTAGTTGAGCCACTTGAGCCACCCAATAAACGGCGGGATGTGCTGCACGTAGTATCCGCCGGCGATGAGGAAGACCATGGTGATTACGGAGGCGAGCGTGGTCCCTGCTTGACGTCCATGAGCACGGCGCCGACGGCGAGCCCGAGGCTCTGTGCCACCAGCACGCTGTACAACACGACGAGGAGGGAGAGCACGAAGGACGCCGGCCGCGGGTCGAGGCCACCCATCCAGTAGAGGATGACAACGAACGCTGTGGGGAGGCCGAGCTCCATGGGCAGGTCGGCTGCGGTGCGCGCGGCGAAGTAGGACGATAGACGGTACATCCCCGACGAGCGCTCCTTGAGAAGCATGGGCCGCTCGAGCGGGAAGACGAAGACGGCGTTGTAGAGCGGGAAAAAGCCCCAGAAGACCGAGAAGAAGAAGATGAGAGCAGTCCGGTCCTGCAGGTGCGCCGCCGGCGTGCGCCACCACAAGAGTCCTGCCAGGCACGCCACGCTCAGCACCTGGAAGATCCGGAGCTTGTTGAATGACTCGTGGCGGCGCTCCTTGAGTCCTCGCTGGAGTAGCACGGAGAACTGGGCACACCACCCGGCCGTCCACTCCACCCTTTCCGCGCCCCGGCGCCGCCCTGCATGCCCAACGCCGCTGCCGCCGGCACCCTCGTTGGAATACATATCCAGCTTCACCGCCGGCGCAATGTGGCGCTCGTACGCGGCCACCAGCTTGGCCCTCACCTCCTTCTGCTCTGCCTCGCTCCCGGTGCCAAGCACCGCCGCCGGTACCCCGCAGCCATCGACGTCACCACCGCCGCTCGTCTCCGGCGCGATACCTGCATGCACAACGCAAGTGTCAGTGATCAGCAGTGAGCCTCCCCCCCCCCCCCACGAACTCGACAAGTGTCCACCATTGTTCACAGATCGGAATGGAGAAGGGAATGATGAGGACGGGACGGGCCGGTCGGTCGGGCAGAGTGGTGGTGGCCATGACTGTGGAGTGCGTCCCTGTCCGTGTCTCATGCTCTCATCCCCACCCAGGCCCAGCTTGATGGATCGTCGCCATTGCGGCTTCGGCTCCCTGTGAGTGGCCGCCGATTTGGCGTGCGCATACGTGTAGTCAATCACAAAACGCGACGCGACGGCGATGGCGATCGACGCTGATAAAGATGCAGGAAAAGGGGAGAAATCGACGGAAAAAAGGCCCTGCATGCCCGCACCGTATCGGGGACACGATCTTGGCAAACATTTATTTTGTGCTGCTGATTACCCGGGACCTTTTTCCAATCTTTATCGTTTTTATTTTATATATTATTTTACCAAAAAGTATTTTATTTTAGTTGGTATATAGTGTCCATGGCATACGTTGTCTAGTGCACTAGCGCTTTAACTTATTTTAATTTATCTTTTCTGGCTTGGTGGTTCCTAACCGAACAACTGTGGTTGCGGATCAGGTTCTACAACTATATTTGGAGGGTGCTACATTGCGTTTTTATTTGAAATTTTAATGTGCCCGGCAAGATTCATTATGACATGTTCTTTCTTTCTTACTCCCTTTTCATAGTATTTTTTCATGTTCTGCCCTTTTCTCTTTCATATTAATTTGATGACATCACCTTCTAGTACATCAACTTATAATAAGAAAAACACAACAAGGAAGGAAAGACCAGTTGGTGAAGTGTAATTCTTGGGAGTCAAATTATATACAAGCACTTATTTAAGATATATCTTTGTCGATAGAATTGGCAAGCCTTTATTCATGGAGATCATCTTGATGGTGCTTTGGTCCATTTAGAAAACTAGAAATGCTTTCATTGAAGCAAAAACCCTCCCAGTTTAAATCATTGTAGAGCATTTTTTAAGGAGGAAATGCAGATGCTGAAGTTCAGGCGACGAAAAAGGCTTACAATAATTCTACGGCTTGGGTGGTCAACTTTATCAGAACTGTGTATAGTTTACTTTAGCTGTTTTTGTTCTATCTTTAGTACAAATCTCTTGTACTTTTACTTTTAACCGGAAATTTAATAAAATATGCAGTACAATAGTATTGTAGTTCCTCTAAGAAAAGATATATCTTTGACTTTTGATTGTGATATATGTACTACAACCAAAGAAAACTATAGGATTTATGTAAATAATTACTGGTGCATATCTGTAAATAAGATCTTTAAATATCCAATACAAATTGATAAAATGATATTCATTGTCAAAATTTGGGAAAAAGCTTGACTGAAGGCGCATCGTCAAAGACATTATGGATGGTGTATGACTATCAAAATTCAAACACATTTTGATAAAGAAGTGAGATTTTACGGATAATCACTGGTTACCACCCTGATATTTTGGATGAGGTCAGCGTGATGAAATGGGATGGAATGGCACATGCCAACATGCCATATGAATTGGAAGGCATCATAAAAAGGGCAAGTAAAGAGAATTAAAGAGAAGAGAACATGGTGTTAGTGGTGATGAGTGGGTAGACTAGTGAGTGGTCCGCGTCGTACCGTTGGCAAGGTCGAGCATGAGGTCGGCGGGGTTGAGGGAGAGCGGCGACGCGAAGCCGACGGAGGCGAAGTAGGAGAGCCCGTCGGCGGCGCGGCCATAGTAGATGGGTCGCCCGTCCGCGGAAAGCAACAGCACCTTGTCGAACATGTGGTAGAGGCGCGAGGACGGCTGGTGGATGGTCACCACCACCGTGCGTCCACCGCCGGCGGCCATGCGACGGAGCGTGCCGACGATCCTTGCCGCTGTAGTTGAGTCGAGCCCTGAGGTGGGCTCGTCGAGGAGCAGCAGGCTCGGGTCCACCAGCATCTCCAGCCCGATGCTGACCCGCTTGCGCTCGCCGCCGGAAAGCCCGCGCACGCCGCGGACGCCGCCGACCATGCTGTGGGCCACCTTGGAGAGGCCCAGCTCCCGCGCCACCGCCTCCGCTTGCGTGCGTTTCTCGCCGGCGCTCAGCGCGCGGGGGAGCCGGAGAAGCGCCGTGTACCAGAGCGTCTCGGACACGGTCAGGTGCGGGTACAGAACGTCGTGCTGCGTCACGAAACCTGTGCGTCGCTTCACGGCGCCGGAGAAGGGCTGCCCGTTGTAGGTGATCTTCCCGGACAGCAGCGCGTGCCGTTGCCGTCCACCTAGCGCCGTCAGCAGCGTCGTCTTGCCGCTCCCCGATGGCCCCAGCATCGCCAGCATCTCCCCCGGCCGAACCACCCCGGACATCCCGCTGATGATCGTCTTCTCCCTCGGAGGCAACACCGCCGCCTTATTCTTCCCGCCGCCGTTTGCCGCGCACAACGACGACACCCTCCCGCACCATCCGTCCGTCGTCTGCCCAACCTTCACTTTGTACACCACTTCCTCAAACTGCACCCATGCATGCAGACGTCGGCTCATCAGTCATTACTCACCTTGTACACATTTCACAAAATAAATGTGCACGACGCACGTTTGTGTAGTGCATGTACATGTGAAACATTACCTTGAGGACGAGAGGGAAGGAGTTAGCCGCCGGGCGGTGGCCGGAGGGAGCCGACGGCGGGCTGGAGGTGGTGGGATGGACGGCACCGGAAGGGCTGTTGTTGCTGGTGGTGGTGGTACAATTAGAAGCAGGGGCCTCCTTGTGCTGACCATCGTTGTCATGCAATTCCTGAGGCGCCATGACGACCTCACTTGCTCTCTATATCCTCTTCTTCGTCTTCTATAGAAGTTTTGCTCTTGCGACGATGAGGTGAGATGGAGCAACTAAGGAGAGAGACGAAGGCCTCTCTGCTTCCTACTACACTTCTACTTGGTTAACTTGTCTGGTTGGTTGGGATGGCTGATTGCAAGGTGGTATTTATCATAGTGGGAGGGGGGAGCAAAGGCAAAGAAAGGAGAAGAAAGGGGCCTACCAAATGGGGCAACACTTGTTGCTGTCACTTTTTTCTTTTGTACATGTAGGAACCCTAGTTTGTTAGTCCTTGGTATATATGTTTACTGATGATTAATCCTTGATTAACAATGTTTGCGTCTGGTGTGTGCATGAAAGTAACATCACTAGCAATCTGTCAGTTACATATGGTAGGAAAGGCAGTTTATTTACAGATGTCAAATTTAGTGGTTAGCTGTAGCTCATAGTATGGAGGGGTTGCTCGGTGGGTATACATTCAGTGGATAACATATCTCTTTCCTTTCTTTCAGACAATAGACGTAGTGTTGGCATGATGATGGAGTGTGCCTATTGATCAATTATAGATCGTTGCATTTCACTAGGATATATGTAGTATTTCCTCGGTTCCACTCCTATTCGTAGATATTTTTTTTACGTGTATGGTTAGAGTTTATAATAGGAAGAAACGTTAAATGTTCACCTCTAATCAACATATGCATTCCCGTCTCAAATTATTTTTGAGAGAAATAACGGTGTTCACACAACCCCTCTGCCTTTGAGGAGGGTCGTGTGGGGGGCTCCGTGGCCTCCGCATTTTACTCTGGAACCCTTCGGTTGCTTCCTCATGAATTAGAATTTTTCGTGTTTTTTAGGATGAATTTATGCGAAGTAAAAAGAAGCAGAAAACAACAATTGGCCACTCGTACTAGGTTAATAGGTTAGTTTCAAGAAAATAATAGAAATTGATATAAATCATAACAAAAGTGTGTACGAATTATATAATAGTAGGGATCAATAAGTGAGTCAAGATCACATGGTTAATTAGGAAAGTGGATGTACAACTAGACAACAGGTTCAAGTCCTCATGATGCAGATTTGGGTTCTTATTATTTCAAAAGGATATTATTGTAGGGGCTACCTTACAATATTTTGTCCAGAAAAAATACTCCCACTAGTCCAGAATAAACTGCCATACGTTATGCAAACGGTTTTTTTTACGTGATATGCAGTTTCCTCCAGACATATTTCCTGGATCGGAGGGAGTAGTATGGATCAATCAAAAACTGAGACGTATTTCCTCCAGACGTATTTTTTTGAGCAAAATGATATATGATACACTAAATTTTGGCGTGTGTAAGCCTATGCAGCGTGACATTATGATCCATTATTGAGTGAGTTTAGTGGGACGATTGTGGAAGCTGACATGAGGAGATCACAACCCTCGCTTTCAGAATGTTAGGAATAAGCTCCTAGCTAGATTGATGTAGCTTACACATACGTGCAAGAATCGCAGAAGGGAAATATTGTACATCCGCTCGAAATATTTGCTGCACGTAATAGAATGTGTGCAATCAATTCTTTCTAACTTTGGTTATTTGTACATTTTTTTTTAGATTGGTCAAGTGAAAATATAACGCCGTGAAAAATATTTTTGCGAATTAAATGTCAAAGTTCCAATTGGATATCAGATTTTCATTTGTCCTTGAGGTTCCGTTATTAATCCTCTCATACCGACTAATTGGTGATCTGGCCCTAAACCACATTAACATTTAATTGTTTATCGATGTAGCATGTATTGTCGAATCGAGAGATGATTGCTATCTCCGGCAGGGTGCGCTGTGACCCAAACCTAATTCAAAAAAGTATTCCACAAGTACATGTTCTCAGAGCTGATCCCTTTTTCCATTATTTACTTATTTTCTTCAGAAGTTTTAAAACATTATTCATCTTTTTTATATGCAATATTCATTCTTATGTTCTTTCCTTTTCTTCTCTTTTTTCCCTTGTTCATTTCATTGTTTATTCCTTAACACTGTGCAACTACAAATTATAGACCATTTAATAAAATGTAGTCACCTAACTACCTCCATATTTAACCATAAATTTGGAAATAAACACTCTTGACCGTGTTAACAAATGTAACTCAATCATTGACTTGCATAATACCACCACAAATAAAATAACTGGGTAAGTTTCCTGTTGGCTTCTGGTAACTCGATTTTTTCCACTATATGAAAAATGAAAGCAGCGTTGTCTGCCTTTCGTAAAAAAAAGGCTGGCTAAGTTTTTGTCATAAACAACTTTAATGTATATAAAACTACTACTAACCAAGATAGTCTATGACATATCATTAACGGAGGCCGACATCAGCTCACCTGCACTAGTGCACTCACCGCAGTCCATAGAGTCGCCACATTCTTGATGATCGCCAGATCATCAAATGGGAGGATTTATTTGTGTTGGAAGGAAAAGTAATATCACTGCTGAGAATCAGTCGTGAAATAGAGAGATCTTGGAACAAGATCTGCCTTTGTCAAGTGATGTCACATTAACATTAAAGCCCATAACTTTTGCTACTTGCTGCACAATTGCAGGACCCATGTCAATCGCCTTTACTTGTGGCACAAAACTAGCAACCAAGCAAAGCAGACCATATTACTGATCATGTGCAGGGAATGAGCGAAAGAAAGCCCATGATACATATGCAATTAGGGAACACTGGTAGAACATGCATCTATGTGTGGTTCCTCGATCTTGCTCTAACAGTTTAGGTGTGTGTTCACACAAATTAAGAATAATCTATGTGAAAAGCCAAGCTCGACATATGGACCTGTAGCTAGTATAGTAACAGGTCTCACCAGTTATGTCCTGGGAGGTGAATCTATCTTCTTCTTTTTTAAATCCATTTTATTTATGTTGCCACAAACTATCTTCCTTTTGTCCCTCGTATTTCTTTCTGCCATTCTTTTTTTCTTGATTGCTTGCCTGCACTTGCTGTATATATATAGCGTGATTGGTAGCTCCTGCATATTTGGTAAAGGCTGCCAAATTGAGATCTCTGGTAGATCAATTGTTTTGTTTGGGCTTTTGCATTGGCATGTGCATTTGCACGTAATGATGCACCGAAGGACTAAAACCAGTACACCTCATGAACTATGGTACAACCAAATCAGCCGCTACTGGTTTTTGTTACCTTTGCATGACATAAAAAAAGTATAAGGTACTTGCTCAATTTTTCCCCAACTACTAGCGGCCATCCATTGCACACGATCATGATGTGAAGCCCTCAAAGTTTATTAGCTACTGACACTGCACATAAAGAGAGATCTATATACCTAGCTTTATTTTTTATGCCTCTAGCCAGACAAGTGCTTCCTTTTCTAAAGGAAACTACACACACATCGATCATGTACAAAGCAATCGAACAGATTACCACGCTTATTGAAGCGACCGTAGTCGTTTATGGATCTCAGATGTATTGCTTAATTGACGCAGTACAAAGAAAGCATGAGATATATTGTAGACTATTTACTCAGCAAAATTAACATTGGCAATACGTGATTTGTAATGTCGCAGCTGCAATCTAGCCTTATATGGAGGGGATTCTTTCCAGTAGCCGATGTACTTTGTGCGACTTTATTTTGGTTGCTGTTGACGATCATGGATAGCTAGGGTGTGAGACCAACCCAACTGATATCTTCAGAATTCTGTGAGATGCAATGGAGTTAGCTAGGGTACTTGATTGGTTTTTGTTAATTCATGATTGTTATGTGCAACTGCCCTGTCAGCTCCCATATGAGATCACGTGATGTTATTCCGGCATCAACTAACATTTGTTGGCTTCAGATATGTGCCCAGGAATTCTCTTAGCTCAGCTAGTGTTCTCCACTACCCCTCCACTGGGCATTCGCCCATGGGTCCTTTTCACATATCAAGCTTTCAAAATTGGGTACCGTTTCCTTGGAATAAGAGTGCACAATGATGGGTATATTGCACAAAATGCATGAGTGTGGGCTGATGGGGATGTCTCAGTGTCGATCTGCTACCTAAGCTTGCACTTTGTTCTTGATCATGATCTTCCATACACACGTTTCCCAGAGAATAAATGTCAACCCGATCGATGATCGATAGAGATTATCAACGAACTGACATTGATCGGGTATCAAAATTTGATTCCCACGAACATGATCCATGTTTGGTTACAACTACATGCCTTTTATGGACATTGTGATTCCTACAACGATTAGTCACACCATGAGGCAATCTTGATTAGTTGATGACCCGCAATAAAAAAAAATAGCTAGTGCCTAGTGGATATATTTATGTGAATCCTTGTGGATCAAAAATATCTTATGCCACCACAAAACATATATTTCCTTGTCTAAAAGTTTGTTTTTGTTTGGAAATGGAAGATTTAATTGATTTCTCGTCATGTAATTATGTATATAATGTTGAAACAATTAACAATTCTTGCATTGATTCTATATAAGTGTAAATCATGACAATAATCTTTTCAAGATTGAATAGCATAAGCATATTAGACATGCAACAATACGACTGGCATAAACCCAGAAAAATCAGGAACAATGTGCCAAACTCTATAATGGGGGCCTATCTCTATATAGAAATAAAAACTATTGAACTATTATAATACATAGGCTTTTTCCTACACTTTTTGGAACCAGATTATTGCTTTCTACCCGGATTGGTAGAAGACATGATTCATATCTTTTATTTTTATTTTTAGAAATGGATCTCCCCGGCCTCTGCATCATAATGATGCACACAGCCGTATTTATTAAAAGATAAACATCAAGAAATAAACATTCAGCTTATTACAATCATGGATCACACAAGGTGGAGACAGAAATCAGCCAAATGAAAATAGAGAGTCTAAGCATCTAGTCTTTTAGGATTTAACCATCCTCCAGAGCACAAGATAGATCGCACGACCGCCATCATACAGGTACATTCGGTATCCATAAGCGCCCTCTGATCCGCAGGTAGGAGTAAGGACCATGTGTGTATCCAGTAGACTGTTTGGTTTATAACATGATTCCTATCTGGACATATAAGATATAGAAGTCCAATAAAACAGAATTTAAGTGATACGCTAGGTATAAATAAAAGGCAATACCAATTCCTTGTATTCATATCTATAGGAATATTGATATAATTCCTACTTTGGTAGGCGATTAAGAGGATTGCAGAAATCACCTAGTGTCCTCGTAAAACTTCTACAGCGAGGCGAGCAAGATAAGACCTAGTGAATTATCTGGATGTAGAACCATGTCGCGCGGAGGAAGACAAAGGTGTGTTTAGTTTCCCAAGGCCTCCATGCAGGTTGTGGAGATGCAAATTTAGACCATCTCCTATTTGGAAAACCTTTACTAAAGAAACTCTATTAACTCATAAGACTTTTCGAAGGGAGAGAGTGAATAGGCTTTGCGTGCACTTCGGACAAAGCTTTATGTTGAATACTGGTTGTGTAAAAAAAATTGCCACACATCATCTTCATTTCGTAATTTAAACATCAGCTTGCTGAGTGAACACTTAATCTTGAGGTCTAGCAGATCGGTGGCTAAACCACCTTGTGTTTAGGTTTATAAATAATATTCCATTTAGTTAGCCGATATTTACGTTATGCTCATCACTATATCAGAAAAATCTGGATCGTAAAATTCAACCCCTTTGGGTACTTTAGGGACGGATATCATAAACGTTGGCCGGCTGGTCAAAACCGAGTTAATAAGAGCAAGTCGGTATTTGTATGAGAGAAACTTGTCTGGCCATCATCCTAGATTCCTTTAGAAACGATGTTCTATTGGTTTCCATTTTATATTACAAATTTCTCTGTAATGTATGACAGCCCCAAGGGACCTAAAAGGCAGAGAACAAGACCCGGCCACATGCAAATAGTTGCTTGTATTGGTGTTCCTCATTTTTTTTCTTTTCAAAACAGAAGAACTCGCTCTTATGAACATTAATTGTAAGTCCAGATAGTTTTTTAAAAGATACAAAAACTTAGCTTCATATTGGCTGCATAAAAACACAACTGCCAATTGTTAAGGGCTTTATTTGTAAATGCACTACTCCTTGTCTCCAAAATTGCCACAAAACTGAGATGAAATTCGACACCACTTTCAGAAATTAAAAAATATTTATACTATTCCAAAACATCCCTTTCATGTTGATTTTTTTTGTTAGACAACTTTACATTGTTCATCTGCTCGTGTAAGCTGTACAATAGGTTTGCCTACTGTGTATATTTCCCCCAATTTTTCATCAGAATTAATGTACATTTTTAGATAAAGAGTGTATATTAATATCGCGGAGATACAAATTACACCCAGCCTCTGCAACAACGCAATAACCAAAACTATTACGGATGAACACAGCCGAAAGACAATAAGAAGACAATAAGAATTAATGTACATGACTAGCAAATACAAGCCTCAGGATATACTAAGTCTAAGTTAGAAGAAAAAATGCACCCAAGTTGCTAAACCAACATAAGCCTCTTGGCTCTGTGTACAAGTAGGGTAGTTTCATCCTTAAAATTCTTTCGGTACAGGTAGACGATAGGTGGGATACTCTTGAGAATGAAAGCATTCCTTGTAGTCCAGATAGCCCAGGAGACAAGCATCACAATTTCCCTAGAGAATGGCTGAGAGATTTCTGCCCTTAATCTTACAATGACATCTTGAACTGGGAATACTCTTGAAATTTGGCGAAGACCAATCTAGGCATAGGTGTTTCCAGCACATGAAAACAAAAGGAAACTAAAAAAAAGGCATGGTTGCTTGACTTCAGACAAGCACCATCACACAACCGTAAGAGGCCATGAAGAAAAGTTCCCTTTGCAGAACCTCCCTTGTATTCAATCTGTTATCAAACAAGAGCCAGAAAAACAACATGTGTTTTTGTTGATTACCTGATTTCCATAACCACTTCGCAGCAGGACACATCTCCACTTGTCCCATTAGAAAAATTGAAAAGAGTGGAACTATTGTAACACCATCCAAACTTCTCCTGAAGAGTCACAGTTGCCACCAAGTCTTGTTGTAGAATTTTTTCTAAGCTTCCACACATAATGGCAAGTGGAAGAGGTCAGCCTCCTCTGAAACTGAAAGAGCTTGTTGGACACTGATATCCTGATTATTTGCAAAAGAAAGAAAGGTGAGGATATTGCTCCTTCAGATAATCCTGTGACGAAGAATCATACCACACAATAGAAGGATAAAGTCATTGCAAACAAAGCAGCACACAAGAGATTTATATGAAGGCAGTGATAGCTTGTAACTTTTTGACAGTTCTCAATAGCCACAAAATCCTTGCATCCTGGTATAGTAAGATTACTTCCTTTCTTACAAGGGGACATGAGCATCTTGGACGAACATGAATTAGTAGGAATAATGAAAATGCATGTGCATATACGTTATGCATATGTTGACTAAGCCCTAGCAATTCCCTTGGATTTATATTCTCAAAGAACATATCGAGGGGACACCAATTTCTCGGGAATAATGTCCTTCCTTTGGGTCCGTGGGAACAATTTAAAGGAGTTGAACCATAAAAGGCCTAGAGTTCTATAGATAGTTGTGTGCATGGATGGAGAAATATGTATGATTGCTAGTGTACATGTAATCTAAGGTGTCTTTAGGGCTTGACCCCTGCTCTAGCAGGGTATCTTTATTTCTCCAGAATTCATGCATGCCTCTTTTTGGTGGTGGTGGTTGTAAACTGTATAACTAGTTGGCAGGAACCTAACACATGCATGAATGAACGCACATGCAACCCACTCCTATGTTGTTGAGTGTACAAGTGGATTGTCTGGCCCTTTCCATCAGATTGGTTTTTAAAAATAGTGGTCAACGCATGAATCTTGACAAGGTACGTATCACAACCAAGGTCTCGAGTTCGAGACCTGTGTGGCGCAGTTTTTCCTAAAAAATTGTTGGTGCCCACTCTGTCCACGTATTGGCCTCTTAAGCCATACTCTGAGTTTACACGTGTTGATTTGTCTTCCCGTCACACGTGAGGAGGGGTGTTGATTGTATAAGTGGATTGTCTGACCCTTTCCATTAGATCGGTCTTTTAGAATAGTGGTCAGCGTATGAAGCTATCACAATGCATGTATTTGGCGCGACAGCTGCTATACGCCAACAAATTTTGCAGCGTCAGGATTTCATGAAGATGTAAGTTTTTGAAAATGATCAAGACTTTTTTTTAGACAATAGCTATATCATATCACATATACTATGGGGACCCAAAACTAGATGTTTGAAATATGAATTATGCTTCCAACCATGATCTCGTGATTAGTGTGGTGAGGAACATAACCTAATTGATATCAAAGTTTAAATTAATTCATTAGCGAACAAATTGTTACACTAATAGGGTCATGAAGACCAAGTCTTATATCAAAGCCTCATGAGGAAAATTTCAAACTGTGAAGTAGCAGTGAAAGCACCAAAAGCATCATTGGGACCAAGTCACGCCTTAACAACTCTCTCTATATGCGCAATATAACTATGAGGATGTCCTAATTTGCGAAGTCGTTGTGGAAACCTTCCTCAAACTGCTCCTCCAAGCCTTACCAAGTGAATAGCCACAGACAACAATGACACGTGAGTACTTTTGAATGTACTTGCAAGCCACCCACAAAGGATAGATAAGAACTTATCATAATTATATTAAGTATGGTAGAAGGCTCTAGCCTCATTGTTGCATAAGGCTAATTTCGTGGAGAAACAATTTTTATAACAGTTTGACTTCCTTTAAAACAATTTACTCAACTTCTGGGTGAGCATATTCGTTCATGAGCATTCTCCAATCTTCACCAAGCTCATACCAGCCCTTCGGTATGGTTTCAAAATCCACAAGATCATAGCATGTCCAACTAACTATCCATGACCGTGGAGATATTCGAATAGTTTTACGATGTATGGAGGTTGTATACTTTATCAACACCATCGACAAAGTCCATGTGATAAGACATGAGTCGCTATACAAGGTTTACGCGATAAGTGAGTGATCGATTAAGGTTCTTCATTTGTCCACCCTAGTACCTTATGAGTTCTTTTAACACTAGGTAACAAGCCTTTCTGTCCATCCGGAATGCCACAGCCTCAACAAGGAGAGGAGCACATTTTGAATCAAATTTTATAGTTGTACCCTGTGGCATCTCACTATGCATATTGACAATCCCAATAAAAGGCGGGAGGCTCCGGTCTTTAAGAGTCACCAACTCGAACTCCTCCTACAATGGAAAACTTTTCCACAATTGAGCTACCCATACTAAAATTGATAAACTACGTACTCGGCTAAGCCCATCCCATACCAGAGTAGTCGTACATGTTTAGTCGGTATGACGTAGCTGCTAGGAAGGAGATTTTCATAAATCGCGAATCATCAACTCCTCCATCTCCCTTTTCCACGAACTTATTTCTTGAACTGTCTTGGGCGGTGAAACACCTTCACCCAAGGTTAGTTGATGCTTTTAGGAGTAATGCTTTTAGGATTGTGGTGGAAATCTTCGGAGGGCGCAGCGGTTGCGAGTTATCACTGTTTTCGTCGAACCGCCGGTGTCGGCGTTGTTTTCTTTTCTTTTTTGTTTCTTTTGGGCTTGAGCTATGCTGTTTAGCCCCAGCGGTGGTTTCAGAGTTGTATGGGTTGGTTGCTATATTAATATAGCGGGGCGAAAGCCTGTTTCGAAAAAAATGCATTATCTACTTTAGTGTTTTCTTTGTTTAGAATGGTGAATTATGAGATATGTAGTTACTTTGGTTCATTGGTTGGCATAGTGCACGAGTGACTTATTTTAATATTCTTTGCTCAACGAGGTAAGATGGGAATAAAGCGATCTAGGATCATATTCTGCCGAGCATGCATGGATTGCAACGGGAATTTGTAATTGGCCAATCGACACATCAAAAGCTGCAACGTGCCTACATACTCTACTTTCCCGGTCGTGCGTCCAAAGCACAACTCTTGTCTCACCAAGAATATTACCAAAAATATTACATTGTACTCCCATTGTCGTTTCTTTTCATAAATAATAAAATAAGCACCATTTAGCAAAGCTGTATTTTGAACGAGCTGTAGGCGTAAATAGCATATGCGTAACTATAGCTCTTAAACAGCCCAAAAAGGATATGTCTTCTCCAGTCTCCAAAAATTAATTGCTATTATCATGAACTAGCTAAATGCCCGTGCGTTGCAACGGCATAAAAATTCATACCCAAATATTTTCGCCAAAAAAGAAATCATGAGCTGAAAATACTTAATAGAAAAAGGGTCTGAAGGGTTTAATTTCTATAGACATGGAAAGGGCATAGAGGGTTATCGAACAGGAACCGGTCGAGTTTAAGTATGCCACCGCCCTAAACATCCCATCTTTCTATGCCACTTCCTTAAATATCTCAAATATTTGCACATGCGTCAAATTTACTACTATGATCCTAAAAACTCTATAGCTGAGTTATGTCATCTAAACCGAGCAATTGAGCAAATGAAGCTGAATATCAAATCGGTTATATATGTAAATGTCATGATTTATCTCCTAATCTAATAAAAAATCAGATAATATCAAATCGGTTATATAAGTACATGCATCACAACATGGAATTTAGTCAAAAAAATTATGTTGGTATAGCAAAGAAGTATATTGCACCATTGGATCAGAGTTGTTTTAGTAAAGGATGACTTGGTGAACAATGGGCAAAATGCTCCGGTACATGTCATATCACGTGAATCAAATATGACAGCATGAATAACAACCTGAAGAGATGTGAAGTTGCCGTTAAAGTTCATATGAGAACATCAGCAAACAAACTGCAATAGGACAAAATGACACCGATAGGTTTAATTAGATGAGAACTTCGTGTAGATGAAAACTGGAGCAAGCGACCAAGCTATAACTATGGCCTGTGGAGAGCGGGAGCTGCGGGAATCGTCACATCATCATGTCACTACAGTCTCGACAGATAAATCGCGAATTAGCGGTTGCTTGCCTTCAGTTCGAGGGGACGGAGTGAGGCGAATACGACTGGACGCCGAGCCACATGGCTCGCGACGGCATCTCCCCTGATCCTCTCTAGCCCAAACATGGCCAGCCGCCGTCGCCCTCGTGCTACCGAGCCGCCACCGCTGCCTGACTACTCTCTGACCGACGCGGTCGGTGCTGGAGGCCGCTGATCTGCTGGGCGTTGCGCGGCAGCGCTCCTAGGCAGAGCAAACAACGGCGCTGTTAGCTGGGCATTACGCCGGCCAGACTGCGACGAGTCGGAAGCTCCACCCAGGCGTCAGAGCAGGCTGAGCTTGTTGGTCCGGTGACTTGGGCGTGGGGCGGGGTGGGTGTTCTGTCAGCGGCGGGAATACGGGCCAGGGCGGCGGATCTGGCTGCCCCCCGATGCTGCCGACGCTGGTTCACTTCAAACCACCGCACGCGTATCCCCTGCTGTCCATCGCAGCGACCTCGATGCCGTTCAGATCCAGCGAGTAGGATCTCACAATTGGGGAGGGATTTACGAGGGATCGGACAAGGAGAGGCTCGAACGGGATTTGTGAGGGATTGAGGTTTACGAGGGATCGGACAAGGGAGAGGCTCGAACGGGATTTGTGAGGGATTGAGGTCGCAATTTTTTTTGGTGAGAAGACAGGCGAAGCGGTACCTAATTAACTTATGAAGGGCGGTGGTGGGTAATTTACTTAAACTTCAGGGGTAATTTTGGAATTTTGAAAAACGTATCAGCCATCACCTGAAACCATATTATATAGTAGAGAAGAGATACATATTTAAAACACTATCGAAATAGAAATGTTCTCTGAACTTGTCAACCTCTAAAAGAAAGAACCAGGGAGTAAAAGTTGATATGATATATTCCTGAGCTTGTTTGATTAATTAACTGGTGGCGTCATCTATAAGAGGCTGCGATGTAGAAGGCGGCTAACCTACACAAACAAGATCAGATTCTCAGTCCATAATGCGTAGGTATTAATCAAGGTGGGAATTGATGTCCTTACAGATTTGATTAACCATGTGCATGATGGAACATTGAGTCTAAAACCTACACCTGAAAGCTAGAGCTAAAATACAGACATATCCAATTTTTCGGGCCAGTTCAACGTAGTGCATGGCATGTCATCTTGTACTACCCGTTTAATTAAGTTTATAGGCTCTTTTCTTATTCTCCTTTTTGGTTTGGGTCATGGAATCATACAAAGACTAGAGGCATCGATCCTCGGTATAGCTACGTGCAGAGCTGAAATAATGCAGATATATACTGCCGGCCGGCCTAAGCATCTAACTATAGGATATAGCTTAGAATCAAATACTTGCGTTACCATCAAGCCATGCCTGCACCAACACGTAAGATTAACCACCCGTTTGACAGGAGAACAGGAGATTTGCTATCCATTTCTGCCGTGCTGACAAAAATAGTTGCCACTTCTCTCAAAACAGGATTTCACCCCGCTGAGTTTTCACCCAGAAAACCTTCGCACCCGCCCGGTACCTCGGACCGCCCATTGACGCCGAGACAGGCCTGCCGAACGCGGACTGGTCGCTGCCTTAGACGAAGCACCGCCAACACAAGGATCCCCGCCGCCCGCTCCTCACCATCCGAGCAGCCAAAGAGAAAGGCCATCACCACCACCACGTCACTCACTCGCCGTAGAGACATCCGCGCAGTCCACCTTTCAGGGCCGCTTCCCCAACATCCACGAGCTCTGGACCAGGATTCTATAAGCAACTAAGTGCGAGCCAGTCGGGTTAATTAGGCGGGGTAAGCCAGTGACAGAACAAATAGTTGTCACTTCTAGATTAGAGTTATGCGGAATTGCGGTTACACAGACTGCCATGGATTAGAGTTATGATTTAGTCCTATTTAGGTCTTTAAATTGGTTGGATTAGACTTATTGCCCCGTAGGTTTCCTTTGGAAAAAGTGATTTGGTTGCTCTTTTAGCAAGAGTGGATTTCTAGAGTTGCACGGACTGCTAGGAATTGATTACCAAGAGAAAACATGTTGAGATCCCTAGCTCGATACGACGAGGCATGAGAAAATTCCAGGTGTTGGCACTTGATTCAGATAAGTCCTAAGAGAATTCAAACATTCCATCTACACTAGAAAGCTACACCAAATAGTTTGGTTGGTATGAATGCATCAATGCTCAACATATGTGCTGCATTACCTCGAAGCTGAAATATTCCGTGGGGAACCGAAAGATACATTCTTTCTAAAGTGAGTTTGAATTTAATCGATGCCTAAGTAAACTAGTCCCTTCACTAATCAACTAGGAGGCTCATACCTAAAGTAAGTTATCTAGGGTTGCAGAAGTGGGGAGAGGATGTATTCTCTATGTCCCCACTTGCAATGATGATGATGATAAATAATAAACTTCGACTGCCAAAAGTATTTGATCTATGCTTAAGCCTAGATAGAGGCAATATATGCCTAGATTCAACTTGGAGCCCAGCTGCATAATAAAAGAAGGCCCTAAAAGAAAATGTTTGCTTCATTTATTAATTTGCAACAATATGAGTAAGCCAAAATATGGCAATCAAATGGGAGAGTTCAAGGCAATGTTTGGATGCTTTGTCAGAGAAAATGGCCATTGCGATTCAGAAGTTAGACAATATACTAACAAAGTAATAGTAAATTATGGTGTTGCGTTATTATTATATTGGCGTTGTTGTTACTATTGTTGTTAGGCAAATACCTCCTAGAACCCCATGTATCTCTGATATTCGAGCAATTTAGTAGAGAAGTTCTTTCCTTTTCTCTCTACTATCTAGTTCGCATACAGATTAACTATAACTATAGGACATGATCTGTGTACATCTTCAATGTAGGGATCTAGATGAAGTGCGCATAGGCATCATGCTTGACAAAATTTTGTTTCTTATGAGGGCCTTTGTGTAATTTGTGGCTGTACTGCTGTGTTTGTCATCGCAAAAAAAAAACTTCGATCCTTTATTCATTTTTGGCTGCATGAGCCTATTTCTGAATCAGCATCGTCACTGAATGTGACTCTCGCCCAACTTTTATTGTACATAGGAACAAAAGAGTCCAGAACTAATGACACCTTCCGCACATTGGCTTTGGCTTAGGCCGTGTTGTGTTTGCTCCCTCTATATCAATATAAAAGGCAAAGCTTTTGCCCCGTTTCAAAAAAAAAAAAAGACACCTTCCGCACATTTGTAGAAGGGTTTAGCACGGGATACACAGCTATGTAGTGGTAAGGTAACCGGACAACTCAAATTGTGAATATCGCTCTCCTTTTACAACAAGACAATGTACACCTTTTCTAGAAACCCCCTCTTTTCTCTCCAAATTTTCCGTCGGGAAGTCGAAAAGTAGTGATGGGTGATGAAATCGTCATCTGATCTTAACATGGACATCTAGTCTTGATTTGGCAAATCAAATATTAATATCTTATGCAGTCACTTTTTTCTAGACCATTCTAAAATCTCTTGTGCATCGTCACTTGCATGGATTATATATTATATACGGGTGACGGAATCATTAGCTTGCAGCTTAGGCCGGCGAGTTGGGGAGTTAGTTCTGGGGTTTGTTTTAAGGGCCAAACCCAATAGCAACTAGGCCAATTGCGTCAAACTCTCCCCCAAGTTGATTCTTCATCCCAGCAACTTTACTTGAGTGAGGATGCAGCTGAGATCTTGCGCCATGGAATGACTGAACAATTAAAGGTGCGATGTATCTCAGGCTCCAAGACAGTGATGAAGATATCATTTCTTTCTTGGTGTGTGGCGAGTTTGCTTTGGGCATTTGTACGTGTTAGCGTTACGACCTACTTGAAAACGTGTGACAAGTTTAGGGACCACGAGTGCACTATCTATCTTGTATTACCTTTCTTGAAAGTGTGCAATATAATTACTCATGTTGGAAATGACACTTTTTCGCAAGGAATATGGTATACGATGCATAAACTAACTCAGTGAGCCACATTTGTACGATTTAGTTTAAGAATTATCATAGACATGCCAGAGCTGAAATCAACTGAACCACTTGTCTTAGAAAAGAATAAATGAATAATGAACTGGTCACACTGAGTCGATTCTTCTTTTGGAAATGGTGAAGAATACAACCTTCAAAAAAAATACAGTTGATGAATACATAATTTAACCAGATCTTAGAATGGAGGTTTGACATTGGAGCACTGCAGCTACAGCAGCCGTCCAAATATATATCCTCTGCATTATGCACATGAACTCAGCAAAGCAAAGCAAAGCAAAGCAGGAAGCAGAAACCAAGGAGAACTGGAGACGGTAAAGGCAGGCAGTAAGCATGCCTCCATGTTGACCAATGGCTGGCCGGCATGGTGCTTTATCCGGTCCGGCCACAAGCTCCATGTCAGCGACAACACACAGCACACATATCCTACTGATACCATGGGCCGGTGCAGCGCAGCGGGGTTCTGGTGGGGATGAACAACGTCGATGGAGACAGCATTTACAAGGAAGAATCAACCACCCACTGTTGGGACACGTCCCACCCTGGGCCTGGAAGTTCAGGAAGCTTTGCAATGCTTCCATTCAGGTCCTGACAGCTCCAACCACACCCAACTATCCAACCTGCAACTGAAAATAATATACCATCAGAGTTGCTTTCATCTTCTCCACTTCTGCACGCGTGGACGATGATGATCAGGCGAGATCCTGCACATGCCACACTGCTTCTGCAACCGACAAAAATCGAGGTGTCGGTGTTCCTCCTCGCATTTTCCGTTCTCGGGTAAGATGTCACAGTGGTCAGTGTGCCAACCGCCGATGGCTGAAGCATCCTCCTTGAGGTAGATCTTGCACCGTGCCTGTGTGCATACGTTGCTTTCTGTATTGACCAATCGATCTTGGCACGATGATTCATGTGTCTCTATGCTCTTGCCTTTCACCGTGCACGGTTTTGGCATTACGCGCATGTGGCGCGCTGTTCCAGCAAAACTTCAACTGATCCAACAGCAACCTGCAACTTCCTGCCGCAGGATCAGATTTGCTATGAACTATGAACTGTGGGGATGGGGACATATCATGGGAAGGTGGCACCTTTTCTTCGCACTTGCTGCCATTATGGGGAAAACGGGCATCTCTTCAACAACTCCACGCCACTATTCATTTCGCCATGATCACTGTGGTAGACTGTTAGGTCCAGAAAATGATCAGCAGCAGCCCAATAATTCTTCTGGAATCATATATAAAGCTCAAAAAATACATATGTACTAACTTCCTGAAAAGCAGTATCTAAAACTTGTCCCATTGCTGCAACATGTTGCAGAGATGATATACAGGTTGTGTCGTACTATCTATGATCAGAAAAGGCACATAATGGTTAGTCCCATTGTGTTGAGCTTTACCTTTTCACAGTACCAGAGCACTGACAGGCTGAGAATCTGGATGGAATGTGTAATGGCAACAGCAATTGTGGGTCAACAGTGGTGGGTAAGCAGCACATGACTGCATCCAAGTATTAGCACATGCACTGGCTTCTTTCCAGCCTTTGGAAGTGTCTTTTCTGTACTGCTGCAGAAATAATGAGCACGGCACCTGCCGAATATAAGCATTCGGCAAGCGTTCATTGTTTCTAAACTCCTCGCTTACCACGACATTATGTAACAGCTTGCGGTGTCCTAGGCACATGAGACAGATACATTCCAATGGAACAAAGCACCCGCGCGGCCAGTTCACGCTGCCCTGGTGAATACAAACTGTTGGTTTAGGCACAAAAGGCTATGTAAACTAAAAGTTCTATTGAAGATAAAGAGTTTTGCTTGGTACCTTGTCCAGGGGTCCTTGTATCAAATGATGACCTGGCAAAACGAAATTAGATGGGAAACCAACAATGTTGCTTAACGAGGAAACGATCCGGCACCTCTTGATTGTGTGCCCATTTGCACACCTAATGTACAGGCTCGCCTGTGTGTCATATAATCTTGAGATCTCTATAATCATCACCCACCTCGTAGTACTTCAAATAGGTTCTAAAATAGCCCCTGAGGACACAGATCAACTTATCCACATGATTGTTGATTCCCGTGTCTATAAAGAATACGACAAAGACAGAATACAAAGTGAAAAAATTCAAAATACATCGAATAGTAATAGGCTCGTGACCACAGAAACTTGCTGGAATTAACTTGCCATGTAAGTGGTTTAACAATGTAAAAGTTACAGTTACCTAAATACGCAACATAAATGACCGAGAGAACATACTGCTTTTCATACAAATGATCAAAGAAAAACAAAGAACTCAAACATGAATGTCTAGAATAAGCCGTACATATATGTGCTTAACTGCATAAATACTCGATTAGACTGCTAGCTTTTGCAACATAACTGTTGATTCCACATGTGCCACCTCTTAAGGCCACAACAAGCGCTATTTTGCTGTGTTTTCGTATAACAATTGAATCATAATTATATAAGGGTAGCTTTTGGTCACGAACATAAAATTCTATGGCACTACTTACATGTGACAAATTGCTGTTATTTACAACTATTTCCCAAAAGGGGCATATGTTTCTACATTCATTTTGAACATAATGCCTCAGATGATTCATTAGCACCGTTGCCATTACTAGATGCACTGACAGGAAAAAGGACACAACCAGCTAAAATTTAAGAGATAAGTACTAGATTAGGTGATAATGCAATTATACAAGGTCAGTACAGGTAAAATCTCACTATGTTATAGTTCACTGTATCTGGTCATCTACTGCCATTGCTCTCCATGAGGGAATGTTTGGATGCTGGCCTCTTTAAGCTCTTGCTAGAGGTACCTCTATCTGTCCCAAACTTCTTGACTGGGCTTTTTAACGATGATGTGCAGTTTTGTGGATTTTGCTGTCTAATGTTCCTTGTAGAGATTACCGCATCAAGAGCCTTGTGTAATGCTTCTTTAGCAACTTTATAGAGCTCGGAAGATGTTGAGCCCTCTTTTGCGCATTTCATTGCATCATAGCAAAGATCATTGTACCTTGAAGTTGAAGGATCTTCACAGTATCCCCTTAGATCAATGTAGTTATCCAAGGTGACAGTACTTTTTGCATGCTTTGACCAGCGTTTCAAGACATAGGCCTTTGGAAGGAAACGCATTCCTTCGATGATGAAAACTCGAAGAGCATGCCTGCACAAGATTCCACAGCTCTCGAACAAGCAACAACTACAACACACAGTACTTTGATCTGGACTGAAAGAGACAATATGTGCCTCCTCGTCACCATCATCTACTGTCACACGGTACTTGTGTAGCATCCTATCTTCGATCCTCTCTGCATGGTACCCAAAGGACTCAGCAAATTGCTCCTGAAATATATCAAACACTTTCCTAGAATATATTAAACTCGCTTGTTTCTCCACTGGCGAAGCAGTCCTCAGTGCTGGTATTTGGAACATTGTCAGATAATCCGCCTGAGCTTCTTCCGCATGGGAATTACAAATGGCCTGTCCAAGTTGCTGCACAGCCACCTGCAAATGGGCATTGGACGAGAAGTACTTGTCTCTAATCTTTTCAAGATTTTCACAGCTTTGTGGAAGCAGGTTTCTGGCATGAAATGATTTCTTTGTGTATGCAGGTGCCCATTGTTTGCGAATATCATAGAGAGAATGTAAATGTTCATTATTTCTAAAGCCATGTTTTACGAGAACTGACTCCCAACATGATTCAAACGATTCTTCTATTCTGCATCCATCAATGCACTTTCTCAGATCAGTTATGAAATGGTCTAGTCCTTGATAAATACTATGCAACTTCTCCTTGACAGTGCCTAATATATGCTTTTCACAGAAAATATGACATGTGTCAGGTAATACCTTGGCAGCTGCAGCTGCGATCTCTTGGTTCAGCTCTGTTACAAAAGAAACAGGAGGCCTCCCATGCATTGCTTCAAGCCATTTTTCAAATAACCATACAAACGACTCTTCAGATTCATCAACAAGTAATGCACAGCCAAAAATAACAGGCTGGACATGATGATTGACACCTGAAAATATGACAATAGGTATATGCTCCTTGTTGCTTCTGGATGCTGTCTCAAACCTAACAGCATCACCAAAATGGTAATAAGCCATCCTAACGCTCGCGTCAGCCCAGAAGATATTGACCATGTGCTCATGCTTGTCAAGCTGCACATCATAGAAAAATGCAGGGTCCTCGGCCTGTGACTTTTTAAGATATTCAAGTAGGCTTTGAGCATCCTCTGGCCCCAAATCATTATACCGGATCTCTCTACGAGGCTGAGCATCTTGGCCATTCAATAGGAGATTCCGTGTGTCACCAAAGTTCTTTGCAATGACAAGTATCTCGCCTTGTGAGCGCACACAGCAAACGCTGCTTGCCGGTGCAGGGTTCAGCTCATGAGTATGCTCTAGGACAAGTTTGGAGATAGTCCAGACATCTTTTTCCTTCCGAATTATCTCAAACTGTGCATCACAACCGTCTCTGAAGATATCCGAGGACTGCACTCTCTTGGCATCCTCTCCAATGATCTCTCGTCCTGAATGGTAGCGGTGCCTTGAGCACACAAGCTTCAGCATTTTGAGTGACTCGTCTTGCGACTTTCGAGACTGGCGCACACGAGCTTCAAATCCCACACGGACAGCATACGAGTAGTAGAATGTCTTGGCAGACTCAAGGGATTCAAACTCCATCCCAATGTATGGATCAACCACAGTATCGCTTTCAGTGGCTATATAGTGCACTGTGCTCGGCATCCCAACATCATGGTATGCTCCTTGACAAGCTTGGTGGCAACCCACTTGTTGTCGCCTCTGCGGAGCACCTCAAGCATGGCGCTGCAGCCCTCCCTGATGGAGGCTGGCCTCTTCCTTGTCTTCTTCCCCTCGACAACACGCTTCTCCTTGCTGAATCCTTCCTTTGAGCAAACAAACCTTAGCATGATGATTGACTCGCTGCACTTGGACTTGCGGGAACGAGCAATGCGGACAGAGAACCCGACACGGCCAGCATAAGCAATATAGAAGGTCTTGGCAGCTTCACCCGACTCGAATTCCATCCCCACCCAGGGCTCGAGGCAGGGGTCGGCTTCCACAGGGAACAGCTCCTTGCAGACAGACTGCGGGTGTGACACCGCCGCCGCCGCTGGCGGCAGCGACTGCCCTTGTTGGTCGAGAATGTGGACAGTATGAAGCGCCATCTGGTCGACGCCATGGACATGGGTGCTCACGCCGAGGGAGGCCCAGAAATTGATGCTGTCGTCCTCGAGTTCTACCCCCTGGGGCTCCATCATCGCCTGCCCCCCGACCTCCATTACCGTCGCCCTAAATATCCTCCCTCATCTCTTTAGCCCTTCTCTCCACCAGAAGCAAATCAGGAACCAGATGCAGCCGCCACTCTTTGATGCCCAAGCCGAAAACAAAGAAAACAACTGCAGTCCTCTATGTGGCTCTATGATGCCTCCGCACCTACTGTGAAGAAGAAACAAACCATTCAAGTGCCGCGGAAGCGCGGATGACGTACTGACGGAGGGGCGGAGGTCGGGGCCGGGCCTTAAGTCGGAGGACGGAGGAGGCGCGGCGGAGGTCCTGAGAGGCACGGCGGAGAGCCTTAGAGGCGCGGCGAGGGTGCCGCAGTACGGGCGGCGGCTATTGCCACGGAGAGTGCGGTGGCAGGAGCGAGAGGGGGCGGCGCCGTCGCTGGGTGAAGTCGCAGGAGAGAGCTGAGAGGTGAGATTCTTTCCCCTTTTTTCCTTCGACTAGTTCAAATGGCCGTGCGATTGCTACGGGTGTGATACTGTAATTAACCACGCCAACTTCATCACTGTACATGTGTTATCATAAAAAATATGAAGAAAAATCTATTCATAAAAAAATTATCATATGATTATGCGCGCTATGCGCGGCTAGCATGATATGGACGTGGATTCGTTGACTTTACCAGACATGAAAAATAAATATATATATACATAGGTAATATGTCCGTGCGTTGCAACGGGTGAGAAAGAAATCTGATTTATGGAGGCTTACAAAGTAAGTTTTTATTGGCATGGCCGTAAGTGTGACATAAACAAGTTAGCTTCAAGCGTCCATTCCTAAACAGACATAGCATGAATTTGGAAACAACGGATGCTCATTTTATTGGTCAGTGAGCTAGTGGTCAATATAGTAGCAAGAACCAAGAATATTTTGAGTACCCTGGATCAGCTCCATTCCAACACAGACATAGCATCAATATGGAAACGGCGGGTGCTCATTTTTACGCACTTAAACTGTGCCGTCACAACATTTCTAAAATGGTTGAAAAGAATATTTCTAAACTACATGTATTTTATTTCCCTTGTGGCTTTGTTTACAATTGCTTTTGGTTATTAATTCTCAAGGTTCCAAAAAGAATCACTATGCATAGCTGACTTGCATAAAAGACTTGTAACAATATTTCTTGCGATCTTGAAGCTACAATATATCAATAATTTACTCGAACCTAGACTGAATACATGAGTTGTGAGTATAGATTCAGTCCGCAGCAACAACCAATGACCCAACTTAATTACTGCTGTGGCATGATCTGAAACCTATGTAGGAGGTGTAATCAGAATCAGACCATAAAAATGTTGCAACTTTTCTGAACAGGACACTGGAAGTATGCAGAGTAGCATATCTACTGGCATATGACACACAGGCTACCAGAGACCAGACAAGAATGATGCAGTAATTCTGAATCATGGTCTGCAAGTCGAGTAAATACTTTGAATGAAATATATGTGTATAGGATATGGTGTTTACTACTAACCGGTGGATCAATGTGCTCGTCTTGCCCAACTCATGGATACTACTGATAGCTTGTGCAACTGATGGATTTATTAATTGATCCAATATAATTCCATGTGGTGCTTCCAGTAGATTCAGTCTGTTCGCACAATTATGAATAAGCATTAGCAATACTTGAACAAGCTGCGTTTTGGATACTGCCTTCTTCACTTTCTCATGCTAGCTCTACGTACAGCGTGTAGCATGTAGCCTGCCTCCAACGAGCTCACTCTTCAGTAAACGCCTGACAAAACTTCGGCAGATTAAAGACTGCCGTGAGAAATTGATATGCTAAACTGTTCACTGAATATAAAACATGAACTTACAGGTGTGTACCCGCAATACAACAAAGTTTACTCTGCAATTTAGTTTTTGCTCACAACCGGTGGTACAAGCCTGTGCAAAAAGTAGCAGAAGAAGTTTTTGCTCATTGTCTTAGCATCACACACACACAGGATACACGACAGTAGAACTTGTCAGAAATCTGGAGTTTACAGTCGTGGTGTCGCTCGACCAGTGGTTCAGTATATGCCCACGACGGGGAAGTGGAGGAGCGCGGAGGTGGGAGACCAGCGCAGCGGCGCAACAAAGGCAACAGTCACGCCGACACACCGAGCCGGCGGGGAACGCGTCCACAAGCTCGATCTTCTCGCCGCGTGGTGGCGCGCCTCCCTCCTACCTCCCCTGCAGGCGTGCGGCCTGGAGCTTCTGGGGGTGGGGCGAGCTCATATTCCTTCCCTGCTGGCTGCTCTTCCCTTCCTCCACGAGCACGAGCACGGTGGGTAGGTTGTCCGGCTCCACAGCCACAGCGAGTTCCCTCCCTCCTCTGCATAGGACACCATGTCCCCTCCAAATCCCCTTCTTACCTCACATCCCGGACGTTCGGATGGAGGGAAACGGGCCGTAACTCTTGGCGCAGAAGGACCTCGCCGGAGTAGGAGGACGGGAGGGCGGGGGCGGTCACCAGCGGCGGCGCGGCGAGACAACGACTCAACGAGTCCAATCGGGAGTGAGACTCTGGCGAGACCCAACGACGCCGAGCTCCATGGAATGCGCCATCTTCGCGCCTCGATGCCGCGGATCTCGGAGACCTCTTCTCCGACGCCAGCAACCACCAGGCATCCTGGACGATGTTGACCAGATCTCGCTTGGAACTGTTTTTTCTATCGAAGGGGACGAAGAGGTATAGTGAACTGCGGGTTGATTTCCAGAATTCTGAGGGGGTATGTGAAAACGTCCGCGACGTACGACCGGCCTTCGTCCGTCGTCCGAGACAGGCAGAGATTTCTCAGACCAGGGACATTCTGGTCTTTTTTAAAGCTTTTTTTGAATTTTCCACGTATATTAAACCAACAAAGAGTACACGATTATATCTATCTATACCTAATAATAAAAGTATTAAGGTTTCTTCTCGTACGACACTTTTGTTTCCGATTTTGCCCTCCCACTAATTCACAAATTACCCACCATGCCACCCATAAGTCAGTCACGTACCGGTTTGATTTTTTATTTTCTTCATCTTGCTAGGATTCCCGGCGCGCTCCCCCTGGATTTGCCGGTGATGGTTGACCGTCGTGGAGGCGGTCGAGCAGATGGACGCGCTTGTCGGCCCGAGCGCCGCCCCTCGGATTATCGGCGCGTCGCCCTTGCGTTCCCGACGATGGACGCGGTCAAGCCATGGAGAGTCGTGGATGCGGTCGATCTGAGTGGCGTGAGAAGTCATACTCCCGTCTCCTCATAAGGCTCCCGTGTCGCTCTGCCTGGACGACTCCCTCGCCGCCGCATCTAGAGCACAGCTCGGCCGCTCCCCCCTTGCCGCCGCTGCCGCAGGCGGGCGCCGCGGTGGCGGCGGGCCTCCTTGCTGCCAAAGGTGGTCAGGAGGGATCTCGCGTGGCCGGGTGGGCCGGCTCTTGCCGGCGAGGAGCGAGGATGCCGGGGCGGCGGCCCCGGGGACGGCGTGCGGCTCGGAGGTACTGTGTTGGGCGCTGGAGTAGAGGCGCGGTGTGGGGTGCAGGCATGCGGCTCGGTGGAGGTTCCACGGCAGATCGAGATCTTTGCGAGAGATTGGCCGATCTGCTTTCTCCACTCGCTGGCGGCCGTACGGGGCGCGGTCGGTCGGCACGGGCGCGGCCAGGAAGTGCACAGGCGCCAGGTTTTCCATGCGAGCGCAACTACGGCTGTCGGGCAACGAACAAGACGCAGAGAAGGAAACGCGCCGATGATCGATGTCCAAACGCCGGAGCCGAACGACTTCTTCAGCCACGCATGCTCTGGATCCTTCCAGCCGCCGCCAAATGGCTGACCGAGGACGACATGATCAGAGAGTCAGGTCAGCTTCGTGACTTCGTCGACGATGAGATGGAGATTAGCGTCTCCTACATGGCCGCCCGGCATCACCCCAAGAGACTCGCCACGGCCCGCCTCCATGGATCCGCCGCTCCAGCTCTAGCCGGTGAGGTATGCAAGATGACGCCTGCGGCGGGTCGTGCCAACAAGTTGCGGTGGCGTGCCGTGGAGGCCTCTGTGCTCTCGCCGTGCTGGGCTCCTATCAGCATCTGTCGAGGCGTTCGAGCGCATGCGCACCAATCCCAGAGCAGTCGCACATGATGGCCTTCTGCTTCGGTACATCCCCCTCCCAAAACTTAAACAGGGCTTGATGGTCATTAACAAATTATTATTTAATCATTAACGAATAATTAAATCGTACACTACGAAATGTGTACATCGTGATTGGCCCGTCCCTATACCTCACGTTCATGGTGACAGCCGTCTTCGTCGCCTGAGTCGGCGAGCGGTGCCAGCCCCGTCGACGGTCCTGGCCGGCGACCGCGGCCGCCAACGGCGCACGTATCGAGCTGACATCTCTGTGTTGGGTTGGGTCACGTGTGACGCCGGCAGCAGGTTCGCAGCTTGGTGAATCTCTCGTCCGATGCATCACGGATCGATTAATGTGGTGCGCTAGCTGTTCATCAGGAGCACGACCTGGCACGCATACAACTGCTTATCTAAATTATGCACTAGATTTGCTCCTCGATTCTCTCCATTGGCTCAATTAGCACACGACCAGTTCGATCTGTGGCCGCCGGAGCCGGCGGAATGAAATCTACTCGATTGTCGATTCTATTCATTGGCCCAGCTAAAACATAAATTCGATTTGTGGGTGCCGGAGCTGGCTAGGAACGAAGAATGGCCGCCGGCAACCGCTAATGCGAGACGTGGGGATCACTGGAGAATACAGGATGTGACGGGCCACCCTAATTTAATCGTCTTAATTAACTAATTATCGGTAAAATATCATATTAACCTTCTGAGTTTGGGGAGGGGGATGTACCGAAGCAGGGCTCCACATGATGTCTGGTGACCGGACCTTGCGAGTCCTGCTTGTGTGATGACTCAAGGTCTCAATCCTGTTCGGATCTGGGAGTACTGTTTCGACTGTTGTTTTAGAGGAGAATCGGTTCTTGGTACTATCTTGGTTCCATCTCTCTGAATTTTTTTGCGCGGAGGTCTCGCACAAGAAAATATTACTCCACCTCCCACCTACCCGATGAAATGCCCAAGCACAACCGTCATACTCGTACGACATTGTATCCACATATACTTCCGTCTTTCACCAAGTTAGCACAAAACGTACCTTCCATTCAGCTGGATGTATGCATATTCACACCATGATATAACATCTCACTCCAATAAAATTAAGCTTACATGCAACTCGTGCATGAAGCATGATGCTTCTAAGGCCGGCTTACTCCTGAAGTACTACTGTAGTTAGGGCCTCCAGGTATTATGTTTAGGGACAGTTTTATGACCTACCAAATTAAAAGGCGGAAGTCTTACTGCTTTTCTTATTAGGTATAGATTACTAGACACTAGTTGAATACCCGTGCGTTACCACGGGTTATATTGTGTCGTCACTTATGTCACACATTTAAATTTAAAATACACATAAATATTAAAGAATCTCATATTATTATATATATTGAAAGAATTACTTTGCATAATTATAAGTCACGTTTACAGAAAGCAAACTATCAACAAGGTCAACATTTACATTTTGGGTTCTTGTGCAACATCAACAAGGTCCATTCTATGTTTCTATCCTGCCCATAACGTACATAGAGAAACGTATATCTTTATAAATTTAAATTTGATAATTGTAATATGCATAGTAAAAAAATCCCTCATTACACCTTTTTTTCAACACCATGTGGCAGAGTACGCGTAGCAATTTCGGTAAAAGAAAAGGAGTACTCTCTTCTTCACGCGTCCACGCACGCACCCACCACGGCAGTCACGCAGGCACGCAGCAGGCACCACACATCACCTTATCCTCTCCCTCCCCGATGAATCCATCTACATCCGACCATCACCCAGCCGCCGCCCTCTGCATGCGCCGCCGTCAGCCGCCGCCCCTCTGCGTGGTCCATCCTCTTGCGCCGCCGCCCCCTCCTCTTGCGCCGCTGTGCCCTCCTCCTGCATCGACCTTCAGGGAGCAGAAGGAGACGGTCAGCACGGCGCTTTCCGCCGCCGGCCGTCGACCTCCTGCGCCTCCGTGCGCCGCTCCTCCGTCGCCTCCGTGAGCAGCCCCACTCCTCCTGGCCTCCTGCGCCTCCTGTCCTGCGCCGCCCGCCGCTGCGCCTAAGTGCGTCGCCGCTCTCTCTTCTACGACTTAGCCTCTCCATAGCCGCTGCCCCAACTCCGACCGTGACCTCCCGAGCTCATCTCGTGCAACGTCCGGCCCCGCCACCACCGTGAAAGAGCGCAGCCCCCCGACGCTTCCCCACGTGACGCCCTTGTGCTCGCGAACGGCGCTGCGTTCCTTCCCCCGCGGGCCGCCCATCCTCCGGTCCGGCAACCACCGGGCGGCTGCCCTGGCCTCCCAGGTGTGCCGCCCATTAACTGCCCGACGGGGGCGTGCCTGATCGGTGGACTTTTCTGACGGACTCGAGTCACGGTGAATAGTTAACCGGTCATATCACTTGGCGGTGACAAAGGGCGTAATTAGCCTAGCGATAAGGGGTAAAACCGGAAAGTGAAAAACGCACCATCACCTTAAGGCATATTATATAGTAGAGATAGACATACTAGATTTCAAGTTTGCACAAGCTTACTTCATCATGACATATAAGGACGTCATTGGCATCTTTGCGTATGTGATATTTTTTTCTCCCGTTGCAACGCACCGGCATGTTTCCTAGTACTACTATTAAAAGAGCAAACTTGTTGCGTTGGGGTACTTTAAATCTGGACCGTTCAATATCCGATCAAACAGCTCAGATCGTCCCAATGTTTGACAACTCAACATTGTCCAGTTTGGACCGTTTTACCCTCCCACCAAACCACATAATACAACTAAATTGCCACCGTACCATTTCAGCGCAGCGCCGCCGCCGTTCCACGAGCTTCTGCAGTTCTACCCCGATCCCAACACCACCGACGTCGCGGCTCCACTACAGCATCGGGAGCGACGCCGCCGCTCCACGCCAAGCTAACGCGGTGACGCCCTGCTTTCCGGCGCACATGCATCGCGCGGCCTTGAGGAAATCCACGCCCACGTTTCCCGCTTGCTGTGCTCCCGCTCCTCCTCCTCGGCCTTCTCGGCTTCTCACCGTCGCCACGCACGTAGGGACCCTGAAGCACAGTCTTGGACGAGGAGAAGGAGTGATCCGGTCTGGCCAACGTCTGCAGCCTCGGCGGCAGCTTCAGCGGCACGGGGCGCGCCACGGCGCAAACCTCGCGATCACCGCTTGCTCTGGCACCACCATCACCGGGGAGTGGGCTCGCGGCGGTAACCGAAGGGAAGAACATCATAGCGCTGGCCGTAGTGGCTTCATGCAGCTTTGGTTTCCCCGGCGAGTCCTACCACAAGAAGGGCACCGTGAATCGTGATGATGCGGGACCGGAGCGGCGCAGTGGACGGGCATGACGGTGAGTCCTGCAGGCCGAGCACCTTGCGTCCTTGCTCTTACGCAGCTGCCATGCGCGGACGTGGTAGAGCGCGGGCGTCTTGCCCTGCTCGCCGTCGTCGTCGTAGCCTTTTGTGTCGGCGGCGACTCTGTCCGCATGCAACTTGACAGCGACGGAATCGTTCATGCGTCACGCGACTCAGCAGAAGTCTCCACTCATCGGGCCATCTATTTCATCGCCTCTGTGACTCTGTCTGCCATCGTGATTTCTTGCCGTGGAGTTGGCCAGACTTATGCCGCAATTGGCCCTGAACGTACTCAAGTCCGACCGTGGCCTGTGATAGTCCCATGGAGGCAGCATGCTGGTCACGTTTATGGACTACAAATCTGAAGCAGAGGTCGCTGCTGATTGCAGTGTACATGCGCATGGGCATGGAGACGACTCCGATGCTCCGTATATTTCTGGAGGGTTCAACTTGTGTGCTACCATGCTCCAGATCAGTAGCGCCACATGAATCCCACCATGGTCCAGAAACCTTTGTCCACTGCCTACTTCATGCCCTTTTCCTCTTCCCCTCGACTTGCAGGCAATGAAGTCCAAGACGGTGCCGCCACTGAAATGTCGTGTCGAAAGACGTTTGTTACATTGAGGATATTACATAACTTTTACCAGGAAGACTCCTAAGTAGCACGTCTTCATCACCGAGTACCAGGTCCGTTGGCTTATGTCTAAGTTTTGTGAGCTACAAGATGCTTACATAAGTATGTATGTATGTATGGTTCTCTTTGTAATATAAAATTTATGACTGATACAAACGTGTAAAAGAAGTATTCACTTTTCCCACATGTAAACTAGTCGAAAACTAGTCGATTACAAAAACGTGTAAATTTATGCCCTCGTTTAATTGTGAAAACGTGCGTTCCACGTACATGCCAACTAGTCGATTACAAAAACAAAACTAATATAGAATAGCAAATCTAAGAGATCTTCAGGCACTTTCTTCATCCATGACACAATCTCGTATTTTTCTGAAGGCAGCCATAGTAACGCCAAAACCACCAAATCACAGACTTGTGAATACCACCAAAGGTTCTCCCTTTTTAATTTTGAGCCGCAATGCCAAGGCTTTGTGCACGCACGTGATACGTTTCAAACGTATCTATAATTTCTGATGTTCCATGTTGATATTATACCAATTGTTACATGTTTTACATACACTTCATAGCATTTTTGTGCATTTTCTGGGACTAACCTATTAACACAATGCCACAGTGTCAGTTCTTGTTTTCTGATGTTTTTGTATTTCATAAAAGTTGTTCTGAAAATATTCTCGGAATTGTACGAAAATCAAGGTGACCCTCCTATTTTTCCAAAATGAACACGAAGTTCAAAGGAGAGACGGAGGGGGGCCACGAGGCGAGCTCGCCAGGGGACCATGAGGCCCCACCTCCTGTCGCGCCTAGGGGTGGTGAGCCCACCTCGGGCACCTCCATCCGCCGCCCCTTCGGCTATATAATGACATCGTCCTGAAAACCCTAAATACCCGAGACTCCATCCACGAAAAGTTATGTAGCCACCGCCGTCATAAACCCTAGTTCAGGAGGGTTCTGAAGCTCTTCCCAGCACCCTGTCGGAGAGGGGAATCATCACCGGAGGGCTCTACATCATCATGCCCGCCTCCGGAGTGATGCGTGAGTAGTTCATCCTTAGACTATGGGTCCATAGCAGTAATTAGATGGTAGTCTCTCCACTTTGTACTATCATGTTTAGATCTTGTGAGTTGTCTATCATGATCAAGATCATCTTATTGTAATGCTACATGTTGTGTTTGCTGGGATCCGATAAATATTGAATACTATGATCAAGTTGATTATCAATCTATCTTATATGTTATTTATGATCTTGCATGCTTTCCGTTACTAGTAAATGATTTGGCCAAGTAGATGCTTGTAACTCCAAGAGGGAGTATTTATACTAGATAGTGGGTTCATGTCTCCGGTAATCTGGAAGAGTGACAGCAACTTCTAAGATTGTGGACGCGTTGTTGCCACTAGGGCTAAAACAGCAATGCTTTGTCTAAGGATAATTGTGTTGTTTACATTATGCACTTTACTTAATGCAACAATTTGTTGCTTGCAACTTAATACCAACGGGGAACATGGAAGTCAACCTGAATGTGGGTTATTAGTCATAGATGTTGTTGGATAACGGTCTATGTATTATGTTGTAATGCCCAATTGAATATCATAGTAGTCATCTTGTCATACATATGCATTGTCATGCGCTCAATATTTTGTCAATTGCCCAGCTGTAATTTGTTTACCCATCATGTTAGTTATCTTTTATGGAGAGACATCACTAGTGAACTGTGGACCCTGGTCCATTCTTTTGCACTGATAATACAACCAACTGCAAACATTGTTACTTTTCATTCTCTGCAATTAAACACTATTTTCCACACCATACGTTTAATTCTTTGTTTTCAGCAAGCCGGTGAGATTGACAACCTCATTGTATCGTTGGGGCAAAGTATCTTGATTGTGTTGTGTGCAGGTTCCACGTTGGTGATCGAGTAAACGGCGCCACCAACAACCTTCAGAAGTGATTTCTTACTCCTACTGGATTGATAACCTTGGTATCTTACTGAGGGAAAACTTGCTGCTAGACTGCATCATACCTTCCTCTTCGGGTCTCCCAACGAACGTGTGTTTTCACGTCATCAAGCACTTTTTCTGGCGCCGTTTCCGGGGAGTAGGAGGATTTATGCAAGGGGAGTTTCACGCTTCCAATCTCTTTACTTTGTTATTGTCTTGCTTAGTTTATTTTTATCTTGTCTTGTTTGCTTTATTTATCAAAAACACAAAAAAAATGTTACTTGCATCTAGTTTGTTTTCAGTTTTGTTATCATGTCTAGCCCAGTTCCTATCGTCATGTCACCTGAGGAAGAGATTTTCACTTTCAAGTAAGGGAGTGAGGAGAGTTTTAAAGATTCTTGGTCTAGAATTTTTTAGTCCTATGCTAAAACTGAACCTAAAATGACTTTAAGCCTTCTCCTCAGTAGCTTTTATTTTTGTCTTATTTTGTGCTATAGATATGCTTTAGATGTTGTAGTAGGAGGAGATTTCCTTCGTTATGATGGGGATCAAGCTTTTAATGCTATTAAAAATTTATTACAATTTCTAACCCTCGGATCAGTAAAATTGATTAGGCCCTCATCAGCATAAATGATAGACTAAATACTCTTGAAACAAACATATCCGGTCTAAAAGAAGGGTATAATAAGATTCGTGAACACTATGACAATGTGCCAGTAAATTTTGAATAATTAGGGTGGATTCCCTCAGTAAAAGTTGTTATCAATGAAAAAACCCTTCATGCTCGCTGTGATACCATATCTGAGTTCTGTTTAATGCCCAGAGTAATTTATGATTCCATAAATCTTTGGGAGCTTTCCAAATATGAAGATTGTATAACTTTGGCTGATAATACTATTAAATTACCAAAAGGAGTAGCTGAAGGAGTATTTACAAAACTCCTTGGGATAACAATATCTATTGATTATCTTGTCATTGAATGTGAAGGAGCAGGGCAAATTACGCTTGGAAGATCTCTGCTGAAACTCTTTGGGGCAATAATAGACATGAGCCAAGGCATTATGAATTTCGCCTCTACACCTAGTTGTCACCAAGTATTTCCTAAATATAAGAGTAAGGGTAAGAGGGCTAAGCGTGAGATTATTGATGCTTCTTCACTTGGAAACACTTGATTCTTGCTTTCTGCGCCTAGCTGAAAGGCGTTAAAGAAAAGCGCTTATGGGAGACAACCCATTGTTTTATTTCTGCAAATTTTATTTTCTTTTACAGTCAAGGTGTTGTTTAATTCTGTAGCAATGCCTTTGTATCTTTAACTTTTCGAATTGTTGTGCCAAGTAGGGCCTCTAATAGAAAGATGATGCTAGATTTGGATTTCTGCGCAGGAACAGATTTTTGTTGTTCACCGTTTCATTTTTATAAAATTACCAGAAAATTGAAAAATCTGCAAAAAAAAATTGTGTGATCCTCAGATATGTACGCATCTTTCGTTAGTTTTGAGTTTTTTATCTGGCAACGTAAGTGCCTCGAAATTTTTGTCTTTACGGACTGTTCTGTTTTAGACAGATTATGTCTTTTATTTTGCATTCTCTCTTTTACTAGTGTTGAGTGGAATTATTTTTGGGTGGAAGAGCTTCACATAACATCAGTGGATGTAGCTAATGTTTAAAGTAAAGGTCATATTTTATCTATATAGAGCATGTGATTTTTGATTGTGCACTAACCCTTTAATGAGAATTATTCTGAGTTTGGTGTGGCGGAAGTTTTCAAGGGTAAAGAGAGGATGATGATATAATGTGATCAAGAAGAGTGAAGAGCCTAAGCTTGGGGATGCTCCCATGGATCACCCCAGCATATTTCAAGAAGACTCAAGCGTCTAAGCTTGGGGATGCCTTCCCCTTCTTTATCAACAACTTATCAGGTCATCTCCAGTGAAACTATATTTTAATTCTTTCACATCATATGTGCTTTACTTTGAGCGTCTGTGTGCTTTTATTTTCACATTGTTATTTATTTTCTGAAATCAACTTGATTAGATCCTAGCATTCTTGTTTTGAGAGAGACATGCTCCGCTTTTTCATTTGAATACTCTTATTCTTCACTTATATTCGTTGAGTATTCTTGTCTAGCTATTGCTATGCTTTTTAGCTCCGGTTTTTCATGCATCTCTTGTTCAGAGTTGTTAGTTCTTTTAGAGATAGTACTCTCTTGCTATACTGATAGTTGTTTAGAGAGTTTATGTTGAAATAAATTGATTGGTGTTTGGTTGGAACAGAAAATGCTACATGTGGTAAATGGTATAATGTAAAAGACTTACATATTCTTGTAGATCACTGTCTTGGATAATTTGATACTTGTCAATTGTTTTGAGTTATCAAGTAGTTCATGTTTAAGCTTTTGTATCATGTGGGTTAAAACCTATTAGTGAAGAACTGTCGTAAAGCTTGTTGAAATTTTGTTTGTATAATTGGTATCTCTAAAGTATAGATATTTTCTAGTAAAAGGGTTTGGTTAACAAGGAAGACAGTGTAGAGTCTTATAATGCTTACAATATGTTTTCATATGAGTCTTGTTGTACTAGGTTGATATCATGTGTTTGGTTCAAATAACCTTGCTAGCCTAAACTCTGTACTGAGAGGGAATGCTTCTCGTGCATCCAAAACCTTGAGCTAAAATCCATGCCATTTGTGTCCACCATAACTACCTATATGTGGTATGTCCTATCATTCCAAGTAAATATTTCGTGTGCTACCTTTAAACTATTAAAAAACTATTACTCCTTATTTGTGTCACTGTTTACTAGCTCATGAGGAAGTTATGTGGGTTATTGTTTATCTAACTTGTCAGACAACTTTCACCACCGGACTAGTGACATATACATCCGCTTATCCATTAATTTTGCAAAAAGAGCTGGCAAATGGGGTGCCCAGTCCCAATTAATTACAACTTTAACCAAAAATTCTCTTCGCATTTTTGCCATGATCCAATCATTCAAGCAATGATACTAGTGAATAATTGCATGTGTAAACAAAAGAGAACAAGAGGGATGATCTACCTTGCTGGTAGAAATAACGTCCTTCAATGGGAGCCGCTCATGAAAGTCTGGTTGATAAGGGGGATATTGTTTTCACCCACTACCATTCGTTGACAACGACAAACACCGCTCAAAACTTATATTTTTACTATCTATATGATGTCAAAAACTTAAAAAGCTCTAGCACATGATTTAATCCCTCTTCCCTCTGCGAAGGGCATTTCTTTTACTTTTATGTTGAGTCAGTTTTCCTACTTCTTTCTATCTTAGAAGCAAACAGTAGTGTCAACTTTGGTACAACAATTTTTTATATCCAAGTATATTGTACTTATTATATTGCTTTGTGTTGACAAATATCCGTGAGATATATATATATGTTGAAGGTTGAAATCAAATGCTGAAACTTAGATCTTACTTTATGTTGGTTCAACACCTTTTACGTAGAATCTATTGCTTTATGAGTTAACTCTTATGCAAAACTCTTTGATGCTTGTCTCGAAAGTACTATTCATGAAAAGTTTTTGCTTATATGATTCAGTTGTTTGCTCATTATCTATTTGTTAGCAAACTATAGACCATTGATCTGGATCACTTCATTCATAACATGTGCTTTACAATACTATTTGATCAAAATTGTGATGGTAGCATGTCACCTCAGCTCGGGGATGCTTGATACGTCTCAAACGTATCTATAATTTCTGATGTTCCATGTTGATATTATACCAATTGTTACATGTTTTACATACACTTCATAGAATTTTTATGCATTTTCTGGGACTAACCTATTAACAAGATGCCATAGTGCTAGTTCATCTTTGCTGTTGTTTTTTTATTTCAGAAAAGTTATTCTGGAAATATTCTCGGAATTTGACGAAAATCAACGTGACCCTCCTATTTTCCAGTACGAACACGGAGTCCAAAGGAGAGACGGAGGGGGGCCACGAGGCGAGCTCGCTAGGGGCCTGTGCGGCCCCACCTCCTGATGCGCCGGGGGGTGGCGAGCCCACCTCGGGCACCTCCAGCCGCCGCCCCTTCGCCTATATAATGACATCGTCTTGAAAACCCTAAATACTCGAGCCTCCATCCACGAAAAGTTCCGTAGCCGCCGCCGTCGTAAACCCTAGTTCGGGAGGGTTCTGAAGCTCTTCCCGACACCCTGTCGGAGAGGGGAATCATCTCCGGAGAGCTCTACATCATCATGCCCGCCTCCGGATTGATGCGTGAGTAGTTCATCCTTGGACTACGGGTCCATAGCAGTAGCTAGATGGTAGTCTCTCCACTTTGTGCTACATGTTGTGAGTAGTCTCATCTTATTGTAATGCTACATGTTGTGTTTGTTGGGATCCGATGAATATTGAATACTATGATCAAGTTGATTATCAATCTATCTTGTATGTTATTTATGATCTTGCCTGCTTTCCGTTACTAGTAGATGCTTTGGCCAAGTAGATGCTTATAACTCCAAGAGGGAATATTTATGCTAGATAGTGGGTTCATGCCTCCAGTAATCTGGGCGAGTGACATCAACGTCTAAGATTGTGGATGTGTTGTTGCCACTAGGTGTAAAACATCAATGGTTTATCTAAGGATAATTGTATTGTTTACATTATGCACTTTACTTAATGCAATAATCTGTTGCTTGTAACTTAATACCAACGGGGAACACGGAACTCAACCTGAAGGTGGATTATTAGTCATAGATGCTGTTGGATAACGGTCTATGTATTATGTTGTAATGGCCAACTGAATATCATAGTAGTCATCTTTTCATACATATGCATTGTCATGCGCTCAATATTCTGTCAATTGCCCAGCTGTAATTTGTTTACCCGGCATGTTAGTTATCTTTTATGGAGAGACACCACTAGTGAACTTTGGACCTCGGTCCGTTGTTTTACACCGATAATACAACCAACTTCAAACATTGTTACTTTTCATTCTCTGCAATTAAACACTATTTTCTACACCATACATTTAATCCTTCGTTTTCAGCAAGCCGGTGAGATTGACAACCTCACTGTTTCGTTGGGCCAAAGTATCTTTATTGTGTTGTGTGCAGGTTCCACGTTGGTGATCGAGTAAACGGCGCCACCAACAACCTTCAGAAGTGATTTCTTACTCCTACTGGATTGATAACCTTGGTATCTTACTGAGGGAAAACTTGCTGCTAGACTGCATCATACCTTCCTCTTGGGGTCCCCCAACGAACATGTGTTTTCACGTCAACAGCACGCAGCCATTAAATTAATCAAGCAACATCGGCAAGAGCACCACCACTGATATTTCAAGGACAAATAACCGAACCACGTTGTCGATGTCGTTGCGAGCCGAGATAACGAATCATCATTGCCGAAGACGTAGAAGCCGGGATAGATATTGCGAGGACAACCTCCTCACGGCAACCATGAGAAATAATCCAAGATTGATCTGGTTAAGTAAGATCTGAAGAACCATCCCTAGACTTAATCTTCCAAAGCCACCATTGACGTCGGGAAGGATATCTCGTCGTCGAACGAAGCGTTGGAGATCACTTATTGCAGACGATACCATCTCCATTAACAAAGAAGATGACGACCAAAACCAAGCTCTAACATTAAGGATCTTCGTATATCCACTAGTAGGAAAAGGTTTATAGCCACCAGCATACCGCTGGCGGACGCCGTTTCCGTCCGCCAGCACTTCGACCGCTGGCGGGCGGTTTTTCGAGTCCGCCACTGGTTCTGGATGTACCGCTGGCGGACGCCCACTCTGCCCGCCAGCGGTAGGAGCAGAAATTTGGGAGGAGGCAGGGCAAACTACCGCTGGTGGACAGAATACGTGCCCGCCAGAGGTACTAAATGTACCGCTAGCGGATGCTAAATAGGGCCCGCCAGCGGTAGTTGCCTCGGCTGAGGCCAGCGGGGAAAAAGGTGATAGTACAGCTGGCGGGCAACCTAGGGCGTCTGCCAGGGGTTAGTTTAGTACCGCTGGCGGGCACACTAAAGGTCCGTCGGCGCTAACTTAGCATGTAATCCAAATAACTAGGAAAATGCTATTTATAGAAATAATCTGTAAATTCCCTTCGGAACCATTGCTTCCTATATCAAGACGCACCTATGTGTCGAATATGAGCACTTTATCAAAAACTATGCGTTAAGACTTGACATAACTTGGTTGAATCGAATTGAAACATTTGTAGTTGTTTCTACATGATAGTACTTTTTGTGAAGAACGTTTGTAAAACTTTTGTCGAAAATCAAGTTTATCATTTCACATAGCAACTAGTACACATAAAAAGACTCTATGCAAGAGGATATATCTTTTTGAGTGTTTTTTCACTCTATTTATTTTTTCTACGAAAAACTGTCGATCGATCGACGACAGCCCAACATGACTATTCACACCGAAAGAGATCAAATATAAAACAGTGTTTGCATTGCAGAATAATTCAAAGTAGGGAACATTATTTTCCTCACTTTACAAAAGCAACATTGATCAAATTAATATGCAAAAGGTATCACGATTACATCTTTATTTAATCCGGTTACAGGTGGAGTACATGCCATTTTTATTTAACTAACTTCTGCATCGTCCTAAGCCGCGGGGTGCATCACGGGGAGCGCTCCTCACCCAAAGAGCAGGAACCATCACAGGGTCAATACTCACATGAGAAGGATCCCTATGAAATACCTGCCATGTATTAGTATACACCGTATCCATCATATACATGTAGCGACGGACGTGCTCATCCTCCTCCCTTATACGGCGACGTACCACCTCCTCGGGCCCGGCTCTCTCTGGAACCTCCCTGGCCCACGCGACCTCCACCAAAGAAGATCCGGGTCGATGACGTCGCCCGGATTTCTCACCAAACTACGCGTTCCGGAAGATAACACCTCTCAGTGCCAGCCCGGCGGAGCCCATTCCCGCACACTGCTGTTATTGTCCAACAGGTGTCCGGAAATCACCGACGTAAATGCCCGAGATCTGAAAAAAATAGTGGGGAATTTGATCAAACACCTAAGGTGCATGCAACCTCGTAGAGGAGGAGGGGATCAAGGAGAGAGGGTAGCGTACATTGGCATGGGGACGGACTAGGGGAGGTCCACGGAGTTGTGGAGGGGCGCCGGCGGAGGCCACGGGCGCGGAGAGGGCGTCGAGCGGCACGGACAAGGGCGGCGGCGGCACGGTGGTGGCACGGATCGGAGTAGGGAATATGGCAAACTCTGGTCTGCCGCTGGCCTCTTATATAAGGGAAAAAAACCTAGAAGTTACCGCTGGCGGACGGCACACGCTGTCCGCCAGCGGTAACCCTCGCACGCGGGCCCACCATGCACACCACACCCTTATCCACCCACGCCCGCTGCCCCCCACCCAACCTTATCCTATCCTATCCCTATCCGCACCCGCTGCCCCCCACCCACCGCGCCGCCGCCCCCTGCCCCCCACCAACCGCGCCGCCCCTGCCCCCGCACCCGCGACCGCTCTCCCACCCACCGCGCCGCCGCCCCCGCGTCGTCCCCGCACCCGCGCCGCCCCTGCCCCCGCACCTGCAACCGCCGCCGCCCTGCCCTTCCGCCTCGCACCCGCGCTGCCTGCGCCGTCCCTTCCCTCTACCGTGACCGCCGCCGTCGCTGGCCCCGAGCGCCGTCGCCGCTGAGCTTCCACGCCCCCGTCGCCGGCCCCGAGCGCCGCCGCCCGGCCAAGGTAAGCCACACCTCGATCTCCTCCTAGCTAGGTAGTACCCACACCCACAAGGTGTTTGTGGGTTTGCTCAACCCAATTCTTTTGTTTAGTTAATATTTTGTTCCAAATGCGGCTTTGCGGCTGCGAATGCGGCCGCCTTGTGGTGGTGATGAAATGTTTGCAGGTGCCTATAGAGACCCTTGAGATTGTCGGAATGTTGATTAACTTCCATTCCGGCAAATTCGGGTACTCATGTGTCATATTTTTAGCCAAAGTCATGCCAAATTTTCTCGTGAATTTTGACATGACTTTGGCTGAAAATGTTGTTATGTTTTGTATTCTTATTAGGTTGCTGATGATTAAAATGGTGTGGCACTATATATGTGAGTCAGAGGTGGTGTGAGTGAAACTTGTGATATGCACAAATATCAAAATTTCTGCATCCTACAAGTTTCGCTAACACCATCTCTGAATAATTTGTGTGTCCACTCTAAGTATGAGACATTCTTTAGAGTTGACTCTATTACATTTTTAGAATGGCGATGAGGCATTAATCTTTTTGTTTGTGTTTTTACATCTTATTACAATTTCTATACTGAAATTTGTTGTTTAATATTTTTTATTTGCCTTGTATGCAGCGAATGCCGCCGCTCCATGAGCGGGTTCATTGGCGTCCGTCACCGCCCATCTGTCCGCTGGTCCGCGGAGATCACCGTGGACGGCCACCGTTGGTACATGGGGACTTTCGACACGGCGGAGCTCGCCGCGCGCGCATTCGACGCGGCAGCCTGGAGGTTTGGACGGCCGCGTGCTGAGCTCAACTTCCCTGATGTTCCATCCCGGGAGGAGGCTGAGTTCCTCGCGCCGCTGATGGAGATCGTCGACATAGACGAGGCGCGGCGTAACCGCCGCCAGGGGATAGCTTGCTGCGCTGCCCAGATTGACGAGTGGCGGATGCGTTGCGCCAGAACCGCCCCGATCTGGTGCAGGCGGAGCTGGATTTCTACGCCTCAAGGAACCAGAAGAGGCAGGCGAGCTCCGACGCCGGACCCTCTAGTGCAGCACCGCCGTGCAAGAAGACCGGCAATGATTCTGATTCGAGCTCTGGGATGATCTCGATGAGTCGTCGGACGACTCATCCGACATAAGTTCATGCTAGGTTCATCTTGATGAGTAGTTTTAGGTTAAATTTCAAGTTAGGTTAAGTGATGAACTAATGCATGTTGTTTACCTTATCGAAGTTTAGCTTAAGTACTATGTCGTTTTAGGTTTGTAATGCATGTGTGATGAACTAAGGAATCTATGTATGGCACTTTGATCATTTGTATGTGGTCGTCTATATTTTTGTTGTTTGTTTGACGCCTGTATTTGAATTTACTTACTGTAGATACTGCTGGAATACGATTTTCCGGAAAAAATAAATTCAAAAAATGTACCGCTGGCGGCCGTGGCTGCACGCCAGCGCTGTCTAATCTAACGCTGGTGGGCAGTATAAATTACCACTGGCGTGCGGCCGCCCGCCAGCGGTTGGCCAATTCCGTCCGCCAGCGGTAGGCTTTTCCCTACTAGTGAGCGTCGTGCGCAGGTCCGAGGTCCCTACCCCTCCTAGTGCCAGAACAACAACTAGAGGAGGCGAGGACTCGTCGAATCTTTGCCGGCGGGGACGATGAAACTGCAGATGGCACCGGCGGCGACGGCTAGGGTTGAAACCCTAGGCCACCACCACGATCGCCGCAAGATCACTCACTCTCCCTTCCTACGTACAACAAAAAGGAGACTTAAATGTAAGTCTTTTGTTTGTTTTTATATAGTGAAAATGTGGATTTTTTTGCAAAAAGTACGAAGAACCTTCAAATAGAATATACAAATAGGTAACAGGACCACCTAGCGACGACTAAATGCACTCGAGCAAGCCGAAGACACGTCGCTGGCCTTGTCCATCCCTCACTGAAGTCAGGTAAAGTATCAGACTACACAACCCCCCCCCCCCCCCACCACCCCGCTTGCCGTTGGCACATAGGGATAGTGCAAGCAATACATTATTCCATTTTCAGTATGTCGCTTCTGCCTCACTATTTTAAGAAGACCACTGAAACTATCTAATAATAAATGACAGCCCTCCCACTGACAAGTGGCCATGGCCGGCCGCACCTCCAAGGCCACAAGGGCCATTCGAGGCATGACAGACCAGCGGCAGTTTCTCCGATCTGGGGGACGAAAACTCTAGATCGCTTCCGAGGGACGGTATGAGTTAAAAAAAATCCATATATGTTGCAAATGTGATATTTCAGAAAATTTGCAATTCGAAATGTGTTATTTTCATCGAAGACAAAGTACTAGGCACAGGCATGTAATCTTTCCGTACGGACAATTATTTCTCTCTCGTATGTCACTGGTATAGCCATGTTCATGATCTCAATCTCGTCATTACATCCTTTAAATGCCTGAACTTTGTCACTTTCGGATTTAAAATAAAATGCGGTGGGAAACTCTCGTCTGTCAATCTCGAAAAAATTGAGAACTTGCCTGTGGCAAGATGGTTAGGAGGGTGGTTGTACCCCCTAACCCACGAGAGTTCAAACCTCAGGTTTGACACTGGTGTTTCTTATTTAAGCGGAATATTCTTCAGTGGGAGGTGACGTTCCCGTCGACAGCAAGGCGCCTGTGGTGACTTCGTCAATCTCAAGACACGACCCGCCGGCTCGGTACTTCGGAGGTGCTCATAGGGGTAGGGTGTGCGTTTACAGCCGTACAGGGGTGAGTGCGTGCACGTGTATGTGAGCGTCGTCTGTGTAGTGTGTTTCGCAAAAAAATCTCGAAAAAATGGCTGATCCTATTTTCTTATCTGGATTTGTGGGTAGTGCCGTAGTGGCCCTAATCGGTAGTAGGTGTCCTAGTGGGTTCCCTATTTATATTTTTTATTAGTTTTGAATCTTTTGTATTGCTATGGATGATTATTAATAGGTCGGTGGACTTTTCTGCGAAAACAAAAAAAACAGAGTTGTCAACAATTTTCACTTAGGCGTGGGAGCCAAAATGGTGACTAGTCATGTGTCGATGACTCGTTGGACAGTTAAATCGTCGTCGACTCTGCACTCTGCAGTCTCATATGCATGGAGTAGGTTTAACTTCTTTCTGATCAACGGCAAACAAACGTTTTTCCAGTTTTTTTTTCAGAAACGTGGATTTACAGAGTGGCCATGGTTTCCTGAACTGCTAGCACTAGCTAAGCTACGTGTCGAGCTCGAGGGGATCATCAGCGGACGACGAGCCAGCGGGCTGCTTCTTCTTCTTGGCCGCCGCCGACGACAACGGCTTGCTCCGGAACGGCCGGCACGCCTTGACGCTCAGGTCGACAGCGGCCGCGAGAGCGAGGAACATGGCGGCGTCCTCCATGCACGTCACGTGCCGCGCGGCGAGCTGCACCAGCGGCGGCCGGCTAATGCTCGCCGCCTCCCCCTGCACGCTGCAGCTCATCACGAACCCGCCGCCCGCGCACGACTGCCCGATGCTCGCCGCGCAGTACGACGACGAAGAAGTCTCTGCCTCGCCAGCCTCCTCCGGGGGGGGCGACTGCCTGTCCATGTCGATGAAGAACTCCCCGCCCTTGCTGCAGCTCAGGGGCGTCTCTGACACAAGCACGCACGCGTCGCGCTGCTCCGGGAGGAGGTGCGGCCGCAGGCACACAGTGTCCTTCTCCTTGCCCGCCTGCCCGCACTCCCGCCACGCCTCCAGCCGGCCCCACGGCTGCCAGCTCTCCGACGATCGGCCAGTAGTGTCGGCGCGCACGATGAGCCACGCACCGGGGTTGGACCGCGACACCGTGTCGCAGCCAGTCGCCGGCACGAACGGCGTGGCCATGAACGCCGCGGCCACGGCGGAGCCGGACAGGTCGTGGATGGCCACCTTCCAGCCCTTCCTCTCCCTCCTCCTCCCCGCCATCTCCTTCTCCTCGCCGCTGCCGGAGCTCGACCAGTACTGCCCGCCCAAATGATCAGGCTGCGACGGCCTGCCAACACATCGAGCATCAGCAACATCATCGATGAATTCAGTGTTCAGAACTCTTTCAGTCGGATCACAACAGTGCACTCACCGCCTGACGTCGCGGATGAACTTGCAGCTAAAGATGGGCTGCCTGGCCCTGCCATGGAGCTGCACCACCTGCGGGTTCAGCGCCACCTCGTCCTCAAACTGGAAGACGTACCGTGGGTCGGCCTCCACCTTCACCTTCACGTGCAGCTGCCCCTTGCCGACGGCCGTCCAGCCATGGTGAAGCAGCACAGGCTTCCCCTCGCGCCACTCCGGCCCGACCTCCACCCTGACCGCCCCGACCAGACGCCGCTTCATCCCAGCGAAATACCCACCGCCGCCGCGCCTGCCCACATACACGGCGATCTCGACGTATGGCGGCTCGAGAGCTCGGAAGCACCCCGGCGTCGACAGCGCGTTCAGACCGGGCTCGTCCAGTGAGAAGACGCGGCATTCGCGTGCGGGTCGAGGTTGAACTCTGAAGAATTTATCAGAGGCACCGGAGCTGCCTGAACCGGGAAGCCTCGGAGCCGGATCTCACAGTGGCACGCCTTTCTGGAGCTTGCGCCGGGGAGTCTCAGGCCAAGCTGCCCGACTGAGAGCCTCACATATATCTGGGGATCCATGGAGCGCTATCACTGGAAATTAACTCTAGCTCCTCCTCCTTCCATGGCTTTGTCCTGAAATTTTTGCTGTCACAGTTAAATATGACGGTGCAAAATATGAATTCTGCAGCTCATTAGTTTAAATTAGGAATAGATATGCTAGGGCAACAAATAACATGCATTGATGAATGATGAGGGTGATACTAGTAGACATGCCATTACATACTCCTAATGTTCCGAGAAAAAAATCATACTCCTAATGACATAAATTGATTTCAAAAGGTGCTAGCCTACATACTTTTTCAGGTAAATCTGTTTTCACGAGCTTTTCCTATTACCTGGAAAATTATTTTTTCGCACTCGACCAAGTTATAGATCATCAATCAAATCCTTCAAAATGCATTAAAATACTATGTGTAACTTCAGCACAAGGATGCAAAATGCGATTGGTGGGACAATACAAATTAGATGGTCCCACCATCCCACTTTACACATCCCTAACTTCAGCATTAATAGCTTGATAAGCTAATGACATGCGACCACATCATCCATGAGATAAGAATTAAGTTGCACATTGTGGAGCTTGTAGTTGAGAATGACTAAAGAAAGGAGGCGAAATCTCCCGCGGAATTTTGCTTCGCCGCATTTCCTAGTCTACAACTTCGCCTAGTCTAAAGCCCTTTTTTCTCCGCTCCAGCTAATCTTCTCCATCAAAATAAGAGCACCCCACTACATGATTTCTCTCAACATGCAAGCTATACACCTAAGCAAGACTCTAATTGGTCCACTTCATCTAGCCAAATCCATCCACCTAAGCAAGAGTGCCACTTCCTCAAGAAAAAAATTCTAAAAAGGCTCAGCTGAAATCTGTTGGTCTCCATCGCCATTATTTTGGTTCACGTACGCTGGGGCCACACGAAAAGGCATGGGGCGCCTTATGATTCCGGCAGGACGACTTGCATCACCTAGCGTCTCAAACGTTTGAGCATCTAATTAACCAAACCGGTCCACTCCCAATTAAGAAAACCACTCTTTGGCCTCCTTCCCGGTCCTCCGGTATCCACCTTAAGGCTTAAATAAATACATAAGAAACCGATGGATGCAGCAAATCATGGAGAAGACTGATGGAGGCAGACAAGCAGTTGGCGTCGCCCTTATAAATTGATGATCAGTCATGGTAAAAGTCTATCCCCCGACACATCATAATAGGGTGTTGCTATTTCAATTGACGTCCATGCTGCCGGCGACCTCAATTCTGACGACCGACGAGTAACCCCCTCCCTCTTCTCTACCATCTAGCAGCTTTCCATCCGATTTTATAAGATTTCACCAGCCGACAACAAGATAGATGTATGATTGTCAATGCTAGATTGTTGTTTCTTGAGATTATATTATTTTCCAAGTAAGGCCCCGTTTGGATGGTTGTTTTCCGCCCGGAAACCGTCGGAAAATATTACGGACATGGGACATCATTAGCTCAGTGTACATTACAGCGCAGGAGGGGTAGAGAATTACGGAGGGGATTTTTCCACTGCCTTTCCAGGCGGGGCCTAAGCCCCCTTCTTTTGGGCTTCTAAAACTGATTCTAGCCCAAAATCTGGAGAAACCCAAAAGAAGGGTGTAGCTTTGGGCCAGCTTATTTCCACCGAGAATCAACTTTTGTACGTGAACTGAGAATCGAGTCTGGGGTCGATTCTGGGAAGATTCCCGCAAGTCAAACGAAGGGGTATCATAACTGGACATATCGTTCATGTAATTTACGGAGAACTGCCACCGCTGAGAGAGGAACAGAAAAAAGAAAAAAAAAAGGCCCGCGTGACGGTCTGCTCGCTCCTCCCCGACTCGGCTCGACCCTCGCTCGTCCTCTCCCAATGGCGGCTAGGGTTAGCATCCCCGCCAGCGCCGCCGGCCGCCGCTGAGGCCGACCCCCACCGCCCCGTCCGCGCCCCGTCCGGCGCCCCGTCGGCCGCCCCCACCGCCCCGTCCGCCCGTCCGCCGTCCTCACCCGCTCGTCCTTCCGCTGCCCCGACAGGCCCCGTCCGCCGCCCCGTCCGCTGCCGTCCGCCGCCGACCTCGCCATGTCATCCTCCCAGCTCCCGCCGTCCTCGTCGCAGCCCCCATCGCAGGTAGCAAATCTCCCCTCTTTTGCTTTGTTTTTATTTAGGACTACTGCTATATGTTAGCTTGCAATTTAGCATTTTTAGCAATTGTTGTGGATGTGTGAAACATGTACTGATCCTTCTGAGCTGCAATACATATAAATTGGAGGAATTATGAGCTAGTTGGCTTCTTCTTTTTGTGTTCATGTATAAAGTTATGATTGGAAGCTATGAATATTATGTGGTTGCACGAAATCTATGCTTGTCTCAGTATGATGAGAAACTCTGAACGTTATGTAGCTGCATGATATTTATGCATGCCTCGATACCTTTTCAGGCTGAAGTGAGTACTGCATGTGTTGATGCAAAACCTAACAGGCCATATATTTTGCCTTTTCTTGAAATATTTTCCTACTAATCTTCCTCATGCCTCTTTTTGTTGGGCTGAGGTATTGACAAGGCTTTATTTTAATTATATAGTGGTTATCTTGTTACTCTATTGCCATCCATCTTATATGCCTCATGCTGGGGAATTAAAAGTATTAATCCCACATAACTTATGTCAGAGCTCAGCCTGTTAGGATGCAGCTAGAGATGTGCCTGCAGTTGTTTGGTTTGTGCAACCACTCTTGTTTGACATGCAACTTGAGTATTATCCAGCTTACACCTGTCTCGAATGATCTGTTCATTCCACGATTTTTAGAATATTGTAGGCAAAACACAAAGATCAGGTGCATGTTACCATAACACCTTCTTTGATGATGGTCGAGAGAACAGCCAGGAAGATAAAACAAACATCAACAAAGTACATAGTGACATGCAAGTACAAACATTTCGGTCATATAATGCAGAGCACATAATGTAGACATTATTACAAGACGGCAAGCACCCATTGTTGTACTGATAAAAGGAACTTTAGCAATTGTTGTGGATGTGTGAAACATGTTAGCTTGCAAGTTAGTATTTAGGACTACTGAAACATGTTAGCTTGCTACTGTAAATTAGTTCTGGACCAATAACTAGCAGATTATTGTGATGTTTTGGCCTGATTTGCTACTGTTTTTGTGGTAAACATGTACTGATTTAAACATAATCCGGTTAATGTTTGATAGAAAGAGAAGTTGAAATCGCCGAAAGCAAATTGGGATGCAGTAGGTCACCGAGCTTTTCTTGACGTGTGCATCGAAGAAGTGAATAAACATAATCGTCCGGTTAATGTTTTGAATGCCACTGGTAAAGTCAATATGGTAACAAACTTCAACAAGCGCACGAAGAGAAACTACAATTGGACTCAATTGAAAAATAGGTGGGACACCCTGAAAAAAGACTACACTGTTTGGAAGGGATTGCTTCAACATGCATCTGGTATAGGAAGAGATCCTATCACTAATACCATTGATGCTGATGATGGTTGGTGGGAACTTGAGATACAGGTAATGATATTGCTTGGCACTTTGTAAATGTTTGGCTTAGGTGTTTCTTCTGATGTGCTATACTGGTGTTTCTTTATGCATGCAGATGTGTCCAGAGGCAGCCAAGTTTCGCATAGCCCCACTACAAGATGAGGAGGACTTGAAGATAATATTTGACAAGAATGTTGTGACAAAGATGAATTATTCAAATGATGATTCTGATGATGAAGATTTGGACTTGTACTACATGCTTGCGGCTGCTGTTGCAGAAGAGGATGAAAAGGCACCTTATGCGGCTAGAAGTCTGCCTCAGATGACAGGGATACAATGGGTTGAGGAAAGGATGAAGGATCCAAGAAAATTCTATAACTGTTTTAGGATGAGGAGGTCAGTTTTCAGAATGTTGCATGAAACTCTTGTTGCTACATATGGTCTGCAGTCAACTTCTCAGATGTCTAGTATAGAATCACTAGCTATGTTTCTGTGGATGTTGGGGGCACCTGAGTCCAATAGTCAGGCTGCAGATCGTTTCGAGCGTAGTGTTTCTACTATAAGCAGGAAGTTTCATGAGGTGTTAGACTGTGTAGACCGTATGGCGGGTGATTACATTAGACCCCATGATCCTACTTTCACCCAAGTTCATGAAAAAATTAGGCAACAAAGATTTTGGCCCCATTTCAAGAATGCTATTGGAGCAATTGATGGAACACATATTCCTGTCTTAGTAGCTGCGAAGGACAAGCAAAGATACACTAACAGGAAAGGCTATACAAGTCAGAACGTCCTTGCAATTTGTGATTTTGACTTGAGGTTCACATTTGCTGTTCCTGGATGGCCTGGATCTGCTCATGATAACCGTGTATGGACTGATGCTCGGCCTAGGTTTGCCAATTATCCACACCCTCCTCACGGTAATCTTTTTGTATATGTACTATGCAAACAAAATAAATGCTCATAATATGTATTTATGTTCTTATGTTTTTGCTACTCGCAGGAAAATACTATCTTGTCGACTCTGGATATCCCAATAGAACAGGTTATCTCGCCCCATTCAAAGAGCAACGGTACCATATTCCTGAATTCCAAGGTGCGCCTCCACAAAACATGCAGGAGAAATTCAACCATCTTCATTCATCTCTACGAAATGCCATTGAAAGAGCATTTGGCGTTCTTAAGATGAAGTGGCGTATTCTGGTCGGGATACCATTTTTTCCAGAAGAAGAGACGCAGTCGAAGATCATCACTGCATGCATGTGTTTGCATAACTTCATTCGTGATAGTAAGCTATATGATGGCCATTTCGACACGATTGAGCGAGGCTCATATATCCATGAGGATAGTGCATCTTTTGTCGGGGGAGTCGCCTCATCTTCTTCTGATGAAGTCATGCGTGGGACGCGACAGAGAATTGCTGAAAGTTTAGTTGCATGAGGAGTATTCTAATTGTAATGGTTGAATCACTAAAAATGACTTTTATTTTATTTTGGCATGTAATATGTATTGTAACGTATGGAATTTGTACTAAAAAAGACTTCTGTATTCATTCCTATCTTATTTGTACTACAAAATAGCTTACAAATGAAATTTAGGGGCGTTGCAGACATTTCACCAACTCAACACAGCTAGAATCTCAAATTTTAGAAGCTACAAAGAATGGAAAAAACAGATTCTTTGAGCTTCTCCCCACCACAGCTTCTTGCCAGATTTTTCCAAAAGCTAGCTTCTCTAGAATCAGAAGCCGGAAAGAAGGGGGCCTAAGTCGTGTTGTCCTGGCAATAATTTGGTGCTTCATAGTTGTATAAGATTCATATCGATTGAATCCTGAAACAAGCATCCTGCATGATTTGGTATGTATTCTCATTCCCAACTCTAATATTTAACTTCTTAATCTAACCATTAATTGAAACATATCCATATGATGCTTTCGACTGCAGGCTCAAACACACACAACTTCTGGATGCAAACAGGAAACATAGGTTAGATAAATGTCACTATGATGGATTCTTAGATATTTTTTAGGCAAATCTTATCTTCCTGTTCATATGATTCAACATCATATACGTGGGTTTATTCACTATATATGTCCATGACCACGGGCTATGACCTTTATCGTCGATGTTGTAAAGACGAAATCTTCATGCAGGCATACCGGCAAACCCGTCCCTACTCATGTTGGTTTTATTGACTGTAACTATTTTTCTGGTGTTTACTCTTACGATAATTGTAAAAGAATAATTGTCACAATTTCCAGATAAAATTTAGGCCCTCAGCAAGAGCAATGGACCTTCTAATTAAATCAGAGACACGCCACCTGACTTCGATGTATTGGTTATACGTAGCATACATTGGGGGACCGTGGATGGAGCACTAACATAATTTTTTTTACAGATGATTAGTCATGGTGTGCTTACAGATGCTTCTTTCGATATTGATGCTTACGTAGGTGTCTCCTCCTTTTGTAGCTGGACATCTAGGGGACGATGGCTGAACAGACGATAATACAACAGAACATGTTAAAAGAGACTTGATCAGTACGAGGACACAAGAAAATCTTGCATGTTGTCTTGCTAATATTTTATTTGTGTTTACAGTTGAGTTAACTTAAATTAGCAACATGTACCAAAAATGCCTTAAAGGGAGGTTTAAAAAGCTACCGTTCAAGAAGTTCTTCAGGTTTAATATCTTTTGGTTACTTGCTTCATTGTTTATCGCTATTAATCATAACATTCTTACAATTTCTTTGCATTAGCAATTTCGTTTTGTAACACATACTTTGTGTTCTTTTAAAATGTTTCCGCAGCAACGCGCGGGGTATCATCTAGTTAGCATAGAGAATGAAACTTTTTCAAATGATTTTTTCGGCAATAAAATGTGTCTGCCAGTCGTCGCGGTGTCTTGACACTTTTTTGTGTGTGTAACCCTACAGATCCTTGACACAAGTGCCGAAAATGAATACTGATGCAGCATGTTCCCACTTTGTTTGACAGATCACTAGTGCAAGCACTGCAAGCTGGGTCACTCATCCAACGTCCTTAGCTTAAAGAACTGAAAGGGGAAGAAAGAAATGAAAAGAAGCATCTGGTACTTTGCAATGATGGAATTCGGTGCTTGGCAATGTCATTAGCGTGCCAGCTCTGCGTAGAGCGTATCATCGGCGACAGCGACAGTGAGGCACAGGGCTATCTGAAGTTTTGAACCTGGAGCTGCACTTGCTAGAGCTTGGACAGTGCCGGTGAGGTGAGGTAGCCCAGCATCAGAATTCTCCCTTGCTTCCATTTGTTTAGCCGAGGACCAAAGCTTTCTTTGTCCAGGCATCGAGAGGATGCTTCCTGAATCCTGAATCATACTTACCACTTACTGCAATATGAGTTTGCACCGAGGGGATACCAAACCTTCGCCCGGCGGCGTGGTGCTCCACCAACGAGAGGACTCCTAGTCCTCCTTCGCCGGGCAAGCCAACGTCGACGCCGACCCAGGAGCACATAAGACCGTGGCATTCGCCTCGCAGACCGCCCCTGCTCGCCTCCTTCTCTAATGCTGCTTCTTTGCAGCAGCAGCAGCAGCTCCCAATGTACAACACCACGCGTGGCAGCCACAGTGACGGCGGCGAGCACAACGGCCGCCATGGCTACCAGCAGCAGCACCGCTGGCACCCGCAGGGGCGCAGGGCGGACCGGTCCGGCTTCTGGCGGTGGACGATGGCGGTGGTGTTCACGGTGCTGGCCATCCTAGTGCTGCTGGGGGCCGTGGCCATCCTGCTGGTGGTGCTGGTGCTGCAGCCCAGGGCGCCGTACCTCGCCGTGATGTCGGCGCGGCTGGACACCCTCGAGTACGACCAGCAAGGAGTGCTCGATGACGCGCAGCTCTCCCTGAACGTCGTCGCCGTCAATGTCAATGCCCACGCCGCCGTGTCCTTCTCGAAGCTGGAGCTGAGGCTGAACTTCCACGACACGGTGATCGCGATCCTGCGTGCCGACCCGTTCGTGGTGCCACCCAAGGGTACGCTGCCGCTGGGCTACGTGGCTCCGTCGTCCGCCGTGCCGCTCGACGGCGCCGGGCGCGCCGCCATGGAGACCGCGCTGAACCGCGGCGTGGTGCCGTTCCGGGTGGACGGGCAGGCGAGGACGCGGTTCAAGGTGGGCGGGCTCCTGGCCGTCAAGTACTGGACACGCCTCGCATGCGAGATCCGCTTCTTCTGGCCCAACGGCACGGCTCTCAACTTCACCTGCAACTCCAAGGCAAGGTCCCAACACTGACATGACATCGCCATCGCCATGGAGCCAACTCTGCTTCCAAGTTCTATGTTCTAACCCAATCGAATCCAGTCCATGGATTTCTGGGTGTGGACATGGTGATCAAGAATAACAGCCAGTATATTTAATTCTTGGGTTCTTACTTTGCTTAGTACAATGGTAGAATATTTACTTTCCTCATGTATGTAATGCATGTATTGATAAAGCAAACACAACTAGTATTTGTATAATTAGCTAGGACTATCAATCAGAGTATGTAAACTCATTGTCAAATTCCCAGGTCCAATTTATGCGAAGATTTGGGAGACTTTTATACTAGAACTAAAAGATTAGGATGTGCAAAGAATGAGCAGTAGTTTGATTCAACGGGATCCCACAGGAATTTTGAAAGATCCCAATCCTTAAAAAAAAATCGTGTGTGTTGTTTGATTCGTAGGATAGAATTGTTTTTCATAGGATTGCATTGCACTATATTTCGAAGGAAAAATTCCATCCATTCAAACCTCATGTTACAATTCTTTTGCTTTTCCAGCGATTCAAACACATCTCGGCGAAAATTATTGTAGCGGAGATGGCATTCTAATCCTAGGTATTTCCTATTTCTACGATTTGAAAATTCTATGGAATCGTAGAGGCCCTGAATGTAAAGAAAGCAAAGCCGAGCCCAATCTTTTCTTCTCCCCCAAAGGACAAAAATGAAGGGGAAAGGATAAAAAGAGACCACCGTTAAAAGAAGGAATCAAAGTGAGGTGACTTGTCAGAAGTGTCATGTGGTAAATGGGGATTGGGGGTGGGGCCCTCTTCTTCTCTTATCTTGATCCTTCTTCTTTCTCCGGCTCCTTTTGTTTTGTTCCACGGTGATCTTCTCTACGAGGCAAGCAAAAGAGAAGAAAATAGCCCGAACCCAGATCCCAAGAATCTCTCACATCCACTGATTCAGGCTAGAGCCACTCCCTAGCTAGCTCAAATCAGAAACTAAGCAACACGCATAAATACATATAATCAATTTGCGATCGAGAAGAAATTGTGCTGCACCTGTCCTTGATTACGAGCTGGCTCCTACGCCTCGGCTGCTCCTTTTTCTTGCTCCCAAGAAGCAGCAGATCCGTCGAGCACTATAGCAGGCTACAGGCACCTCCTCCTTGTTGATTGGCCGAGCACGCCGGAATCCGCCTCGCCGCAGGCAACCCGTCCGTGATCCCCATCGCCGCCGGCCGCACGCCGAATCAATCAACGGGACGCCGATTGATAGGGAGAGAAGCAAGCTGCTGCTAGTAGGAGCAGTAAGCTAGAGAGAGAATGAAAGGAGGGGAGGAAGACGACGACGACCGCGACCACTCTTATACCCTCCCTCAAAGAAAGATAATCCAATCAGCTTTACTAATCGGTGGAGTGGGCGGATGAGCTGAGATGGATGGGAGCTGCCGAGGAAGCAACCGGGGATTAGCTAGCTTGCTTAAGCGTGCGTGGTTAAGCTACCGAAGAAGCGGCTGATTGGACGGATCATCGACGGGAAGTACGTGATGACGGGCTAATCACTGGCGGTGCTGCTAGCTGGACTCCATTGCCGCCACTTGCGGCGCCTCGCTTTCAGACAGCCAGGCGCCAAGCGCAAGCGGGTACTGAGAAGGAAATTATTAAGCGCGTGATTTCGTTTCAGTTGGAGGAAAATTCAGTTTCCTCGATAATCGTGGAAAAATTGAGGTAGGAAAACCTGCAACATAGTCGAAAATATGACAATTCATGTCATGCTTACATGTGTAAAACTGTAAATGCATAACGGAAAACACAACTCAAAAGTCAAGTGACATAATGCTAAAAGAAAAGTAAAGTGATATACTTCTTCCATTACATTTTTTGTCGTGGTTTTAATTCAGCCCAACTAAAAACACAACAAGAACTATGTGCATCCTAATCATGAGGAAATCACTGTACATTTTTTTTTGAATTTATGAGGCAAAAGATTTGCCCCTATATATTGATTAAGAAGGAGTTAGGGGTTTTAACATTGTTTACAACACCGACCAAAAAGGTCCAACCAAAAGTTAGCTAGGGGATTAATCTCCCGGCAAAATAAACTCCAAATGCTTGGCACCCGCTTTGACCCATGTTTGTGCCTCGTCTTTGATCCTCTCCAAAATGAACGAAGAGAGGGTGGATTTGTGCCGGAACACTCTAGCATTGCGCTTGGTCCATAGTTCCCAAGAGATGAGCATTGTGAGAGATGCAATCGCCTTTCTTCTATCGGAGTCATTCATGGTCATGTGAGTCCACCAATCTTGGACACAATTGAAGTTGTCCCAAGAGTTCACATCCAACCATGACAAGTGGAGCCAATCCTTCACCATGCACCAAATGCGCCTAGTGAAACGGCATTGGAACAAGAGGTGAGCGGCCGTCTCTCTCGTTTGCTTGCAAAGAGGGCAAAGATCACAATTTGGCCAACCCCTCCGGCGTAGTCGGTCCGCCGTCCACACCCGGTTTTGGATGATAAGCCAAGCGAAGAATTTGCATTTGGGAGGTGCCCACACCTTCCAAACAAGCTTCTTCGTGTTGGAGGAGGTGGAGCCTAAGAATTGCGCGTGGTAGGCCGAGCTCGTCGTGTAGGCTCCCGTGGAGGACATGGTCCAAGTGATGGCGTCGGGGACATCTTCATCAAGGTGCACTTGTTGTAGAGAGGTCCATAGGGCAACAAATTGTTGTATGTGGGCGAGGGTAACTCCGTAGGTCGTGTTTATTTGGTTTATCCATGCATCATCTTGCATGGCCTTTTGCACACACCATTTTTTCCGCTTCGAGATCAAGTAGATGAGGGGTGCGATGTCGCGCGGCCTCCGTCCGTCCAACCAAGGGGAGTCCCAAAATGGAGCCTTTTGACCGTTACCAATAGTGATTATGGTGCATGCATAGAAAAGGTCATAGTCCTCACTTGTACATGGATTGCCCATACCGATCCATAGCTTAGAGGTGTTCGTCCATTCAAGCCATAGCCAACGTAGTCGAAGAGCCACCCCCAAATCTTGTTGTGTCTAGTATCCCCAAGCCACCAAGCTCAGTTGGACGACACACCTTTTTCCAATTAACCTTGCACTTGCCACTGAAACCTTGTCGGAGGTCGCCCAAAGGAAAGAGCGCTCGATATTGGTGACCTTGGTGATGAAACCAGGAGGCAACTTGAGTGAGGTTTGGTGGAAAATGCCTTGGGAGGCCATAACCGACCTAACCAACTCTCTCCTCCCCGCCGAGTTGATATATTTTCCGGCCCACATGGGAACCTTGCCGGCAATCTTATCTTCAAGGTGTTGAAGGTCCACCCTCTTTAGTTGTCAAACGGAGAGCGGTAGTCCAAGATATCGCATGGGGACACCGATCCTAGAAGCCGGTAAGTCTTGTAGAACAACATCAAGGTCAATGGTGCCACAACGGATGGGAACAACGGATGTCTTTTGCATGTTTGTGCACAATCCCGTGACGTCGCCGAAAGAAGTGAGGATGTGCGCAAGCTTGGTTATTTCTCCCTTGATTGGGGCCATAAAAATGGCGGCATCATCCGCATAAAGAGAGATCCTAAAGAAAGTCCCGCGCCCCCGGAGGCGGGAGAGGTCGCCTCTCGCCGTGGCAAGCTCTAGAACTTGTTGGAGTGGATCAATCGCGATGTCGAATAGAAGCGGAGAGAGCGGGTCGCCTTGCCTAAGTCCTCTTCCGTGCCTTATGGGGGATGTCGGCACCCCCATTTAGGAGGATCCTTGAAGTGGAAGTGCGGAGAATGGCGGAGATCCAATCAAAAAACCGACTCGGGAAGCCAAGCCGTCTTAGGCGATCAATAAGGTAGTCCCATCGAACGGCGTCGAAAGCTTTGCGGATATCCAACTTGAAGAGGAGCGCCGGGGTCTTGTTGCGGTGAAGTCTTCTAGCAAAGTTTCTCACGAACATGAAGTTATCATGTATGCTTCTATTTTTTATGAATGCGGTTTGGGCGGGAGAGATCAATGTGTTCATGTGAGGAGCTTGCCGGGTAGCCAAAACTTTGGCAATGATTTTGGCGATGGCATGAACCAAGCTATATGTACACATGTATCATAGATGTATTTCGCTTGTTGATATTTGTTTCCACCCTTTGTGATTGTTGAGTTGTAAGAGCATCTCCAGTCGGAGCGCCCAAATGGCCGCCCAAAGGCCTTCCGGACAGGCCCTTTGGGCGCTGTCCGGAAGGCCTGGCGCATTTGGGCGCCGTCGCTCCCCACTCGCGCCGCCCAAACCAATAAAAATTTAAATTTAAACTTCGGCGGATTTCATTCAAATACGATTTTTTCATACGAAAGATCTTACATTTCATTGAAATTCATTAAAAACAAACATAATTCAAATCTAAACCTAGATCTAGTTCAAGGGGTAGCACGCCGGGCACCGGCAGTTGGGGCACTCGCCGGCCCATGCGGCGGCGAGAACAAGACCCCGGCGGCAGCCGGAGCAGAGGTAGCCGCCGGTGGAGGTGGAGGCCGCGGAGGTGCTGGCGGTGGCGGCTATGTCGGCCTGGATGGCGAGCTGCATGTGGCCGGGGTCCCACTCCGGCGTCGGCGGCCAGCTGAAGTCGGAGCCACCATCATCACCATCAGCCTTCTCCGCCGCTTGTTCGTCAGGTTGCGGCGGCGAAGGTTGTGCGCGGCGTTGTTCTGCTCTTAAGCGCCGAGCCTGCTCCATCTCCTCGTAGCGAGCCCTCTCCCGCTCCATGCTCGCCCGCCATTAATAGATGACCAGAAGTTAGGTCGCCCGCCGCTGCATGGCGTGTCTCACTGCAAGGCGTGATCCGCGCGTCGGAGGCGGCCGTTTCGTTGTGTCCGGGGCCTACCCAAGCCGCTCCAAGTTGAGGGCGTGGGCTGGGCGTGCCAGACACAAAACTGGGCCGCGCCGGACCAAAATCAGATTTGGGCGGCGTGGGGAAAAAAAGTGTCCGGCACGCCCCAAATGCCTTTGGGCGGCCATTTGGGCGCCCCGACTGGAGATGCTCTAATAGACTGAATTCTAAACTCTGCAATAAAATTGGCTATGTGCAAAGGCGTGGGCAGCAAGCAGGCTTTAACAGGCCGAAGCCTGCCCTGCGATAATGTAATTTTTTTTACTACTACTAATCTCTTCCAAAGGAGGCCCATTAGCAAGTAGCAGCTGAGTATTCCAGGATTCAGCCCAACTCGCACACAGCAATACAACATTCTATCGAACAGGCGCAGCTCTTCCATTCCACCCAAGCAGAGCAGTAGCACGCAACAGAAGAAGAGCAGCCAGAGAGGAGAAGCAGAGACGGAGGCGAGGCGGCCGGCCACGACCGGCGAGGCGGCGACTGGCGAAGCGGAGCGTCGCACGCCCGCACCAATGGAAGGCGACGCGCGGAGCCGCGGATCGTAGAGGACATCTGCCGCACGAGTATAATGTGATTTCTTAGAGTACATGTCTGTTTACTAGTTTTATCAGAGAGTTTGCTTTGTCCTTTTGTTGTTGCTTCTCTGGTACTGGATGTATTAGTGTGTGATTTGTATGCGTTAACCTTCAAATTTGTGGTATTTTGTCTTAAATAATTTTATGTCTTATATATTGGCTTATTTTCTACTGAAGTAGTCGTTTAGTAGTCGTTTAGTTAGTCGGCGTCAACTTTCAGCCTCCCCTGCAAATAATTCATGGACTCGCTATTGATTAATGTTGAGGTTAAGGTTTAGTTGAAAGTATGACAGTTCGTGACATGCTTACACGCGTGATGCCTTCCTCGTGGTGGAAAGCACAAGTCAAAATCGAGGGATATACTCCCTTCGTCACATAATTATTGACGTGCTTTTAATTCAGCTGGACTACAAACGCAACAAGAATTATGAAACGGTGGGAGTACCAATTATGTTGACTACGTGCATACTAATCATGCAGAAATCACGTGTATCATAGATGTACTTCGCTTGTTGATTTATGTTTTCCACCCTTTGTGATCGTTGTCCTGTAATAGACTGAATACTAAACTAAAATTGTTAACGTAGAGGTTAAGGTTTACCCTGTAAGGAATCGCCATGATGCAATATTTAAAGTTGGGGGAAACTTTTCTGGATAACTGTGGAAAAATGAGGGGGGAAATCACCATGTATGAAAGCCTGCAAATAATCGAAAATATGACAACTCAAGACAAGCAAATGGAAAATGAAATTGTGTCTAAGGTGTTCACGCTTTGACCAAATGCGTGATGCCCTCCTCATAATAGAAAAACAACTCAAAAGTTTAACCCCAATGGAATATAGTGATATACTCCCTCGGTTCTTGATGTATGGTGTATAGTTTTTGGCACGAAAATTAAAGTATGCTCATGGAGAGAAAATTACACCAACTTTAGATAGCGTGGGAAGGAAGAGGAATACAAATGACATACCTAATCATGTCCCTTCAAAATCTGTCCAGGATTTACCTTTTATCGTATATGCATTTCATTGGCTGATTTTTGTTTCCAGTTTTAATACTTAAATATGCAATAAAATTTGATATGTATATCCATTGATGCAGACATTAGGGTACACCCCCTTATAAAAAAAAATCGCCATGATGCAACTATTTGAGTCAATAAAAGAGTTATTATCGAAGAAAATTAAATCCTAAAATGGTGCTCGAACGAAGGAAACTATTATGGTTTTTTTTTTGTACAAGGGTGGGGTCTAAAGACCCGTTGCTGCATTCTATTAAATCCACGTGGCAGGTAAAATTTACAAAAAAGTCCTTTTACAACTCTTGCCCTAGAAGACCTAGAATTCGAAGAAAAGGACCTCGCTTTTACACAAAACACCCTAGAACAAGAAGATGTACTGCAATCAGGTCCTAGAGTGCCTCCGCCACAAAACGCCGGCGATCTCCAGGCGTCGCCGCCGAGATCATTGGAGCGCATGAAGCTCGGACTCTCCTTTCCGGCGATCGACCACGGACACCAGCACACAAGACGCTTGCGGGGACGAACCACTTGCAAGCATCTCGCCGCCGAGCACAGGCTCCGGATCGAGATGGCCTCCGACGAGGAGGTTGAACAACAGCCATAGATCGCAGTGGCATACATGACCACCGCATAAGGAGCTCCACGATGCAGCATCAGCCACCCCACCAAGCAGCAGCAGCAGTTCCTCCCCCCGCCGCCACGGCCGGCCGGAGGAACAAGGATCTGCTCCCGATTAGCGAAGCAGGAGGTACGGCAGACGGATTTATTGAAGCAGCTTTGATCTTCCTCCGACCTGCCAGCCATCCACCACGGATTCAACCTGCAGGGAGAGGAAGAACTAGCTCCGGTGCCGCTGCGAGTCACCGGCGACCAGCCGCAGAAAGAGAAAGACGCCATCAAGGCGAACAACGCCATATAGGCAAGCAAAGCTACAACTAAGAAACTTACTCTACTCTGTACAGCCCGCGCTTTACTCTCTCCACCACGCCGGACGGCAGCGCCGCCGGAGAGGCGAGCCGAGCAAGCCGGGATCTTGGAGGCGACTCTCAAGGGAAGAAGGAGGAAGAGACGGGAGAAGCGAAGAGATAAGGTCGACCTGCCCGTGGTCGGCCTTTTCAGTTCAAAGGAAACTATTATGGTAAAGTGATCTTATAGGGCTTACAGATTGTGTGCAAATTAGAATTGTGTAACGGCCTAGTTATACATAATTTAGAAAATGTGTAGATGTACACTCCCATTACGGAAAATAAAGTTTGTCGACTTATAAAGCTAATAATTTCTGAAACTCAACGTTTTCTTTAACTATATATCCCACAGTTTGCAACTTGATCGACTTAGAAATAATAGTTCTAAGGCGCCTTATTAATAGCAAATTCTTGAAGAAATTTCTTTTGTCCAAACAACTAAAAGATCTGAAGAAATTGCAGCTTATTCTCGTAATTTCATGACGCAAACGACACTTGTTGGTGAGTAATATGTATGGTCCCTTTTTTTTTTTGGTGACACGGAACATTATCCCTTCTAGGATAAGACGTCCAGATAGGTATGGAACAAAGGTTGAATTGAGTTTGACACTTTTAACCAGTCTTGAGCACGCTTTGCATTTTCAGATGGGCCTTTGCAAACATTCGAAAGAAGAGAAAACTGAAAAGGTAAAACTAGGCTAGAGCACTGTTATATCCTATCTGGGTTGCTTAAGCTAGGTCTGCCTAAGAGCGGCGCGAAATACTTTACTTGTACTGCCGGTGTTCTGAAACTGAGATCACAATGTCCGCGTGTTCAACAGAAAGCCAACACGATGGGCATGAAGGGCAGTCGCAACAGAAAGCCAGGGCACATATGCCACTGCTCTGAACTTCTTTTTTGTGTTATAGTACTAAACTCCTTTCCAAAATACAACGGCTATAAATTTACACCTCGACCTGAACTAAACCAGACAGTTTCACTGCCTACATCTAGGTTCTGAATAGTTACTAGCTAGCACCACTTCCCTGATATTAGTATTTTCAGTGTTGTAGTGCAGGCACTAAAAGTGAGGATTGGAGGAAAACAACCTGGTGTGGTTATCTTCAGCTTGCTTTTCTCCAAGTCGATTGCCTGGTCATTTGGGTGCTTCTACGCAAATTCAAAGATCATACATTGATATATGTATATCATACATGTGCGACTTTTTTTTTTTGAAAACTGAACCTGGATTAATAGTATGAAATATACATCGGTAATAATCTGGAAACATCTAGACCCCAAATACAGAGAACACCCCGAGAAAACAAGAAAATACAGACGCAACCCTGGGCGTTTCTGCAGCTCCAAATCCGCCGCCGTCCATGTCGTCGTCGCCGTGCCGGAGTTGACGAGGAGAAGAAAGACGGCCGCTGTGTCACCTGCTCCAGTCGATCGGAAACATGAGTTCCTTTGAAGTCGCCGCATGTACCGCTTGCTGCGCACAGCAAAACCTTGGCGTCGAAGAAAGCACATCGGCGGGGGGCTCGCCCCGGCTTGAGCAGGCTGTCGAGCCGTAGCAGCCATTGGAAGCCACCAACGAAGCTCGCAAGAAGATGAGCAAAGGGGAAACCGCATCGGCCACCAGATCCAGCAAAAAGCCACCTTACTCCGCCACCACGACGGCTTGCTCGGTGACATCGAAGAAGACCGAACTTATTTGAAGAAGATCCCGGCTCCGCTTCCTCCATCTTTCCGCCGCACCATGCGACCATCGCCCGAGAAAACTTCGCCTCTCGCCACAAGACGCAGCTCGGATGCGTCAACAGCAGCAAGCTCCACATCGATGCACAGCTCCTCCTCCCCCCCTCGCCACCGCGGCCGGCCAGGAGAAAAAAAATAGCACACAGAGGGAGAAGATCGAGGCGCTTATTGAAGGAAGTCGCCGATGAACCAGCTCCACCTTTCCTCCACCTTGAAGGCTTAGTGGAGCACGGATCTTCGGCGAGCTCGACGCCGCGCCTCTGCGTCAGAGCTGCAAACCTCCAGGGAAGAAGGAACGGGACATCCGCCACGAAACCTAATCTACAAGCTATTCTACTACTAAACGAAAGGGGCCGGCACCCTAAACCATCCCAACACCAGCCAGCGCGAGCGCCGACGGCGAGGGAGGCCGGATCTGGGCGGCGAAGGTGGCTTGCTCTCAAGAAGAAGAGGGAGAGGAAAGGAGAGGATTGCTTCTAGAGAAGTGTCTGAACGTGCGCTTCCATACATTACATGTGCGACTTGAAGTGAGAGTTAGATGGATTTGAACCACTGACGGAGGAGGATGGCAGGGTTCAGTTTCCTCGAATATCTCACTTTGAATGGTCCATCTGGCAAATGCTTCCTCCAGACACACAGTTTCCACCTCACAACATTTAAGACTTTCAGGTAATGGCCAACCACCTATGTGAAGTAACTAACCCCATATTTGGAAGTTAAATGTCTCTGATGCCATTATGTCAAGATGAAAAACATACATTTGCTAGCAAATCCTCGAACCCAGGCCATGTGTACAAGTGGAAAAGGAATGAAGACAACTGCTAAGAATATTTCGTAGTTGGAAAAACAAATTAAATGGTACTACAGTAACTGATGGCAGAAGAAAGGAACTAGGCACCTCGCTGGATGGCGGCTGGTGCATTCATAGAAAAACTTCAGATAATCTCTCTGATGTCTGATCACAGAGGGAAAACAGGACACATGAAAGCGACCGAGGGGATTAACAGAGTTGTATGTTCTCCTTAGGACATAATTGCTGTGACAGACCACATCCTGTTCACAAACTCTGCCTGGAATACGCCTACAGCTATATAACGAATGCATGCTTCAACAAAACCTACTGCATCTTGACCAGCCCACAGCTCGGTGCCTCCGATGAAGTCGCCGAATGCGGAAGCCAGTCTTTCGCACAAACAAGCGCCTCCACAATTTCCGGACGAAGCGAGCTTCTGTAGTCATCCAGCATCCGGATTCCTGTCACTGCAGAAAATATAGAGCTACCAGTGGTCACCGTGGACATTGGGATTGCCAAGATATCCCGCGCCATCTTCGATAGCGTTGGAAACCTGAGAGTGTTAAGCTTCCACCAGTTCAGAATGTCAAACTCTTGGACACGAGGGGTGAGGGATTCGTCCAGGTACTGCTCTAGTTCAGACTTCGAGGACTGGGTTGTAGCAATCTCAGAGAGATACATATCAAAGTCATCAGCAGTGGAAGGTGGAGTTGCTTGAGTACTGTTCCCATTGGTTGCAGCTTGTTCAACATAGGCCGGTGTTAAGGGGAGCGGCTGTGCTACATACTCCTTATAAAGCTCATGCACTGAATCATTTACCACCTTAACATACTTCGCTGCATCGACGCCATAAATTTTCGAGTAACTGAACTCAACAAGCTTCATCTTAAAACGTGGATCCATCACAACAGCAACAGCTAACACGAGGTTGCAATCTTTCCAGTACTTGTCAAAAGTCTCATGCATATCTTTAGCGATGCTGCTGACATCTGGATCTTCATGTGCTATGGCATTTGCCAGCTCCAACTGAAGTTTCCAAGCTTCATGGAAAAACATGTCTGAAGTTGGGTTTGCTACCGCCATGATGCTATGCGCCGAGTCATACAGCAACTTCAAAAAATTGCTGGCGGCCTCAACTCTTTTCCAGTCCTCAGCTGAAGGTGCTTCATTGTAGTTATCATCACATGTTTCTAGTGTAGTGAAAGCCTGCTTATAATCCAAGGCAGCCAGGAGCATCAGATATGTGGTGTTCCACTGGGTTGTAACATCCAGACAAAGGGTCTTGGTACTGGGGATCTCCAGCTGCAGAGCAATCTCAGCAAACTTTTCTTCACGACTATGAGAAGCTTTAATAAACTTTATGCTTTCGCGGATACTGTAGATAACACCATGGATGGAAGCAATGACATCCTGTGCAGCTGCATTCAGGACACGGGCATAGCACCTCACAACAAATAGCTGGCCCTTAAGCATGATGTCGTTCTTACTGGAGAGATGATCCCTCAGATTTGCACTGTAGATATCATGAGATGAGCAATCATTATCCAATGTGATGGTGAATAGCTTCTCCTTCATACCCCAGTCAGGAAGGCATCTGCCGATAGTTTCACTAACTGCATTCTGTGAATGAGGAGAAGACACCATCATGAAGTTAAGCATTCTACGATGCACTTTCCACTCTGCGTCGATAAACTGCGCTGCAAGTGAAACATAGCCAAGAGTCTGACTAGTTGTCCACAATCCTATGGTGAGGCTCATCCTTCCTGGCAAGGTGCTCAATGCTTGCAACAGTTTATCTTTTTCTTTCTGATAAACAGCATAGACCTCTTCCTCCATTGTATCAATGTCCGCAGCCCTGAAGCGCGGCTGCAGACTCTCGGTAAAAGCAGTGAAGGCTGACTGCTGAAAAATATCAAGTCGGTAGTCATGTAATATGATGAGCTTCGCTAGATACAGGCTGCTACGGTCTTGATCAAATGTTGCATTTGCAAAGCCAGTGTATCTGTAACACCTCTTAGAAGGACGTCCTATGGTACCCTCACCATCATTGTCAGCCACTCCTGCTGGAAACAATGCCACCTTCTTCTCTTGGTTTTTGATAACAGGACACGAACCAAGCTGGATGTGCCGTTTGAGATGGCTAGTACCTGCAATTTTCGTGCCAGAACTGTATGCAAAGGTTCCTTTGCATAGGTTGCAGCATGCACGTTGGCACTGGTTATCCCCAGGCACAGGTTCGATGGTGAAGTGCTCCCAGACAAGTGACTTCTTTCTCCGACGTCTTGAGGTTGGTGGGCTCACATCAGCACTGACCAACTCATCATCATGCGCCATCTCATCACCATCGGCCATGTCGTTAATTTGAACCATCTCGTTACACTGGATCATGTCATTGACTTGAATAACACCATTACCATGGATCATCTCGCTACCACCGACCATCTCATCATGGACCAGCCCACTTCCTTGAGCGATCTCGTCACCATGAACCATCTTGGTCTCTTGAACCATATCGTCACCATGGATCAGCTCACTAGAATGAATCATTTCACTCTCATGGATCATCTCATTGCCAATGATCATCTCACTGTCATGCACCATTGCATTGTCATTGCCGTTTGGTTCACCCATGCCAAGGAAAATTGTCTGATCAAATACAAAAGCCTGCCAATTTAGAATGATTGATCAAAATCATGGCAGATCTAATATGGTCAAATTCAAACACTTTGATCATAAACAAGCCTGATTTAAACTTAATTAAAGGTGAAAACTTCAGAGATACAAAAAATGAATTTTACATATATAAAATTTGTGATGCTAGAACGCTACCAGCAAAACGAACAAAAATCCACTTCAAGTTAAATGTTTACGATTTCAAGGCGAGCAGAATTTGCTGAAACAAATTGTCAATATGATGATAACATCTTCAGTCGTCAGTATTTCTCCTAGCAGTCTCTGTACTTTTTTTTAATGTGTTCAGAGACAACACGAGAATGAATATACCTCCCCGGAGAAAATAGTATGCATATATCATGAAAATAAAATGAAAAAACAGAAGGTGGATCTACTGAAAGTTAAGGCAGAAAAATTCTGGAAGCATTAAATTTTCTAAAGAACCATAACAGAAAATAGGATGTAAGGCCTATTGGACAACCTAGAACACAAGCTCAAACGATAAGCTTCTGAATTTGCTTCAACACTACTGAAAATCTCCAAGATGGAGTTCTATGGTGTTAATTTATGATCAGTGAAGCACTGGATAAAAGTGACAGGTATATTTTATATTGCTAGGTGTATACAAGCTAAGTGTGTACAATCATAGTAAGCTAATATAATCTAGAAAAAAAATTCCACTCGTTAAGAACTACATTTATTTAGATCCTTAAACTTGACTTGAGGTTCAAGGAGTACTGAAGGAAAACCCATATGATAAATCTCACTTATTTTCACATCTCAGACAAGAAACAGCTACAGAAATTTAAATTAATATTCTACGAAGTATCTAATGATGTAACTAGAAACTACAGACTAATTTGATTTCTTTCTAATGTGTTGCCGGCCGGCCATAGTAAAAAAACCAAAATGCTTATAAGCACATCATATAAATTAATATATCCTGACAGAGCATATTATTCAGCAAAATGGTTATTGGGCAGCAATTTTAGGGAAAGAACGCCACACGCTAATTAAGTTTCTCCATAATGACTGATGCAAACATAGTTGGCAGCTGCAGTCACTGATTAACTGACAGAAAAAACCGTTAGTCCACGACGCAGTTCGTGACAACAGCTCAGTGTTCTTACTCCTTGTGAATGCCGACCTAAGTTCATTGGCATAAGAAGGGTACAACAATCCAAATAACACTCCATTGGTTGGTGAAACACAGAACTTCAAATTCACACGTAGCTACATGGTTTGAGCTAAGAAGCTTCGAAACACTAGTACATTACCACAAAACCTTTTCGCTCTTACTTATGCATTCATGAAAGCTTGCAAATTGAATTATGCAGGACTCCACCGCCCCGCCAAATCAAGAATCCCCCTACAGACCAGGTCCCCCAACAAAAACTCCATTCACGGCGTCTCTTCAGATGACGAACTATCTATCTCTGTAGACCAGGTTCCCCAACAAAACTACAGCCATGGCATCTCTCAGATGACGATTATAACTCAAGCCACCCACTTTAATAAAAAAGTAACAAGTCATATTTCTGCTCAAACGAAGAAAAAAAACCACAGAAAGCACGAACAATGCCATAATCACGAACAGCTCAGAGCAAGCGACGACAGCGCCGAGGCGTCTCTCAGGTGACAAATTATAACTTAAGCCACCCACTTTAACAAAAAAAATACAGGTCAAATTGCTGCTAAAATCACGAACAACTCAGCGCGAGCGACGACAGCGCCGAGGGGGTTCTAAAAGCGGAGCGGTACCACATTCGTTACCCCCGCCGACAAAACCTCTACCCTGCAAACCCTAGACGAATCCGATCTTCCGGGAGAGGAAGAAACTAAACCCGAGGCGCGCGCAGCGCAGGAGACGACGACGACGGGCCATGGACGGGGATGAGGGAGTGGAAGGAAGAAAGGCTTTGGGAACTTACAGGTGGAGGTGGTGGCGATGTGGACGGACGGACCAGCTAGGGCTCGGCCCAAGGAGGGGGCACCAAGGCCGAGCGAGGCGGCGGAGCAGATCTGGCTTTGTTTTGGGGGAGGAAGAGACGAGGAGGGCTGCGGTGTTGCGGAGACACGCTTTTAATTGGGCTCACGGCTCGTGGCTCATCGCGTCTAGGGTTCGCTCGTGACGCTGATGGGCGATGACGCGAGCGACTGGGCGGGCCCGCGCGTGGATCGGGCGGAGTCTTTGAGTGCTCTTCTCCGGAAAATGCTGTTTTTTTTTTTTTTTGCAATGAGGCATTTATTCTTTGTTGATCATCATCAAGTTATCCCCATCCTTCGTAGTTTCAATCACATGTGCACAACTCGTTTTAAGGATAAAATGATTGTTTCCTATATGTTGGGATAATGTCAAACCTTTTATGAAAGCATATGCTTCAGCCACGGGGTGCATCTACAACATACGTATGAGGTAAAAAAAAACTGAGGCTGCAGTACACTAGCTGCCCCGTATGGTCACGAAAAATTACCCCGGTAGCTCCTTTACCAACGTCCAAATCAAGTGCAGTTTCCACATTGATCATCGACATCCCTTCTGGTGGTTTCTGCCAGGGAGGGAGCCAGGAATAAATTTTAAGGGGGGCCAGATGCACATTATGCAGCTTGGAGGGGGCCATTAGAGCTAATGTAGGCAAAATTAGAGGTAAACTACATCTATTATAGGGGGTTTTACACACAAACTTTTCAGCACAGGGGGGGGGGGGGGCATGGCCCCAACACGCACCCCCTAGCTCGGTCCCTGGTTTCTGCCAACCCTTCAACTTTTTCTTTCATGTGGTTTTCTGTTTGCAGTCATATAGTTTCTCGACATAACCGCTACTGAAAAAGATGATCGGAAAGGAACCTGCACCTTCTCTCTATGTATGGTTTTTCTCCTCCCCCACCATATATACCAGTAAACCACCTGATGTACGAATCAATTCGGCCAATCCAATATTATCTCAAAGGGCCACTCGATCTTTTCTCCCGATGAACTCCTCAACAATAACAAAACCTTATTTGTAAATCCCCAACGATTTCTTCTATATATCTTATCCCAAATATTCATAAAGCTCCATACCTCGCTCACTCTGCTGCACATAAAATATGGGCATGTTAGTCATGCAGATAGGAAATCCGCTCAGATACCCTATGGCATATGGGCATGTTTGCTAGGAATCTAGGATCCCTCGGCAAGGGATCATGCCATGGAGGGCACGTCACTCAAAATTTATAATTTACCGAATATCCAATTTCCATAGTCTTTCACACATCCTTATTTTATCCTTCAGTAATATGCTGATTTTCTTCATGTCTTCCAAACATAAAACTCCATTGACAATAATAGGCTAACCTGACTATGGAAAATAAAAATATTGTGAGATGCCAAGCCACAAAGTCCTCCCTTCCTCGTGTCAAAGCAATCTGAAGAATTCGGTGTGCAATGTATCATTTATCAGCTTCTCATCCCACTTCCCATCCACTGGGTTTATCAGGTCATTGACAAGAGTAGTCAGATTATTTTCTCATAGTCTCACATCATATTCAATCTGTAACGGATTTTTCGTATTTGATATGGATAACAGGGTTAGCGGTATGCTGTAGAATCATAAGTTAGGCAAAATCAAAAATGTCCTCTTGGATAAAAATATTTCATAGTAAAAAAATATGGCCAAAATATCAACAATGAATTGGATTCCAAAGTTTTTTTTTCGAAAAGGGCGCCCCAGCCTCTGCATCGATTGATGCATGCGGCTTTTCTTATTCCAAGAAAACGCGACAATCATCTCTATAAACTAGCCTCACGACTGTTATCTTCTACATCATTTTCTATCATACCTTCCACTTTGTCCCTTAAATGCAGACAAAATAGTGACTTTAAAAGATAACTAAAGTATATCTACATATATCTTAAATGCATTTATAAGGTGTTTATTAAATTGGGTAGCAAAAAATATTTATGACACTTAAAAAATGTTTTTTACACTTTTGGAAAACCCTAAAAATATGTTGTGTATGCACTTTGTCCCTTAGATTATAATTTCAGTCACTATTAAGAAAAAACACTCATACCCCTTTTTTTGGCAGTTGTACGTAATGCCACAAAAAACATTTATAGGCACTTTGAAAAAGGGCCTCCAATAATTTTTCTAAGCATTTTCTAAGAGCGTATCAAAAAATTAAGTAATTAATATTTCAAAAAATAAGTAATTATACAATAATGCTTCTAACAACAATTGCATTTTGCACGGAGTTTGTAAAACGTCTCTAAAATTCATATTTGTACAGGAGTAGTTTACAAGTGTCCCTAAATATATTTTTAGGCACTTTTCAAAAGCACCTCCACTAAAGTGTCCCTAAAAATAAACCGTGACAGGGTGACCGGGGACCAAAATCCTTCAACGTAGCATTTAGCAAGATCTAAGCGATTAGGTTCGATGCTCTAAGACAACTCTTTGACGAAGGAATCACTTCATGCGTGTGTACACGCAACTCTCTTGCATGGTCATATCTTTTTTTTTTACAAAGATTCAGGACAAATTTCTTGCTCTATTTGATCTAGCTATGTGACATATATTTATACACTATACAGAATACTTATAAGGCTTCCGAAGAAATGTGGCCTTGATAGCAGAGGCATTATGGGACTTTGATCATGCATGCCTATTGTCACAAAATGTACAGGTATGTTTATCTGCAGGTGAGTGGCAGTAGAAGCCTTTTCAAGGATGTACCCTATGTTGACGTTCTCTCTTCCAAAGTATATACAACCACTGCATGTGTGGATTTGATCCGACTAGAACACGAAAAACACCTCAGCTCAGTAGTCGTCGAGCAGCGCGTCCAATTTTTTCCTCCTCGCAGCGTGCTTCAGCTTCTCCATAGCGATAAGCCCTACTTGCCTCACCCGCTCTCTTGACAACCCGAACCTGAAGGTTGTTCCAAAGGCCAGGATTAGAATATCACGCAACAGAATGTTATCCCGAAATAATTTGCTTCGGTAATGGTTATGTTGATGATATGCACTGTATATATAGAAATTTCAGATTTACAAGTCCAAGAAGTAGTACTTACTGCCTGCTGATATCCTCCCATGTATGGCATTGTTTTCCTATACCATGATATAATCGAATAATGTCCCTCTCGCGTTCAGTGAGAGCCGAGTTTAGAAGCTTGTTGACTTCCTCCTGGTATGAGCAGAGTGATTAAGTTAAAACATATTTCATAATTTTTTTTATGAAGTTTCTGTTCCAAATCAACAACAATATGGTTACCTTGAGATACCACTCCTCAAATCCATGCCATGGATCATTCGCAAAATTTTGATCCTCTATATACTGGGAATAAGGGCAAAGGAAATAAAAGTTGGTTAATATATAGAAGTGAAAAAACAAATTGGGTGGTATTAAATGTGTGGTTGTATAACAGTTTACACTATGGAGTGTATCTCCAGGTAGGCCGTTCATGGAGGGGAATGCCTGTTGATCCAATGAAAGAACCTTGTTGACAGCCTGCATTCTCAAACATCAAAACAGTTTGTTAGCACTGCAAATATGTAAGAGGGCTACTCAAAAGAAGTCGGGCCTAGAAAAATAAAGATGCAAATACCTCTGTAGCATTGTGTACTTTCTTTTCTGATATATTGAGTGACGCTGCGATGTTCTGAGGACAATGAGAACAAGTCATGGAAAACCATTAGAGAAGGAACTAAAAAGTAAAACGATCGGAACAGACACAACAATGCAACTTGAAGTGCTTCACACAAACAACTCAAGCAAAAATCAAGAGTGCACAACAATTCTCAAGACAAAAATTAGAAGAAAAACAATCATGAACGAAGTCTGCCTTACTTCTGTTGTCGGAGAAATTCCTTGGTCTTCCAACGCGTACTTTGCACCACGAATTGCGATCAGCCTCTCGTGGAGGTATGTAGGGAGCCTGAATGTTTTTGAGTTATCTGCCAATGCTCTTGAAACACCCTGGAGCAAGCAAATTAATTAATGAATGAATAAGGAGTGCATCAAATCTTCCATGTTGGATTTTCTCATTAGTACTTATGTGATCTTACCTGACGAATCCACCAGTACACATAAGTAGAAATTCTGAAGCCCCTCGAGGCATCAAACTTTTCGATCCCACGGAGTAGCCCTATCAGACCACCCTGCATCACCAATCAAATTGCCAAAATGTTACTCCTAGTGAACGTAGGGAGTACATATTATCTTTTTAAAGCACACTGATTGTCCTAGTGAAACAAACGGATGGTAATGTGCATGGACATGACGTCATTACCTGGATCAGGTCGGCCAGCTCAACCCCCAGCTTATCATACTTCTGTGCGATGGATATGACCAAACGGATGTTGCTCATCGTTAGCACCTCCCTCGCGAGGAACGACTCGCGCATCCTGGACCGCAGCTCCGGCGTCGAAATCCGGAGCGATTGTGCCATCTGCTTGTACGATGGCTCGTTCCCCAGTTTCTCTTTCAGCCTGAATCGATGTTTCAGAGGTTAAGCACAAGTGTGAACTGGATAGTACAATGCAGAGTTGCAGTGGTTCTTGATTTCAGAGAACAGTATGCATGGTGACTGATCACTGAATTATGGGACAGAGCAGGTGGATTGTTCGTGTAATGGGGCGTACTTTGATCTTTGCTGCTGCAGCCAGATGCCATCCTTGATCTTCTTGGAGAGGTGGACAACCTGCTTGTGCGTGAGGAGCTCCTTGCTGACGGTTCCCCGGAGGTAGATCCGGTTCCTGCTCTGCAGCAGCTCGGGGCTGATGCTGAGGTGCGCGGTGGGGGCGCCGTTCTTGGACCTCCCGCGCCTCCGTCCGCTCATCCTCCTCTGCCGTGCCGATACGCCGGAGCGCGCCACGACGACTGAGGAGGTACTGTTCTTGTCGACGTCGTCCTCCTCGGACTGGTAATCGTCCTCGAAGGGGAGCTGCCACTGTTTCTCGAGCATGGACCTCTGCAGCTGGATGATGGCCTCGAGCGAGACCTCGTCGTACGCGGGCTCCATCTCCGTCGAACGTGGCGGGGGCGGCGGAGCGAGCGCGGCCGCGGGCGCGCTCTGCCTGAGAGCCCGCATGACCTGCGCGCGGCCGTGGGGGAGAGCTTGAGCCTGTGGGCGGCGACGGTGAGCTTGGGGGCGGCCGGGGGCGCGAACTGCAGCGAGGTGCAGCCGTGGGCGTCCCCCGTCGCGCAGGCCATGTGGCTGTTTACCTTGTCGGAGAGCAGCTCGTTTGGCGGCCCGAAAGACGTGCTCAGGAGGCGGTTGCCGGCGCTCAGGCCGATCACCGCCGGCGTCGCTGTCATGTCTCGCCGCTCGGCCGTTATCTGCGCTGCATGAGCACGGATGAGTTACAAAAACTGCCACTCGGGAAACAGAGGAAGCCGACGCTAGCTAGTCGTGCCGGTACCTGTGCGGCGGCGCGGGACAGCAGCAGCAGCGGTAGGCGGAGGCAACGAAGAATCGAGAGGACAGAAGGGAAGGAAGAGGAACACGACGGCGGCGACAATAGCCAAGTACTGGTACGAACTAACCAGAAGCTCTATGGACACCACACGCCGAGAGAGCGTAGAGACACAGAGGGGCCGGCCGGAGCGATTGCTAGCATAAAACCAGCTATTCACAGTGCATGCTGCGGCTGCGGCAGCCGGCGGCACAGCTGCTCGCGTCTGGTTTTACCGTGTTACTGTGGCGGGAGAAGCTGGGCCGCCCCGGCGGTAGGGGAGAGGATAGGGTGAGTGAGGGCGGGAGGCCATTGGTGGGGGAAGATATTCGCGGGTGGCATCTCGTCTCCACGCCGAGGCCGCGCGCGCGCCACGACCACCAGATTCTGCGCCCCGCCATCTGGCAACAAAAGATCGATCTTCCCTTGTTTGCCTACTTCTCCTTGCATTCACGGGCCTTGTTTTAACCAAGCCCACCGGAGCTTCACTCGGCTCAAGAAGGAAAATTGACCATTTTATGAGTGAAAATGGTTATCCTCAAAACAAAAAAAATTGAGTGAAACTGGCCAAAACAAATATAAACACGACCCCCCCTCAATTTGTGTAAGGGAATAGTAGTATTCTTTTCTCTCGAAATTTATTTATTTCTCCTGCAAGAGTACCAAAATATAGACGCTTGAAAACTTAATTGTCAAGCAGCCAATCCTATTGAGACGAATGTTTCATAAACCAAAAAAGGAAGAAAAGTCATAATAAACGAAACTAATCAGGATAAAGGTTTTACCACATCCAAATCATTGGCGCCAACTCGGTTTACATGGAATCTGGCTTGTGGATCATATTGATCTCACGTTGACATTGGCTGGTCACACGTCAACTTGGGCGAAGTCAAAATGCTGGGTCGCATCAGAGTTGCTCTGATATTCATTGGCCGCCACCTGGCAGAGCATCGCGAGGAGACAAGCCTCGCCCCATATTTGGCCAAGTAGATGGAGAAGGTTATATCTACACATATAATGTGTATGTGTTTGTAATATGTCTCAAGCATATTTATGAGTGTACTACGGAATTTCCCACATAAACGCGTTTGTTTAGTATTTTAGTTCAGAAGGCAGGAAACACAATTTTCATACTTTTTAAATGAAAAGCAGTAGGGAAACCCATATTGTGTCATTTTTCACTCGTAAAGAATGATATGTAAAATGTGGGGGCCAAATAAAATTTGTAAATTACAAAGTATCACCCCATTTGCATTCTCTCTTTGAGACTAGGCTTTGCTCTATGCATAACAAGAGAAAAAGATTCTTAATCATACCCATGATCCAAAAAAACCTCAATGTATATTCATCTCTAACGAAAACCTCTAGCGTAATTTTCCACATGATCCAAGAAGCTAAGAAGTAGTTTCATGGAGCACATGCTCCGGAATAAAGAAGAATACCATCTTGTCTAATCAAATACGAATACCATCTTATAAATTTTATGCATAACAGTAATTACATAATAAACAAATGCAAAATAGTGGGGTGACATGGGGGGTAGTGGTACACCCTCATCCAACCGTTGAATATACTATAGGGAGCACAAGATTGGTTCCAATGCAAAAGGCAAATCTTCACGGCGTCACACCGAGAGCACGAAAATCATGCATGTTGATTCCTCTCTCTCGTATCTATATTTCCTTCAGAGAATTCTACGCGCGTGAAATGTTTGATGGCTTGACCTAGACCTTTAAGGAATTCTAGCCAGTGAGGGAATTGTCTAAAGGAATTCCTCTTTCTCTCTCATAACCATCTCTTTTAAAGAATTCTACACCCGTGACATAAAATATTTCATGAATGAAATTTGAATTTTTTATATTATTTTGCAATATTTTTAAAACGCTCCCGAGGTGTTCGACGATTTGCTCGCAATTGGGGGTGGGCCTTTGGGGTGTGCCGCTGTGGGCGGCCTCTAAATATTGCCCAGATACATATCCGACACTCCAAAGGAGACTCAACTGGGGGTGCCGGACACACATTTTGACTGGCGGAGCTGGAGCAGCGGTGACTCCGATGCCCTTCGAAACGGTGAATAAATATAGTGGCATACTACTGCTTCAATAGCCTTGCCTGATGCCCAATAGGTGAGCTAACCTGATGCACACAAACGGTTTATGTGGTAAGTAAAGAGTAAATTTTTTTTGGACCCTGATGCACATGCATCAGGGTCAGCTCATGCAGCTCCGCCCCATTTTTGAGGCCCGGTGGAGATGCTCGGACGGCTCGGTCGGCGCACCGCGCACACGATGCGCACCCAACCTGTACTGCACCGCTCACTTGTGGCCTGTGGCTGTGGGGACATCGGCCTTCACGGCCACTCAGACTCGTCGGTGCACGAGCGGCAGAAGACTCCATAGACCAGTCAACGATCCCCAGTTCAAAATTCAAAATTCGAATCGTCACAACGGCCGCCGGCAACGCCGCACCATATAAGCCCCAATCCCTAATCCTCCATCCAACATCTTCCCCTTCCTTCCTCCAATCCTTCCTGATTACTAAAACAAATCAGACCCAGAGAGATCGTACCACGGGAGAGAGCGATGAGGAGCGACGGCGGCGACGTGAAGTCTTTCTTCCGGCAGCAGAAGGCTCGCTCCGGCGCGGCGGCCACCAAGCCCACCGGCGGCGTCTCCAAGAAGGCGGCGCAGCACCCCCAGAAGCAGGCGGCGGCGCTCCTCCACCCTACACCAAGTAAGATCCATTCTCCCCGCCTGATCCCAAATCCGACGGTTCGTACGCCGTCACCGTCAGATCTCCACGCACCGACTGATCGATCCATCTGATGTTGTTCTTTTTTGCTCTTGTTGCAGCAGATCACGGCGACGGCGCTGACGAGGACAGGGAGAGGAAGGCCCGGGAGTTCGACATGGACATGCGCTACGGGCCCTGCCTCGGCCTCACCCGCGCCCAGCGCTGGACCCGCGCCGCCGCGCTCGGCCTCGCCCCGCCGTCATACGCGCTCTGCTCCGACGACCAGCCGTGCCTCTGGGAGGGCCGCGTCTAGGCTCCAGAGCAAGCACCCTGCGGCGAACGCACCCGTCGAATCCTCGATCGCCGCTTCTACCTACCACTCCTCGTGGTACTTCATGCTTCCTCGGTAGTGATTGATGTGGTCTCTTCAGTCGTCGTGTTGCTCCTCGTGTGATGTATCTGTACGCCTGGATCGGTGCTACTGTGTCCGTGTGATGCTGTGTGATCCGATGCGATGCCGAATTAATCTAAGTTAAATCCTCGTTGCATCTGTGTGTTTCCGAACAGACATGTCGTTTCTTGTTGCGGTCACACATCGCATTATGCATCTTCGATCAATTGCAACCTTGCAGCTACGAGAACTCTTACCATGCAAAAAAAAAAAAAGCTACGAGAACTCTTGCTCTGCTTGTTTGCTGCAGAAGTAAAGCAAGAGTCAATCTGCATTCCGCTCAGGATTGCATCTTGATCCGGTACATATTAGTTTGTTAATGACAGTGGTAACGTGGTCATGTTCCTGCCATGATGTTGTGTTGGTACTATAAACAGGAAGTGGCACACAAATGAACAGCATTCATCTTAAAGCTGTGAAATTAAGTGTGCCTATTGCAGGAAGCTGTCGCGGTTTCGTCGAGCTACTGCAGTGGAAGCTAGTTCCTTACATGGGTATGGCAAGCGCATGAAGTTGTCGGCAATTATTATTTTTGTTGAGCCGAAAACATTTAAATTTTGTGTTCATCCTAGTTCCTTACAAATGTTTGCTGATTGCAGCATAAAAATGCACCTTCTATTTTTAATTGAAAAGTTTGAACAAACCCTCAACCATTCTCATAACAAGTTTTGACTAGGTGCTTTTGTTAACAGAGCACACCTGCTAGGTGTTAGTTTGGTGAGTGAAATTGTGCGAATTGCGCAATTAGCGACTTATATACCATGGATTAGGTTTAAATTTGGTCACCAACAAGTTTTGACTAGGAGAAAATCAGTATGAAAATGGAATTAATTTCACATTTCTTTATTTCTTAGTTTCGGCCCAAAAAAGGATAGCATCACTTAACTTACTTTTGATAGTTTTGAATCTTGCCCCATCCCATCCCATAGCTTCTTTGCTAACTATAAAGAAAAACAAAAAACTACCACTACACAGCCATGGGTAGCCAAGAAGCCCATCGAAGGGGAGGCCTAACGCCTCTACCCGCCCTTGGTGTTCGTAGGTTGGTTTTGTGTCCACTTCCTTCCCCTGCCGCCTTCCATTTCTATACCCTGATTCATATAGATTGGTTCCTACTCGATGCATTGCTTCGAGCTAAAGAGTAGGTAAGATCCAGTTTTTATTGATGTGAGTTATGAAGACATTAAGTGTCATCCATATCTCTCTCGGTTATCGTCAAACTTAACATCGGTTTTTTGGTGTCTCTACAATGTGTGACAAATGTTCATGCTTTTGTCTAACTAATGTGAAACAACCTAAACTCGGTATCACCGCTACAAGTTTTCACGGAATTTATTTTCAGATGAAATCAACTACTCCCTCCGTCCCAAAATAAGTGTCTCAAGTTTGTCTAAAATTGGATGTATCTAGACATGTTTCATTTATAGATACATCCATTTTTTAGCAAACTTTAGACACTTATTTTTGGACGGAGGGAGTATAAATAAAACTAGAGCTAGTGTATGAAAATGAAAAATGGCACCATTTAGCGACAAACGAAACGAGTCCACTTTAAGACGATCATTGTTGCCATGTGTCGTGGTGGTATCACGGCAGATGCCATATGTATGGCTAAGTTGGGGCTCGCTTGGACGCTGGGGGATCCGGGGAGGGTTTGCGCGCTAAGGAGCACACGATGAAGCACACACAGATCCAAGAACACACCGATCTACCCAGGTTCGGGGCCCTCGTATGGAGGTAAAACCCCTACTCCTGCATGCCTCTCTCTGTATATCTCAGTGTATCACAAGTACAAGATGCTCCTCGAGCTGTATGATCCAACAATGGTGAAGTGGTGAAGCTCTCAATGAGGAAGATGAAGCTACGGGGGGGACTGATCTTCAGGGCATCGTCCTTCACGCAGGAGGGGGAGATGCCCTCTATATAAGCCAACCGAGTTACGGTTATGCCCCTCAAGGTACACTGCTGCCATGCCACTGAGGAGTCATCATGGCACTCCTGTCAGGGACATGACGTGGCCTGCCCATCCCCTGCAGCCAACGGTAGAGCTAGGATGTCCCCTCTCACAGAGACAAGACGTGGCCTGGCCGTGCTACCTCGTAGCCTTTTTCGTAGCCTTTCCCCCGGTTATCCCGGAGTCAGCGGTCAGACGCGTGCAGTCCCGTAGAACCCGCAGCACGCCTCTGCCAAGCTCCGTGCCAGACGCTCTGTGTCAGACGGGAAGTGACAGGAGCATTGACTCCCGCCAGACATAAGGCTCCTTGCCTTGGTTAGCCCGGCACGGATGTGTCGGGCTCCCCTTGACTCTAATCCGGCATGGCTATGTCGGATACTCTTCTTGGTTAACCCGGCAAGGATATGCCGGATTCCTATCCTCGGTGCAGAGTCCTCACCTGCATATAAGAACAACTCGGTTTTACCGACATATATATGTCGGTATGGTTATGTCGGTTTAGGTATGTCGGCCCAAACATGTCGGACCAACAGTATCACTTAGCTCCTATCAGTCACTCCGGAATTGTATACCTCGGTCACTTCCATACCTCGGACCACACTTGGTCACACTTAATACCTTACCATGACCCTACCCCGGGGTAGCCCCCCGACATTAGTCCCTGAAGCTGGTGTGGTCCTACAGACCTGGATGAAGGGCCGCACCAGGTTTAACAAAACCAAATATCCGAGACAGATTTCCAACATCTCTATGTCGGAGCCATCCCAACCACCAAAATCCCGACTTCCTTATTTTATCAACTTTTACCAACATTTCCGAGATGTCGGTTTCTCCGACACAGCAAGATTCTTGTAACCTCAGTTGAATACTCTCCACGACACTTGACCGAGTTTCAGTGTTTATCTTCTCGATCTCTATGATGACACAGACATGCCTCTGTATGCACTGCTCACACGTCATACTGAACATTTTGAATCTCCTGCCCGTTGGTGCTCCACTAACCGCACCACGGGCGGTTGCTCTCCTGTGGCCCACGATGTGGCCGGTTGGTGCGGTTGCACACACCGCTACACGCGGAGATCATGCGCAATAGATCTCGCGGCGGTTTCGGAAACCACCCGCTGCCGCTTCGTTAACCGTGCACCCACTGCGCCTATAAAGAGGGGCATGGGCTCCACCTCTTCCTTCCTCCTCACAACTCCTCTCTGCACCTCCATCGCCGACGCTTGAAACTCTCCATCGCCGCCGCACGGAGACGCCCGTACCGCGCCGTCGACCGGAGTTTGCCGCGCCGCCGCCGCGTCTGACCCTCCGCCGTCGTACTGCGCATTCCTCTCACCCACGGCTGCACCGAATCCATCGGTAAGTTCTTCCTCTTCTCAATCCTATTCGATTGATTTAGGACTAGGACCTTCCACCGTAATTCATGCCTAGTTCTTGAATAGTTTTGCTTTTCTTAGGTTTTGTAGATCTTCTCCGTATACTTCGCCCGCAGAAACTTGTTTGTCCTAAGTTACCCCCTTTTCTTCACCGTGAAAACACTGATGTGCTCACCGCCGGCGATCTCTCGCACTTCCTGCAGATTGATTCTTCCGAGATGCCTCCCCGAGATACCCCGGAGCCTTCCGACGTTCCTGAGGAAGAGGGAGCCGAAGAACGCGGAGGATGGGAGGAATCTGATGCCACCCAAGCCGAGATTGATTGGCTGAAGCTGACTCGGCGCATCCCTGCGTAAGTGGAGTGTCGGATCCCGGGCAGTGAATCTGAACCCGACGTGAGACCCGGAGAACGGGTTGTCTTTGTCGCGCACTTCCAGCGCGGCCTCGGACTCCCGGCGAGCAGATTCTTTCGGAGCTTCCTCGACAAGTTCGGACTCCAACCCCATCATCTCCCGGCAAATGCCATCACCACCCTTTCTTCATTTGTCTCTTTCTCCGAGGGATATCTCGGCCTCTGGGCTACGGTGGAGGTCGGGGCCAAATATTTCCAGCTCCGGAAGCAGAGTATCCCGGACCCAGATCACAAGGACCTCCCCAAGCTCATGACTGCATGCGGGGCGGCCACTATCACACCCTGGAAGAACTCCATCTTCCCCCGGATACCTTGCCTCGAGTCATGCCGGAAATGGCAAAGGACTTTCTTTTACGTGAAGAGCCCGGATGGTGAAGATTTTCTCAACTTGCCCGAATGGGATCTTGCTCCCCCTAACAGACAGCTCAACTGGGACTACAACCCGAAACATTCCATCCCCAATGTCAATTATATCCACAAGTTTGTCGAGGAATTCCAGGACAAAGATAAGCTAGTTGCGGATGACCTGCTGCGGACATTCGTCAGCCACCGAGTTTCCCCGCTTCAGGAGCGAGTTCACAAGATCTGCCAGATGAGTGGCATGTTTGACCCCACTCGGAGCAGCACTCATGCGCTGGACAAGCCCGTGGTGAAACGTCGGGTCAAGGCCATTGCCAAGACCGACATGGATGACGAGTGGGAGTGGGGCATGGAGCCCCACCACCGATACAAGCCCCCGAAGCACGTAAGTACTCACCAACTTGAACCGACATAACTTTCTTGCCGAGGCAACCCTTATGTCGGCAGCGCACTTACTATTAGTGTATTCATGTTGCAGCGATTTAGCCGACAAACGATTGAAGATGGGGTTCACCCCTCCGAGCATTGGGGCGAGGATCTACCTGCCCCGGCCGTACCTGAGACTGAAGATCCGGATTCTGAGGACTTCATGCCAATTCCCACAGCTCGCCCCCTGCCTCGGGTAAGCCTCAAGCACAAGCTCCAGTCCGAGACTTGCTAGATGACGATGATGACTGCCGAATTTTAGAGCCTATAGATGTTATCCCCATTGCATATGCTTACCCACTATCCTCGGACCTAGCTAACCCGGCCGGCCCAAGCACAACTCGCAAGCGCGCAGGGACCGGTCCCTCGGGAACCGGGACAGCCACAACCTCGGAGCCTCCTCCGAAGAAGCGGTTGAAGAAGTCCGGCAAGATAGTTCAGACCAAGAAGCCGCCAGTCACCGAAGGGTACTGAATTATTTCTAACACATCTGCTTTCTTTATTCCTTAACCGGGACATCTTTTTCACGAGACTAACTTCTTCTTTTACCTCATAGCAGTGAAGTCCTTCGTGTCAACCAGAGTGCCTCCTCGATGCGCTCTCCTATACCAGTGCCCGAGGTAGCTCAGGGCCCCGAGGCAACGACTGCTAGCCCAATCCGGGCCAGTACTACCTCAGCATCCCCTACGCCTGCCGGCACACCGCCGCCGACCTCTGAAAATGCTCCTGAGGAAGCTCAAGGGAACCTGGAGACTTTGGCCCCTGACTAGCACAGAGACTCCGGGGTCCACATTTTGGACTCCGACATATCTCGGCCAGAAGCTCCGGTCATACCGGATCAACAACAACCACCTTGACCACCGCCACCGTCGCAACATCCGAAGCGGACACAACAGTAGCAACAACCACCGCAGCAACAACAGAAGCAGCAGAACCCGAAGGAGCAACAACAGAAGAAGGACAAGCCGCAAAACAAGGATAAGCCTCCGCAGCAGCCACAACAACAGCCACCACCACAGCGATCACCACGCAGTCCTTCTCGTTCTTCGAAGTCTCCTTCAGCATCAGCCCGGAAGGCCGCACCCCCGGCTAAACAAACTTCAAGCCAATAGACCACCGGAAAAGAGCTGGTAGTCTCGGACAAGCAGCAGCCCAAGGTGAACCCGAACCCGAAGCAAGCTCTGGCTGCTGCCGTCTCCCGAGCTTCCCCAGGCCGCTTGCGGTTTCCTGTGGTGCGTACTGCAAGCGGTCATAGCTTGGGCTCACTGGAGCATTATGACATGGACTGGAATGCCGCCGACCTCAACGAAGTCTCCTCCGCAGACCCCGCAGCGCTCCATCCTGCAGGCCCAAGTGCCGTAGCTCAAAGCATGCACACACTACAAGTTGCGGCACTTAACGCCAGCAGAACTACCGAGGTAAATTCTCAACTCAGACCTTTCTTCCTTTACAGAAGCTTATAGATATACTATCCCCAGTCCCCGAGATTCGGTTTAAGTGATTGACATTCAACCGAGTTAAAATCACTTGGCGCGAATCTTCCCAAAAAAATCAAGTTCCAGTCCCCGAGACTCTTGTTGAGCTTAACTCGGCAGGAATTCTCAAAGAATCCGACATTCAGACTACTCGGTTTGAGTCTTGATAACACCACTAACATTTCCATCTCTCTCCAGAAAAGCATGAATGCTCGGACCAAAGTGTTCCACACTTTGCTCCTTGATCATAAGAAGCTCCATGACTCCCACAAGTGCTTGCAAGCAGAGCAGAAGACTCGGGAGAACACGCACCAGAAGGCGCTTAAAAAAGAACAGGACGAAGTGGCCCGGCTCCAGACGGAACTCTGGCGGGTGCAGAAGCAACGGGAGGATGATGCCCAGCAGCTGAAAACCGAGATGCAAACCGCTGCTACCGCGGAGAAGAAACTCCGGGAAGACGCATATGAGAAACACAAGGAGGAACTCCGCCAAGCCGAGGTTCGCGTTACCTCGGCGACAGAAGCCTTGGATGCCCTAAAGGCAAAGTGTGACAGCTGGCTGGAGAAACTTGTCTGCATTAACCGAGAGATGGACAGTAAGCTCTTTGTGCCCTTCATGTTTCTACTCATACCGACATTTGCCATATGTCGGATTATGATTTTACTTTTGACAACAGCTTTTCCTACTATAGAGCATTTCGTGCACACTCAAGTTGCTGCCTCCAACATAACCAACAAGGCCCGAGAAAGAAGATCCGAGGCTGGCCCCATCTCGGATGAGTGGGATATTGAAGATCACTTGACTGCAATGAAAGCTCGGATTTCTCCCTTGAAGCTCCTTGGCACGGAGCTCCTTGAAGCCAGCATCCACGTTTACCAGACATTATGACCTACTGCCCAAACCCCGGCAACCACCGCCGAGCTAGCCAAATGTCTGCAAACTGCCGAGAAAAGACTCCGGGAGTGGAGATCTTCTTCAGCTCATGCCGGCGTAGACCAAGCGCTCACCTTTTTGATGTCTTCGTACGAGGAGATTGAGCTCGAGAAGGTGAGGTCCCTGGGCTCTGGCTCGCAATGGACCGAGGACCCCATCTTAGTCGAGCGCCGCAAAAGTGCCGCTGCTTTCATGGCCAGCTATGCTGAAACTCGGTACTTCATCCCCTGGGACACCTACTCCGACGCTAAAGATTACGCTACTGACAGCGATGATGAGGAGACCGATGAGGAGGCAATGGACGAAGAAATCGAAGCTGAGGCAGCCGACACTGCCACCGACATTGCCGCCGAGACTGCCCAGCAGCCAACAACCGACACTTCTCCAAAAGCGGCCTCCGACACTGCCTGAGTCTTGGCTGCCACTTCAACTCCCGAGGCTGCTCCAACACCTGAAGGTGCTCCTGCTCCCGACGTTGCTCCTGCCACAGGCCCTGCGGATCCGAGTTCTTCGGCACCGCTTCCTGAACTTCTTACAAGCAGAACTATCAAATCCCAGAATGTCGGGTGCAGATGTAATATACTTTAAGTGTTTCACCGAGCTACCTCTATTTTGCCACTTTTATTTGAAAACGGCTTAATGCCGGATCACTTTGGACCAAGTCCCCGAGTTTACTTTCGTGTTTACTATACTTAGTAACCTTTGCTCTTGTCTACCTTTTTGGCGTTCGATAGTCGAGTCACAAGATCAAAATTATAGCATACAGTACTTAGTAAAATTTTGAGGTATGATTCAAAGTTATCCGACACAAGGAAAAGGAATGAAAAACCGGGGTTAGTAAACGACATATGTCAGATCATTTTAGGACCGAGTCCCCGAGTCCATTTTCATGTTTACCACATACCACAACCTTTGCTCTTGACTACCATTTCGGCGTTCGTCAGTCGAGTCACAAGATTACAACAAGATAGCATACATTACTTGAACTTTGAAATGAGTCAAAAAATCATCCGACACATGAACGACATATAAAAAACCGAAATAAAACACATGCATATGGACAAGGCAGTCCCCGAGTTACAGCTCGGAGTGCCGACATTTCATTTGAAAAGAAACCAAGATACATACATTACGTCCTTTATGAGTAAAAGGGACGGAGTAGAGCTACATTCCAGGGTCGTTTGGTCTCCTCTCCGGACTTGTCCATTACATTTTTCCTCGGTGCCTGTGCATCTATAAGATAGTATGAATCATTGTGCAGAGCTCTGCTCACAATGAAGGGTCCCTCCCATGGAGGTGACAATTTATGTCGGCCTGCACTTCTCTGCACCAGCCTCAGTACTAAATCTCCTTCTCGGAATACCCGAGGGCTGATTTTCTTGCTATGATAGCGTCGGAGATTCTGCTGGTATATTGCTGACCGAGATAAGGTCAATTCTCGTGCCTCTTCGAGCAGATCAACAGCATCTGCCCGAGCCTCTTTTGCCTCGGTTTCATGTACATCGCAACTCTCGGCGAGTCATATTATATGTCGGTTGGCAGAACCGCTTCTGCTCCATAGACCAGAAAGAATGGCGTATAGCCAGTTGAGCGATTCGGTGTGGTCCTTAAACCCCACAGTACTGCTGGTATCTCCTCTATCCAACAACCCAGAGTTCTCAACAGAGGTTCGATCAACCGAGCTTTAATGCCGGCCAACACCAGTGCATTTGCTCTTTCCACTTGGCCATTTGCCTCAGGATGTGCCACCGAGGCTATGTCCAGCCGGATTCCCTTTTCTGCACAAAACCGAGCGAATTCCCCCACAGCGAAGTTGGTGCCATTGTCCAAGATAATGCTATGGGGGTATCCATACCTCAAGATGATGTCCTTCAAAAAGGACACCGCTGTGTGACCATCAGACTTCCGGATTGACTTTACCTCGATCCATTTGGTGAATTTATCCACCATCACCAGCATATGAGTCATGTTACCTCGGGCGGTTTGAACTCTCCCACCATGTCCAAACACCACACAGCAAAGGGCCAAGTGATAGGAATTGTCTTTAGTGCCGAGGCTGGTAAATGGATTTTCTTGGCGAATCTCTGCATCCCTCGCACCTTATGACAATATCTTCTGCCTGTTCCATAGCCTTGGGCCAGTAAAAGCCATGCCGGAATACTTTAGCAACTAGGGCTCTTGAAGAAGCATGATGACCACATTCCCCTTGATGAATTTTCAAGAGCATTTCTTGTCCCTCTGCTGGTTCGACACAGCGCTGCAACACCTCGGTTACACTTCTCTTGTACAGCTCCTTGTTGATGACGGTGTAAGCTTTGGACCTTCTCTGCACTTGCCTGGCCTCCACTTCATTGCTTGGCAAACCCCCATCTGTCATGTACGCCATGATTGGTTGTGCCCATTCCGGGACAGGGCGCACAGGAAAGACTGGGATCTCTATGTCTTCATCCATGGGATCAACCGACATTGCTTCCTCCGAGATTAGGTGACCAGTCCCCGAGTTCTGCCAAGCAGTCCCCGGGTTTTCCCAAATGCATCCGACATCAACGTCCATGGGGACAGCGCCAGACTCCGGTTTAGCTGGGATAAAAATTGACTCAGACTCGGGGGATGGCTTGATCGATGGTTTCCTCATATGCTCCAACGATATCCCGGGCGGAATAGCTTCCCGAGAGGAACCGAGCTTGGATAACACATCAGCAGCTTCATTATGCGCCCGAGGTACGTGCTTGAGCTCGCACCCTTCAAAGAATCCCGAGATCTTCTGGACATGAAACCGATACAGCCCATATTGGCATCCAGAGCATCCCAATTTCCCGAGACTTGCTGCACCACCAAATCCGAATCTTCGAAGCATTCAATCCGGCGGATGCCAATCTCCTTGGCCACATTAAGCCCATGGACCAGTGCCTCATACTCTGCCACATTATTAGATGCCGCGAAATGAATCTGCAGCACATATCTTAGCTGATCCTGCTTTGGCGAGGTAAGGACTATCCGGCACCTAAACCAATCTTGGTTCGGGAACCATCAAAGTGCATCTTCCAATAGTTAAAGTCCGGCACAGGTGGTGTATACTGCATCTCGCCCAATCCACCAAGAAGTCTGGCAAAGCCTGAGATTTGATAGCATCTCTTCTCTCATAGTGTGGAGTGTAAGGTGATACCTCGATAGCCCATTTGGCTACTCAGCCAGTTGCATCTTTGAATCCGATGATCTCCGAGATAGGAGCCTCACACACCACTGTGATTGAATGCTCTTGGAAGTAATGTTTCAACTTCTTTGCAGCCAGATAGACACCATATGTCATTTTCTGGTAGTGAGGATAGTTCTGCTTGGATAGCGAGATTACCTCGCTCAAATAATACACCGGCCTCTACACAGTTTTGCCCTCTTCTTCTCTTTCCACCACCACTACGACACTCACAACTCGGTTTGTGGCTGCAATGTAGAGCAACATCGGCTCTTTGGGCAATGGTGAGGCCAGTATCGGTGCTGTTGACAGCATCTTCTTTAACTTGGTGAAGGCCGCATCTGCTTGCGGAGTCCACACGAAGTGAGTGGTTTTCTTCATGAGCTGATACAAAGGTAATGCCTTTTCACCCAACCGGCTTACAAACCGACTCAAAGATGCTAAACATCCAGTGAATTTCTGCACATCTTTGAGACATGTCGGTAACCTCATGCTTTCAATAGCACGGATTTTTGTCGGGTTAACCTCGATACCTCGGCTAGACACAAGGAAACCGAGTAATTTTCCTGCCGGCACACCGAATGTACACTTATCCGGGTTAAGTTTCATTCGGTATTTTCTCAAGCTTAGGAATGTCTCTCTGAGATCATCGATCAGAGAGGACTTTTCTTTGGTTTTTATGATGACATCGTCGACATACACTTGCACATTCCGACCTATTAGTCATGCAGACATTTATGCATGCACCTCTGGTATGTTGCCCCGCATTTCTCAAACCAAAAGTCATGACACGATAGCAATAAGCCCCGTACGGGGTAATGAAAGCAGTTTTCAATTGATCAGCCGGGTTTAGAGGAATCTGATGAAACCCGGAGTAAGCATCTACAAAGGATAACAGCTCACACCCGGCCGTGGAATCGATCACTTGATCTATCCGAGGTAACGGGAATGGATCCTTAGGACATGCCTTGTTAAGGTTCGTGAAATCGATACACATACGCCACACTTTGGCCACCAGAGGCTCATCTTTCTTCTTCTCTACCAGGACCGGGTTAGACAACCAGTCCGGGTGCAGCACTTTCATGATGAAACCAGCCGCATGCAACTTGGCCAGTTCTTCTCCCACCACTTTTCTTCTCTTGTCCGACAGTCGACGTGTCGGTTGCTTCACAGGCTTCATGTCGGGCCTGACGAACAAAGAGTGCTCAGCAACTCCCTCGGCACACCTGGCAGGTCTTGATTCGACCATGCAAAGATATCCCGATTCTCACAGAGGAAGTGGCTGAGCTCGCCTTCCTATTTCTCAGTTAACCCGGTTCCAATGATGACATTTCGGTCAGAGCATTCCGGGTCAACATTGATCTTCTTTGTCTCCTTCGGCACCTGGAACGAAGCATTCAGCTCTGGGTTAATCATTCCCGGCATGCTGAGCTGCGTGGCCTGAGCCATGGCCACCACTTCAAGGATCTTCTTCTTCTCAGCAGCAATGATCAGAGACTCGGCTAGGCAAGAACCAGCTGAGGCACACTCCATGGAGCGCTTGTAATCACCCGAGATAGTGATAATGCCGTTAGGACCTAGCATCTTCATCTTGAGATAGCCCACATGGGTGGAGATCATGAATTTGGACAGTGCGGGCCTACCAAGCAATGCATGGTATGGACTTTCAAGGTCCACTACCTCGAACTGGAGACTTTCAGTTCTGCAGTTGTCCTTGGTCCCAAACAGCACATCCACCCAGATTTTACCCATGGGAGCACAAGAAACCCCCGGCACTATGCCATGGAAGGTCGTGCTGCTTGGCAGCAGCATGTTCATCGAGATACCCAACTTTACCATGGTGTCTCGGTACATGATATTAATGGCACTTCCATTGTCAATCAGAACTCGGCTGAACCGAACATTGATGGTGGGTCCAATGAATGTCGGATCCACCACCAGAGCATATCCTCCCGGAGTTGGCATAACTCGGGGATGATCTCTTCTGCTCCAAGTTATCTCTTGCTCAGACCAGTGCATGAACTTCGGTACTGCCAGCATAACAGCGTTCACCTCCAGTGCACGCCGATGCAAGCTTTTCTTGTCAGTTGCCTCGGTCACAAAGACCACATAGCTAGCATGAGCCTCTCTGTAATCCCCCTGGGGATACTCACTCTGGTAACTCGGGCCAGCGTTGTTGTTGTTTCCTCCGACAGTCACCTGATTCACAGGTTTCGGAGCAGCTTGCCTCTGAGCAGGCGCATTTACCGGGATAGCATTTGACCCGGTGAGCGGTAAGTTCTGCCTCGGCGGAAATCGCTGAGGTGCTCCTCCTTGATTTCCTCCAGCTCTTGCTCCTTCTCCTTTTGCTCGGGAGTACCAGCTGCACTGCCGAGTTGTGTGGTTTGCCGGCCTTCTAAGGTCGGTGGTGTGGAAACTGCAAGGTCCATCTAGCATGGTCTCATAAGTAAGGGGCTGCTGCTGATCACTCCAGGGCTTCTTTCCTTCTTGATTCTGGCCCCATGCGGGACAATTGAACTTCAGACGCTGATTGCTGCCGACATCTGGCTTGTCCTTGTTCACTGCAGCCACTTGATTCGAGCCATACCGGTAATCCGGTTCTCTCCTCTTGGTGCCGAAGTCTTGGCGGTCATTCCTAGCTGGTCCGGGCCGGTTGTTCACCGGGTATCTTCTGCTCGGCTCAACCGAGTCAAGCAGAGGCTGCATCGGATCGCCAAGTGCATAACTATCCGCAATGCGGATTGTCTCGGCCAGTGTGGAGGGCATTTCCCTCTGCAGCTTCTGCCAAAGCATGGAGCCATGTCGGCATCCCTGCGCGAACCATGAAATGGCCTGCGCTTCCACAACTCCTTCACAGGAATTGCGAATGTTGCTCCACCGAGTCAAGTAATCTCGGTCAGTCTCGTCATTCCTCTACCTGCACGTTGCAAGCTGCTGAGGTCGGTTTGGCCTCTTGTAAGTGCTGGAGAAGTTGCTAACGAAAGCATCTGCAAAGTCCAGCCAACAGTCAACACTGCCCTCCCTCAAGTTGTTGAGCCAGATCCAGGCTGGCCCTTCCAACATTTGCGGGACATATCTCACCCCATCTGCGGTTACCTCCAGCGATGTGCACTGCCGACACATAGTCAATCAACCAGTCCTTTGGCGTAGTGCTACCATTATAGGTTTTGGTACCTCGGCTCAATTGGAAACCTGGCACCGGCGATTCCCTCATGATCCGAGGTCTGAAACAAGCTGGGCCTGGTGGACCTTGCGCTTCCAATATCTCAGACAAATAGATTCTGTCCAACTTGTAACGAGCGTCATTCGAAGCTAACTGGCGAGATCCCAGCCGAGCTCCCAATGCACCCTCAACCCTCTGATACCCGGCTCGCTCCATGGCTGTCGTGGTGGGATCACGGCAGATGCCATGGGTATGGCTTAGTTGGGGCCGAATGGTCGTTGGGGGAATCCGGGGAGGGTTTATGCACTCAAGATGTGCACGAGCAAGAACATGCAAGAAACCACAAGAACATGAACAAGAAACCAAGAAATCCAAGAACACAAAAGATACCACGATGTACCCAGGTTCGGGGCCTTCGTGAGGAAGTAAAACCCCTACTCCTGCCTTTCCTCTCTCAATATATCAGTGTCGTTCTCCGGTACAAGGTGCTCCTCGAGCTGTATGATGCTGCTCAAGTGAGAGCTCTAGATAGAAGATGAAACTATGAAGGGGGAAATGAGCTAGGGTTTTTCCCGTCCTCCTCCCTGGAGGTAGAGATGCCGCATATATACATGGGCCGAAGTACAGTTTTACCCCTGCCTACAACTAACAATGGCATGGCCAAAAGGTAGAAGACAAGCCTCTGCCTCCTGCCAGCTCAACGGCCGGACTGTCAGGCCAGACAGGCCTAGCTTTCCTCTTCCGGTCATACTTCAGTAGCCTGCCGAGGTCTAGCCTGTAGACCTTTCCCGAAATAGCCAAGTCAGCTCCTAGCCCCGAGCTTCCGGGAAACCCGTGGACGGACCTCGCCGTCCTCTGAAGCTTCGGGCCACGAGCTCTGCGGCGCCCGTGACCTCTCTGACATGCCTCGATCCTTGCTGCCAACCTCGGATAACACTCCTGATCCTATACCTCGGTAGAGAATACCTTATTCCTGTGGTAGCTAGCTGACTACCCCGAGGTTGATATCTCGGAGGATATACCTCGGAGAATATACCTCAGACGTACGCCTTACGTCGGATGACGCCTCCTGCGTCCTTGCTCAATCGTTACCTCGGACAGCTTACTGCTTAACCTTACATGTCTTTACTCATCTTTACCCTACCCGGGGGTAACCCCCGACAGTAGTCCCCGAAGCTGATGTGGTCTTGCAGCCTCGGATGAAAGGCCGCATCGGGTTCAACCCGAAACCACATGCGCTACAATGTTTTGCAGGTCACCGAACCAATACCCCGGAAAATCCATCGGTCTGTTCCTCGGGCCATACTGCTTTTCCGAAGTATCAGCCGAGATCTCGGACATCAACCCCTCGATTCCTACGTCCTTACTGACTTCGGTCAGAGAACACTGTTCACGTGTCCCATCCGTCACTTCCTGGTCCACGACAGTCAAAGCACTCGAGTGCCTTCCACCACGCGGCCCACGTCAGCGGAGATTCCCCGCTCGCGCCGCTTCGCGCTCCAGTAACCGCACCGCCCGACGGTTTGCCTCCTGCAACCGATCCTGTGGCCTGCTCGCCCACCGCTATCTTCGTGCCACGTGTGCCATTGTGCACAAACGATCCCACTCGCCGCTCCGATAACCGCGCGGTAGTGCGCAGTTACCGCCCGCGGTTATAAATGCAGGCCCAGGGCAGTGCATCCCTCTTCTTCCTCATCCACTTGCCGTTTCGCCTCCATCGCAACCAGCGCCGCCGCTTCCAGTCGGGAAGAACGCGTTCCCGCCGCCGCCGACGAGCAGCTCCTTCGTCGCCGTTGCGGACGCGTCGTCAGCGCCGCCTTTGAGCATTTCATCTTCACGGTACACACCTCTTTTCTTGTTATTCTTAGCATTGCTCTTGGTTTCTCCCTCTTCGCGTTTTGGTTCTTCATATATTCTTGATTAAAACTTCATTTATCTCCTCCGGTAGATCTTTCTTGTATACTCCTTTGGGTAGAAAGTAGTTTCTTGCCTCGGATAGCTACTCCCTAGCATGGATCTGCCTCTATGCACATAAGATAGCCACCAAACTCCTCCTGAGTTAGCCAAATATTGTGCTAGATTGCAGATTCCCTTTTTCCTTTACTGAATTTTGCACACTCTCTGCAGATTGACTCTGCCGAGATGTCTCCGCCTGAGACTTCGGAACAAACCGAGGTTCATGACCTTGAACTAGAGGTCGGCGAGCGCGCCGGCTGGGAGGGTTCGGATGTTACCCCGGACGAGATCCAATGGCTCAGGGACACTCGGCGGATTCCCGCCGAGGTAGAGTGCCGCCTAGCCGAGGGCGAACTCGAGCCACAAGTCAGATCAGGGGAACGGTGGTCTTCGTCGCGCACTTCCAGCGCGGCTTCGGACTGCCCGTCAGCGATTTCTTCCGGAGCTTCCTGGACAAGTTCGGGCTCCAGGTTCATCATCTCCCCGCCAACCATCACTACTCTCTCCTGCATCGTCTCCTTCTCTGAGGGATACCTCGGCCTCAAAGCCACGGTAGACCTCTTTTCTCGCTACTTCCAACTTAAGCGGCAAGTGATCCCGGCTCCAAAAAACAAGGATCTGCCCAAGCTTCTAACCGCCTGCGGAGCTGCCACCATAGCTCCTCGCCGAAACTCCATCTTCCCACGTATCACTACTCCGGACACCGTTCGCAAGTGGCTCCGGACGTGGTTTTACGTGAAGAACTCCGGCGAAGAGGACTTCCTCAACCTGCCGGCGTTTAACCTCAGCCCTCCTACAGAACAGCTCAACTGGGACTACGCTCCCCCTCACACCGGCGAACTCAAGTCCATCCATGGGTATATTGCGAAATGGCAGGACCCGGAGGACCCCGAGAACGACGGGAAAGTCCTGACGGCTGACGACCTGGCCTGCACATTCGTGAAGCGCAGGGTCTCCCCTCTCCAGGCGAGGTCTCACAAGATCTGCCACATGAGCGGTCTTTATGACCCCACCCGACATACGCACATTGCACTGGACAATGCCGCGGTAGCTCGGCGAGTCCGAGCTATCACCAAGTCCAAGATCTCTGATGCTTGGACATGGGGAAGGGAGCCCCACTACAGGACCAAGCCAGCGAAACAGGTACGCTATTCCGACGTTTTCTTCGATACTCCTTTACCACCGAGGTCTTGCTACCGACGTTCATCTTGACAATTTTCTTCCTAACTCCTTTTCATATATCTGCCATACAGCTGTTCGCCCGCCAGACCGCCGAGGATGGAGTCCATCCTGCGGACCACTTCGGCGAGGATCTCCCTGTCGAGGACCCACCATCCAACGTGGACCCTGACGACGAGGATTTTATGCCCATTGCCTCGGCCCGCATCACCACCGCGGGTAAGCCTCAAGCACAAGCTTCAGTTCAAGAGATTTCGGATGACGAGGAGGGGTTCCTTGTCGTGGAACCAATAAACGCGGTACCTCTCTCCTGCCTTCCTCACCTTCCGAACTTTACTCCAGCAACCAGCCGGAAACGCGCTGGTGCCGCAACTCCGGCCGCCGAACCATCCGCCACTGGAGCCTCCGGACCCACTGAGGCTCCGGTCAAGAGACGCCGGCTGAAGAAGTCCGGACATCCTCCTCATGCCCGGGGGGGCAGGAGGCTTCCTACCTCGGATGGGTAATGCTTTGCTTCTATAGCCAACAATGTTTGTTGCTTAAACATATTATCTCGGTATTAACACTTGACCATCTTCTTTTCGTTGCAGTGCCCCCATAGACGTGGATCAGGAGGTATCCTCCATGACTGCACCCGTTGGTGCCTCTGAAGCCACGACCTCCCCGACGAACTCTCGCCCCGGATCTCCTCCACCGAGGTCTGGCCCGGCTTTGGGGAAATCTGCCCCCACCCGAGGTCAGACTTCTCCGCGTCCTCAAACGGATGCGGAGACCAATCGCGCCAGGACTTCGGCTACCACCTTGCCGGAGCCTCGACTCTCCCCCCGAAGCCAGACTGCCCGCAACCAACAGCAGCAACAGCAGAAGCATCAGCAGAAGCAACAGCCCCAAAAACCACTCCGCCAAACCACCTTGCCGTTGGAGAAGGGCAAGGAGAAAGAGAAAGAGACGGTGAAGTCCAAGGTCACCCCCAAACCAACATCTGGGTCTGGCACCCTGACTATCTCTTCTCCTTCAAGGATCCAACCGAGGTCTCCTCCCCCGGTGACACGCCGAATTCCTCCATTCGCCGCACCCATTGATGAGACTGCCCCTCCGGCCGAAGAATATGCTCGGAGGGCATCTCTCATATTGGATAATCGGCCTGCTTCAAGTTCCGAGGCTGCTTTGGCCGTGGAGGCCTCGATTAGGGGCATCGAGCAGGGCGGACCGTGGGGATTTCCTCCTCTGCGCACTGATAGTGGCCAGAGCCTCGGCTCCTTGGAACATTACAATGCAGACTGGAATTCTGCAGACGAGGTCTCCTCGGCCTCCTTAGCTGCTCCGGTGGCTGAGCATCCCGCGGGAAACAGCGCCTGCGGCCGAAGCGTATATGATCTACAAACTGCTGCCCTTCGTGCTGGTCAAACCATCGACGTAAGTCCTATTCTCTTTACTTTCATGCAGTATCTCATCTAATATCCACCATCCCCAGTCCCCGAGATTCGAGGTAAACTATTGACGCTCCGTCGGAGTTAAAATTGTTTGGCTTGAATCTCAACTTTCCATTTTCATCCGACGTATCCAATCCATTTTATCTCACTTTAGCATGCACCTCGGGTACGAGTCCCCGAGACTCATGTCGAGGCATACCCCGGCAACATTTTCCCAATGATTTGACTCCGAGTCCCCGAGACTCTTGTCGAGGTATAACCTTTCTAACCGAGCTATATGTTTCTTCCTTGCAGAATACTATGAACATCCGTACGGACGTCTTCCACTCTCTCTTGTTGCACACAAGAACCTCCATGATGCGCACAAGGCCGCACTTGCAGCGAAGAAAACGTCGGATGACCAGCTAGCGCAAGAGAAAGCCGAGGTATCTCGGCTGGTAAAGGAACTGAAGCGCATTGATGGGCTCCGGAAATCAGAAACGGAGAAGCTGAAGGATGAGAAGGATAAGGCCGTCGAGGCAGAGAAGAAACTTCGGGAGGACTCTGCCAAGGACCACCAAGAAGCTCTCCAAGTAGCCGAGGTCCGCGCCAACTCGGCCACAGAAGCTTTGGAAGCTCTGCAGGCGCAGGTCAACCAGTTTCTCCCGACGCTGCAAACTATCAACGCGAGATGGACAGTAAGTTTCTTGCCTCCCTTAGCTTTTCTTTGTCCTCCACACCATTGGTTCTCTGCCGAACCATTTCTCACACTGATAACAGGCTACCCTACTATAGAGCATTTTACCTACACCCAAGTTGCGGCCCGCAGCATCACTGGTCGGCACAGGGAGAGGCGGAACGAACAGAACCCCGATTGGACCGTTGAGGACCATATCGTGGCCATCAAGTCTAGGATCAATCCCTTGAAGACCATTGGGTCAGAACTCCTCGACGCAGGTCTGTGTGCTTTCAAAGCCTTATGGCCTCTTGCTGATGCTCCGAAATCTACCGAGGATCTTGCCTCCAAGCTTCGTGAAGCCGAACAAAGACTCCGAGAGTGGCGTTCATCTTCAGCTCGCGCTGGAGCTGATGCCGCTCTCAAATTCATCATGACTTGGTGCGAGAAGATCGACCTCGAAAAGATGGACACTCTTCGCCGAGGCTCGCCCTGGTCCTCGGACCCAACTCTCATCAAGCGCCGCGAAAAGATGGCTGCCTTCTTCGCTGGATATGCCAACACAAGAACTTGAGCGAAGGAGACACCTACTCCGACGCCGAGGATTACGCGCCAGAAGACGAGGAATACGAAACAGAATCCGACGTCGAGGCCGAGCAAGGTGACGACGGTGAAACCCGCGAAGCAGAAACCGAGGCTCCTCCCCAACCTGATGCCGAGGTTACTGCCGACGTTGCCAGCACTTCCCAGGCTACCTCGGCTCCGGACGAAATCCCTGCTGCATCGGCTGCTGCCGACGTAATTCCTGACGCCTCGACCTGAACTTATGCTTGGCCAGAAAACTTCATTAAATCCCCGGTATGCCGGGACGCAGATGTAATCAAACTTAAGTAGTTCCTTTGCTACCTCTATTACTATTATGCTCATCCGAACCATGCTTTTCTAGGCTTTATATCGAATCCTTTTGAACAAGTGCCCGAGTTCACTTTCGTGTTTACTATAGTTGGCAGTCTCTGCTCTTGTCTGCCATTCTGGCGTTCGACAGTCGAGTCACAAGATTGTTGTTCATAGCATACAGTACTTAGTAAATTCCGAGGTATAGTTCAAAGTCATCCGACATAAAGAAGAAGTAAAAAACAGGGGTTAGTAAACGACATATGCCGGACTGTCTTTTTGGACCGAGTCCCCGAGTTCATTTTCATGTTTCCCATGTTCTTTCGTCTTTGCTCTTGACTGCCATGCTGGCGTTCGTCAGTCGAGTCACAAGATTAGTTACACAGCATACAGTACTTGAAGTTTGAGACGAGGTTCAAAATAGTCCGGCATACGAACGAAAAAGAAGTACAAACATAAAACAAGCATGCGTAATAGCGAGGCAGTCCCCGAGCTCATTTTTAAGGTGCCGAGGTTTTTATTAAAGATCAGCCGAGGTACATACATTACTTCCTTCAACAGTAGAAGGGTCGGAGTAGAGCTACATTCCATGGACGCTGAAGCTCCGCATCGGGTCTATCCAGCCCATCTCCCCTTGGCTCCTGTGCATCTATAAGATAGTACGAATCATTGTGCAAAGCTCGGCTCACAATGTATGGTCCCTCCCATGGAGGTGACAACTTGTGCCGACCTTTGCTGCGCTGAACAAGCCTCAGCACTAGGTCTCCTTCATTAAACTTTCGGGGTTTTACATGCCGGCTTTGATAGCGTCGGAGACCCTGCTGATATATTGCTGACCGAGATAAGGCCAATTCTCTTGCTTCCTCAAGCAGATCTACAGCATCTTCCCGAGCTTCTTTAGCCTCGGCTTCTGTGTACATTGCCACTCTGGGCGCATCATATTCAATGTCGGTTGGCAGCATTGCCTCGGCCCCATAGACCATGAAGAATGGCGTATAGCCTGTTGATCTGTTCGGTGTGGTCCTTAAACCCCACAGAACTGCTGGTATCTCATCGATCCAACACCCCGGTGTTTTCAACAGTGGTTCTATTAGCCGAGCTTTGATTCCGGCCAATACCAATGCATTTGACCTTTCTACTTGCCCATTAGCCTGTGGGTGAGCCACCGAGGCTACATCAAGTCGAATTCCCTTACTCATGCAGAACCGAGCAAACTCTCCGACAGCAAAGTTCGTGCCGTTGTCTGTAATGATACTATGAGGATATCCATATCTCAGGATTATTTCCTTCAAAAAGGTCACTGCCGTATGACCATCCACTTTTCGGATTGGCTTCACCTCGATCCACTTAGTGAATTTGTCCACCATCACCAGTATGTGAGTCATATTGCCTCGGGCTGGCTTGAATTCTCCCACCATGTCCAGACACCAAACTGCAAAGGGCCACGTGATAGGAATGGTCTTGAGCGCCGAAGCTGGCATGTGCTGCTGCTTGGCGAACCTTTGGCACCCTTCACATTTCCGAACTATATCTTCTGCATCGGCATTGGCTGTGGGCCAATAGAACCCGTGCCGGAACACCTTGGCCACCAGAGCTCTTGTGCTGCAATGATGTCCACATTCTCCTTGGTGGATTTCTAAAAGCATCTCCTTGCCTTCAGCTGGTTCGACACACCTCTGCAACACCTCGGTCACACTTCTCTTGTATAGCTCCTTGTTGATGATGGTGTATCCCTTAGCTCTCCTCTGGATTCTCCTTGCCTCGGTTGTATCACTTGGCAAACTTCCGTCAGTTATGAAGTTCATTATCTGCTCCGCCCATTCCGGCACTGGATGTAGAGGAAAAAGGCTCTCATCTATCTCCATTGGTTCGGCCGCCATGATCTCCGCCATGATTGCCTTTACCATTGCTCGGCCAGTCCCCGAGTGTTGGTGCGAAGTCCCCGGGCCAGATCCGAAGCTCCCACCATCCACGTCCATGGGAAAAGCTCCATCAGTCCCGGGTACTGCGAAGCAGTCCCCGATTTCGGCCAAACGCATCCGACGTCTACCTCCATAGGCTCAGGCTCCGGATTTGGTGGTAAGAAAATTGATTCGGAATCAGGAGAAGGCTTGATTGAAGGAGTTCTCAAATGATTCAGTGCTATCCCCGGTGGCACCGGTTCTTTGGATGAACCGAGCTTGGACAATACGTCGGCGGCTTCATTCTCCCCCCGAGGTATGTGCTTGTACTCACATCCTTCGAAAAACCCAGACACCTTTTGCACATGAAACCGATACAACTCCATGTTCGCATCCAATGCATCCCAAGTGCCGGTGGATTGATGCACCACCAAAGCTGAATCGCCGAAGCATTCTATACGCCGGACGCCTATCTCCTTTGCCACCTTGAGCCCATGGATCAGGGCCTCATACTCCGCCACGTTGTTCGACGCCGAGAAATGGATTTGCAGCACATACTTCAACTGGTCTTGCTTCGGCGAGGTTAGGACTATGCCGGCACCTAATCCGACCTTGGTCTTGGACCCATCAAAGTGCATCTTCCAATAATTATAGTCCGGCAAGGGCGGCTCATATTGCATCTCGGCCCAATCGCATAAAAAGTCCGGCAGCGCCTGCGACTTGATTGCATCTCGCCTTTCATAATGCGGAGTGTATGGAGATACCTCGATCGCCCATTTGGCAACTCGCCCAGTTGCGTCCTTGCATCCGATGATCTCCGAGATTGGAGCATCACATACCACCGTCATGGGATGCTCTTGGAAGTAATGCTTCAGTTTCTTAACCGCCAGGTATACTCCGTACGTCATCTTCTGGTAGTGGGGGTAGTTTTGCTTCGACGTGGATATCACCTCGCTCAGGTAGTAGATTGGTCTCTGCACCGATTTGCCTCCTTCGTCTCGCTCCACCACCACTGCAACACTTACGACCCGGTTTGTAGCCGCAATGTATATCAACATCGGTTCATTCTGCAAAGGGGATGCCAACACCGGAGCAGTGGATAACATCTTCTTCAGCTCATTGAACGCCGCGTCCGCCTGCGGGGTCCAAGTGAAACTGGTACTTTTCTTCATAAGTTGATACAATGGTAAGGCTTTTTCTCCTAGCCGACTTACAAACCGACTTAAAGATGCAAGGCATCCCGTGAACTTCTGCACATCTTTTAAACAGTTCGGCAACTTCATTCTTTCGATAGCTCGGATCTTAGCCGGGTTAACTTCTATACCTCGGCTCGATACGAGGAAACCGAGCAATTTTCCAGCCGGGACACCAAAGGTGCACTTGTCCGGGTTAAGTTTCAACCGATACTTTCTTAAATTTGCAAATGTCTCTTCGAGGTCTTCGATGAGAGTATGCTTCTTTTTAGTTTTGATAACAATATCATCGACATACACTTGCACATTCTTGCCCATTTGAGAATGTAAGCACTTCTGCATACACCTTTGATAAGTTGCCCCGGCATTTCTCAAACCGAAACACATGACACGATAGCAATACGCCCCGTACGGGGTAATAAAGGCAGTCTTTATTTGATCATCAGTGTTCAGTGGGATCTGGTGAAAACCAGAATATGCATCAATAAAAGACAACAGCTCACATCCAGCCGTAGAATCGATCACTTGATCAATCCGAGGTAAAGGAAAGGGATCCTTCGGGCACGCCTTGTTCAGGTTGGTGAAGTCAATGCACATGCGCCACACCTTGACTACCGCCGGTTCGTCCTTCTTTTTCTCCACGAGGACTGGATTAGATATCCAGTCCGGATGCAGCACTTCCATGATGAAGCCTGCAGCCAGTAACTTCGCCAGTTCTTCGAGTACCACCTTTCTTCGGTCATCTGAGAGCCGCCGCGTCGGTTGACGCACTGGTTTCACCTCTGGCCGAACAAACAAAGAGTGCTCTGCCAACTCCCTCGGAACACCTGGCAGGTCTTTAGCCGACCATGCAAAAATGTCCCGATTCTCACGGAGGAAGTGACAGAGCGCGCTTTCCTATTTCTCGTCCATGCCAGTACCAATGATGGCGAAACGCTCCGGGTTCTCCGAGTCCAGCGGGATTTTCTTGGTCTCCTTGGGCACCTCGAATGAAGCGCTCATGTCCGGAGTAATTAGTCCGGACATGCCGAGCTGAGTAGACTGCGCCATTGCCACCACCTTCTGAAGTTGCTTCTTCTCCGCCGCGATCACCAAGGACTCGGCTAAACTAGATCCCGCCGAGGCACATTGCATAGCCTTCTTGTAGTCACCAGAAATGGTTATTATTCCCTTGGGCCCCGGCATTTTCATCTTTAGGTAGGCCACATGAGTGGAGATCATGAACTTGGCCAAGGCTGGCCTTCCCAGCAAGGCATGGTAAGGGCTCTGCAAGTCCACAACCTCGAACTCAAGACTTTCAACTCGGCTGTTATCTCGGGTACCAAAACCCACGTCGACCCAAATCTTTCCCATAGGTGCACAAGAGACCCCGGGCACAATACCGTGAAATGTACAGCTGCTAGGCTGCAACTGGTTCGGTGAGTATCCCAGCTTGACCATTGTGTCTCGGTACATGATATTTATGGCACTCCCATTGTCCACCAAGACTCGGGTGAATCTCACATTGTTGGTCGGCCCACAAAACGTCGGATCCACCACCAGTGCATAGTTTCCAGGGCTCGGCATGATCCGAGGTGTATCTTGCCTGCTCCAAGTGATCTCTTGCTCGGACCAGTTCATGTATTTCACCACCGCCGGAGTTACTGCATTCACCTCCTTGGCACGCCTCAGCATACTCTTCTTATCAGTGACTCAGTCACAAACACCACGTAGCTTTGATGTACTTCCCTATAATCATTACCGGGGTTCTCATACCTCTGATTCTCAAAGGACCACGTTTGGCTTTGGCCGGCACCACCGTTGTTGTTGTTGCCCTGGGCACTCACTGCATTCACCGGTTTCGCCTGCACCGTCTTCTGGTTTTGGGCCGCATGGACCGGGGTTGAATTTGCTCCGGTTAAGCTCTGATTCTGCGCCGCTATGGTCGGCTTATGCTGCTGCTCGCGTTCGGATATTGAGGTCTACGCCATTGGTTCGGTGGCCCACTCCGGTTTGCCCCAGCTTTCGCCCCTTCTGCAGCGGTTCGGTGATGAAAACTACACTGCAGAGTGGTATGGTTGGGTGTTCTGCCATTCCTGCCATGATAGATACATGGTCCATTCACCAATGACTCGTAAGTCACAGGTGGTCCGGCCTCTGCCACTGCTTCGCACCACCTCCCTGATTCTGGTTCTGGTTCGGAGTCCACGCCTGACCCTCAGTCTTCGGTTTCTGGGCGCCTCCAGGTCCGGACTGACTTGGGTTTACAGCATTGACTTGGAAATCTGGTTCTCTCCTCTTCTGCCCGAACTCTTGACGGTTATCAAACCTCGGTCCGTTGTTGCGATTGTTCATCGGATTCCTCCTGTTCCGGGCATTCCCATCCAGCAGAGGCTGCATCGGATCGCCAAGGGCATAGGAATCAGCTATCCGAATCGTCTCGGCCAGAGTCTTTGGCATATCTCTCTGGAGCCTCTGCCACAACATGCTACCATACCGACATCCATCAGCAAACCACGCTATAGCCTGTGCTTCGATAACTCCCTCACAGGAGTTCCGAACATTGCTCCACCGAGTCAAGAATTCTCGGTCAGTCTCATTGTCCTCCTGCTTGCACGCCTGCAAAAGCTGAGGTCGGTTTGGCCTCTTGTAAGTGCTGGCGAAGTTGCTATTGAATGCCTCCTCTAAATCCAGCCAGCAATCGATGCTATTCTCCGGCAAATTGTTCAGCCAGATCCGAGCAGGACCTTCCAACATGTGCGGGAGATACCGGACCGCCCATCGGCGATTGCCCCCCGCAATGTATACTGCTGAAACATAATCAGCTAGCCAATCTTGCGGCTTGGTGCTCCCATTGTACGGCCTGGTACTCCGACCCAACTGAAACTGAGACACTGGTGGAGGTGGTTCCTTCATGATCCGAGGTCCAAAACACGCCGGACCAGGAGGGCCTTCCTCCTCCAACTTCTCGGACATGTAAATCCGATCTAGCTTGTAGCGCGCATCACCTGTAGGCAACGTCCGAGCTCCGATACGCTCTCCCAATGCACCATCCACTCTATAGAATCCAGCCCGCTCCATGGCTGAATTTCCATCATCATATCGGTCGCCACCTCGACCGACGTTCTTCGGCTGCGGAACATACTCCGGCTCTTGCTGATACTGCTCCTGCGGCCGGGGTTGCTGCTGATGCCTCGGGGGCTGAGGTGGTTTACCTCGGCCAGCCGACGCTGCTTGCCCACCGTTCTGATTTCCCTGAGCTGAACGGCCTTTAGCTCGGCTTGCATCACCTGGGCCGGGGTCTCCATTGGCTCGGCTAGCGTCGCCGACCTTTTGCTTCCCAGCTAACACCGGATCGTACACTTGCAGCTGCATCTCCTTGTTCCGACCTGAAGTGACACTCCGGGCACGATCGGCTCCTCCGTGTGGAGACGAGGCTTGCCCCTTGGACCTGGCTAACTGGCCTAATCGAATGGACCGCCTGCGAACCGCCAAGCCCGGCCTTGCGGAGGGCTTCATTTTGCTTGCTGGCCACATGCACTAACTCATTGAGCCGCTTCTGCTGCTCACGCCATGCATCTCCGGTCAACTCCGATAGCCCGGCCCTTACTGCTTCGGCTGCTCTAAGGTTCTTGGCTGGTGAACTATACACCGGCCTACCAGTAGCCGACCTGCTACTTGTTGCCTTACTCGAGCCCGAGACTGCAGCCCTAACCATCTCCTCATAGAGGTCCTTGCCTCGGTTGAACAGAGCAGCTTTCTTACGCCGCACAACCGGAGTAAAACCATCTTCTATACCATGTGCAGCATTGTACTCCTTCTGCTCCATATCGAACTGCTGCTTAGCCTCGGCCAGCAACCGAGCTTCTCTCAGCACTCTCTGGCGCTCTGCCTCTAACCCGGCCACCGTATGCTCCACACTTGCCTCTACTGCGAGTGGCCGAGCTAACCTATCAACGATAGCTTCTAAGGGAACTTCTTCCCTTGGCATGCCCAACTGCTCATTCTGACTAGGTTTCTCGTACGGAAACTTCGCCGCCCGACCTGATTTCTCAGGCAGCGCGGTTGGCGTCGCCTCCACCTCGGCTAGCGCGACCTTGCCAGCATCTGCCTTGCTAGCTGCAGGCTTGGTGCCAGCCACCATCACCTCCACACACCTCGGAGGGCGAGTGACACGCCGGCCCAAAGCCGCCAGGAGAGGAGTTTCGTCGTCCACGAGCACCTGCTCCGGGTACTCGCGAGCCACCTCGACAGCAACGTATGTGGGGAAGCTGCCGAGCATCATGAGGAAACCATCGGTGGGGAAAGGCTTGCCGGCGAAGCACCCCGCATTGTCGCTCACAAAGGCGAACTCGCCGATCTTGGTAACAAGGCCAGAAAGAACACACTCAGAGGAGCCCGTCCGGATGGAAACTCCACCCAACGCCTCAATCTGCCCCACGGTGGGCGCCAACTGTCGTGGTGGGATCACGGCAGATGCCATGGGTATGGCTTAGTTGGGGCCGAATGGTCGTTGGGGGAATCCGGGGAGGGTTTATGCACTCAAGATGTGCACAAGCAAGAACATGCAAGAAACCACAAGAACATGAACAAGAAACCAAGAAACCAAGAACACAAAAGACACCACGATGTACCCAGGTTCGGGGCCTTCGTGAGGAAGTAAAACCCCTACTCCTGCCTTTCCTCTCTCAATATATCAGTGTTCTCAGGTACAAGGTGCTCCTCGAGCTGTATGATGCTGCTCAAGTGAGAGCTCTAGAAGATGAAACTATGAAGGGGGAAATGAGCTAGGGTTTTTCCGTCCTCCTCCTGGAGGTAGAGATGCCGCATATATACATGGCCGAAGTACAGTTTTACCCCTGCCTACAACTAACAATGGCATGGCCAAAAGGTAGAAGACAAGCCTCTGCCTCCTGCCAGCTCAACGGCCGGACTGTCAGGCCAGACAGGCCTAGCTTTCCTCTTCCGGTCATACTTCAGTAGCCTGCCGAGGTCTAGCCTGTAGACCTTTCCCGAAATAGCCAAGTCAGCTCCTAGGCCCCCGAGCTTCCGGGAAACCCGTGGACGGACCTCGCCGTCCTCTGAAGCTCGGGCCACGAGCTCTGCGGCGCCCGTGACCTCTCTGACATGCCTCGATCCTTGCTGCCAACCTCGGATAACACTCCTGATCCTATACCTCGGTAGAGAATACCTTATTCCTGTGGTAGCTAGCTGACTGCCCCGAGGTTGATATCTCGGAGGATATACCTCGGAGAATATACCTCAGACGTACCCTTACGTCGGATGACGCCTCCTGCGTCCTTGCTCAATCGTTACCTCGGACAGCTTACTGCCTTAACCTTACATGTCTTTACCTCATCTTTACCCTACCCGGTAACCCCCCGACAATGGCCATGTTCCATCATCAGATCTGTTGGGCAACAGGTCTGACATTTGGATTGCCCGGACCGAGTACTTCTACCTCGCCACATTGGCCTGCCCCGCTATCTGCTTTCTGGCATACGCAGGATCATTACGCGCAAGCGCTTGTTCTTACCCGAGTTTAGACTCCGGTCACGACCTCCACCGCTATG